>CM062811.1:1138800972-1139216495 GCA_031772625.1 Pinus tabuliformis
ATGAAACAACGAAACAAATTCACATACAAATGTTCAATGATAAAAGTTTTTGAAACAATGAGTTCTTCAAGCAGATAAAAACATGAAAAGAGAAGTTCATTTAGGTCAATGAAAAACCGGCTTTACCAAACTCAAGGCAACAATGTAATCTATGCTGGAAAGAGACGTTCAAGCTAGTAAACAAAACTTTTTCAAACTTGTGTAAAAAGAGGTCAAAGTCGTAAAATGACCAAAAAGCAAATTCAAGGAGTAAACACACCTACAACCGGACTTAGTGAGTACACAAGCTGCTGAATCGGTGACTAACTAGATGCCCTAGTGTCGATGGCCACTCAATGACTCAATCAATTGAATAGAAAGATGACAAGCCAACAAGCAAGTGAAACCAAATGAAAAGTAGCTTTCTAATCAGGGAGAAAACAATCAAAAACGCTCACGGGGTCAAAAACACAAGAGTATAACACACTAGTCAAGATTGGGTTCAAGCCCTAATCTTCACTTACAGGCATCGACGCGACTACCTAACTGACAACAAGCGCCAGAGGCTGGTTGGCGCGACTGTTTCTCAGCAATTCACGCTGGTCAGCGCGACTATCAGTAGATTAAACGCGATGGCCAAGGTAACTAAGGAAAAATAAATAAAAAAATTCAAACCAGGGACCAGATCTGCTACTATGAATTTTAGACTCAGACCAGTAAGTAGGAGAAAAGAAAAAGAACCAAATGGAAAACGTGAAACTAAAAAAGTTATCACGAAATCATGAAATCCAAAACAAACAAAAAGATGGGATCTCCCCAGCAGAGTCGCCAATTTGTGGTGAAGTAAAATTATAAGTGCGGACACGAACGAATTCCTCTAACCCGATAATGGGTCTAGCCACAACAGATACATTCTATGAAAGATTTCCTTAGGTTAGAATCAATCAAGAAGACTTACCTCTTGGTTGCTTATCCTTCTTGATGATGTCCTCGCTCGCTCGCTCCAGCAATCTCTTGCTTCCTTCTTCAAACTCCCGAAACAAGTAAACAACAACAACACACAAACATAATAATAGACAAATTGCAATTCAACCTACTTAATAAGTCAAGAAACATTAAGACATGAATATGTAATATTACAAAACATGTAGGAAATCAATCGATAGTTGCATATATTAATATCAAAGAGAGATTACAATCATTCGTCTTGACGTTGCAGTCTTCCTCTGACAAGACCAAGTTCCCACACACTTCTGCTAGCATTCCACGATGGCTTCAAACAACAATAGTTTTAAAGCTCTTCCCTTTAGGCTTCACTCCAAACCAAACACACTTCTCCCTCACACAACTAGATGGCTACAACTAGTAATAACTTGCTTGTCTAATCCAAAATAGTATACTCACACTCAGCCAAAACTATCAACTGTGACTATAACACTCACACACTAGTTTGTGCTTGGGAAGAAGGGAGGTTTATATAGGAAATATGGATGGGAGATGGATCCTCTTCTCATGGGAGAAGGACTTATCCCTTGAGGTAATTCCATCATTATAGGGGAAGGAGCCCAAACTGTCATCCTCGACCCCATCCGGCCAAACCATTTACCAAACTTCCATTACGAAGCTTCTAGAGCTCGAAGCTTTGGCTCTAATTTAAAAAACTCTCCATAACAGGACCAACGCGACTGAAACGCAGCTCAGTCGCTCTGGTTGGCGCGAGTAGTGCTAATCTCTGCACATCGACGCGGGGGAGACAAAGGCCATTAGCACCAGTGTTGTAAACTAGGCAAAACCAAAGGAAAATGATCTGCTCAGGAAAAGGGACATAATGAGAGTTTCTTCATGAAGGAAAAGCATGCGGAGTTCACTGTAGAGGTCCTCCGTAACGACCAAAAGTCATATACGCAACATAAATATTATATTAAAATACTTCGTAGACAAATACATCCATTGTAGGACAATAAATGTAAATAGTATATTATATAAAAGAATTGATGTAGGATGAGTACAAATAACAATGAGGGTCCTGTATATATAGCTAGGTAAGTACCCTTTCACGAACAAGTGTGTCTCTAAGACATGCCTTTTCATTATTAACTAACTAACCATTAGTTAATTAACTTATTATTTATTATTATACTTATTTTATTATGATTATTATTTATTATCTATTTTTATTTATTTTTACATAATTTATGTTCATAACATTGCCTTCTCCTTCAAAAAGCTTTGTCCTCAAAGCTTGTTGAAGAAAGGCTTGATCTCTTTTCTGCTACGAATATCTTCTGCTTGATATCGTTTTCTGCTACGAATGCCTTCTTGTCTCGGAACAATCATCTTTGTCGATACAAGTTGATATGAGCCTTGGAGTGATATATAAAATTGTCTTACTGAGAATGGATCAGACCATCCTAGATTAACCTTCTGTGGAATCTTCTGATTACTGGAATTTTGTAACAAATTGTTATCAATAGACTGAATTGAGCTCACTTTAGTATTCTTTGTAACATAAGTTTGTTGTTTATGTTCTGAGTGATGCATATTTGTAGATTGATTAAGATGTCTACTCTTGTGATTCGGATGTAGATAAGGAGTTTTTCTTGTTTGAACTTTAATGTTTTTATGACAGTTTCTTGATTGCCACCAGGCATTGTTGTTGTTGACTTAACTACTGAATCTTTATTTGGGGTGTCCTCTGTTTGAACGACAACATCTGAGTACGTTTTTACTTCAGTAAGGTTTGGATTTGCCTGAACTGCGAGATTAGTGGTCTTGATCTTTGTTTCTTCAGTGTGGACTATTACATTTAGAGATTTTGATCCTTCCTTTGCGACAAATTCTTTGAACCTATTCGTCAATGACTTCTTATCGTCCTTAAGTGTTTTACTCTATTTGAGAAGATTTTGATTATGATTTTTGAGATGTAAGCATTCCTCATTCTCTGAGTCAACTTTATTTTGGCCTTCACGCTTCTCATCTTTTAAACACTTGATTTGTTCTACTAATGTTTGGTTAAGGCTCTTTAAACATAATTTTTCTTCTTCTTGTTCTAATAAACACTGATTAAGTTCCTTCTTTGATGTTTTAGCCTTTTTGACTTGTTCGAGTATTTTTTCCTGGTGATCTCTTAGGCGCAAAATTTCTTTGTCTCTGCTGCAAATGACTTCTTCAAGCTCTTTTTGCCTCTTTGATATAGTTTTTTCGTTATCTTGAAACATCAAATCTGAGATATCCTTAGGGTCTTCTAATGAAGATTTTTTTGATTTTGATTTACTTGTTATGTCTCGAAACATGACCATCTTACCTTTATAAATGAACGTCAAAACTTATTTCTTTATGTGTAACATGAATGTACCCAAATCCTTAAACCAGGGTTGACCAAGTATGATGTCAGTGTTTCTATCCGTCCTTACAACATGAAATTGAGATATGTAGTCATAATGACCTATTGTCACTTGTAGATCACTAATTTTATACTTGTTTTGGTCAAAAATATTTTTCTTTACACCAATGCTTAGCTCTGGAATTAATAGTTGATTTGCCAAGTTGATGTTGATATAATTTTTATCATTGCTTGGGTTGATGGCGATATTAACTTCTCTTCCTTGGATATTTCCTTTTAATGTAATTACTCTATGATCTGTAACTAAAAGACCATTATAGGAAAACCTTTCTTCTTTCATCATTTTAGAATTGAGCTCCATCATTCTTTTTTCAATGATTGATCCCATTTGTTTTGTCGTGATGACTTAAGGTATTATATTTAAAGTTCCTTTGAACTTTGTACTTCAAGCCTCCTTTAAAAGTGCCTTTTTAATATATATATGTATATATATATATATATATATATATATATATAATTTTTCAAAACTCTTTTAATCCAATTTCCTATTATTCTTAATATTTCAAAACTCTTTTGTATTCTTTTTATATAATTCTACTTGCGTTTTTTTCCTTTTTTTCTTTTTGTACTTTAAAAAGAATATTTAAATATTGTTTCAATTGGCTTTTTTTTAAATATCTTATTGTCTTTTAAATTTCATATAACTCTTAAAATTTAATTCAATTTCACTTTAACGTAAACTCTTAACTCTTAACTGATATTTTATCCTTATGAAACCTTTTATAATAATACCCGCTTTGTACTTATATATATTTTCAATAATTTTATGACGTGAACTTTTCTTTAAATACCCCTTTATAATATAATACTTCTCTTTATATATATATTTTATTTATAATATTTTTTCTTTTTCTTTTTGAAAAGTTACAACCCTAGTGAAACGTGGCTATTCACCTTTGGCGTATATTATAAAATATATGTTCACTTATGTACTTTTGACTCGGTTAACGTAAAAAGTAAAACTTACCATTTACATAAAGAGATTTTGTATTCTTTTTGTTTTTCTTTTACTTTTAAAATACCACGGACAATTACCATTGGTTTCTAGAACCACGGGCTTGTAAACCACTTAATGAAGAATCAAAATAATATTATCTACTCTTCACGTAAAAAGTATAACTTACAATTGGTTTCTAAAACCACGGGCTTGTAAACCACTTAATGAAGAATCAAAATAATATTATCTACTCTTCACGTAAAAAGTATAACTTACCATTCACGTAAAGAGATTTTGTATTCCTTTTGTTTTTCTTGTACTTTTAAAATACCATGGGAAATTATCACGGGTTTCTAAAACAACAAGTTTCTCTACGTAAAAAGTAAAACTTACCATTCACATAAAGAGATTGTGTACTTCTTTTGTTTTTCTTTTACTTTTAAAATACCATGGGCAGTTAACACGGACTTCTATAACCACGGCTTGTAAATCAATTAATGAAGAATCAAAATAATATTATCTACTCTTCCTTCTCTTACGTATAGTTTTAAATAAATTTGGAAAACTTCTCTTACGTATAGTTCTAAATAAATTTGGAAAGACTTCCACCTATCTTTATTATGCACTTTTTATCATATATGTACTTATTTTATTTTATTTTTTTCTTCTTTCTTTTTAAATTGATTTTATTTTCTTTATTTCTTTTTAATTTTTGTTTTTTGACTTTTTATTTCCTCTCTCTCTCTCTCTCTCTATATATATATATATATATATATACATATATATTGAATGGCCAAATGCTTGATAGCGAAATGGAGAAACTCCAAATTATTGTAAAGAAACGCTTCAACAAAAACAGTGTTGATGAATTTGACAGTCAAAAACCTAGATCAAAGAATGCACGAATATATATATATATATATATTGAATGGCCAAATGCTTGATAGCGAAATGGAGAAACTCCAAATTATTGTAAAGAAACGCTTCAACAAAAACAGTGTTGATGAATTTGACAGTCAAAAACCTAGATCAAAGAATGCACGAATATGTGCAGCGGTTGAGCGACCAGAGGATGCTCTGATACTAATGTAATGACCAAAAGTCCTATACGCAAAGTAAATATTATATTAAAATACTTCGTAGACAAATACATCCATTTTAGGACAGTTAATGAAAAGGGTATATTATATAAAAGAATTGATGTAGGATGAGTACAAATAACAATGAGGGTACTGAATATACAGCCAGGTAAGTACCCTTTCATGAACAAGCATGTCTCTAAAATATGCCTTTTTATTATTAACTAACTAACCATTAGTTAATTTACTTATTATTTATTATTATATTTATATTATTATGATTATTATTTATTATCTATTTTTATTTATTTTTATATAAATTATGTTCATAACATCCTCCAGGATCAAGGAACGGGAGTACAGGGACAGTGACAATATGCTTTGTAACACCAAGGCCTCAGTAAAACCTCTGTGAATATATATACATATTTATATAATCATAATAACATTATTATGCCATGATTAGTGGCTTGAAGTTGGGATTAGCTCTCGGCCACATGGCGGGGCATGTGACCTAGTGAAAGGGCTAGGGGTTAAGGCATAGGCTTTATGGATGCCAAGTCAAAACCCTGATGAAGATGAGGACAATAATCAGAGCCACCAAGGTCTTTGGGATGGGGCCTCAAGCCTTAAGGGGCTTTATGGTCAAGTGTTAGGACCAAGGGTTAGAACCCTGGGTGTGGTAAAAATCAATAATTGTGATGGGTTGGTGAATAAATGACTACAGTGGAGTGTGAACCCCGCCCCCCCATGATGTCAGTGGGGAGAAGGGGGGCCCACACTTGATATTTGTCATTGGATGCTTGCGAGGAACAAAGACCATCTATTGTAGAGGGTGGAATCGTGCTCCGGAACCAAGATTGTAGACCCCCTTCTGTGACATCGCAAAGGGGTGCGGGGAGGGGGGAAAGGGAAAAGGGGGGGGGGGGGGGGGTCTGCGTTTACTGTTGGCCATTGATTTTCCCATGGGCTGGGAGTCGTCAGATGGGAAAGTTGGAACCCCGCGTCAAAATATTGATTGGGGGTTGCGCATTTAAATTTACATTGTTGATTTCCCTACATTGTCTCCGCCAATTAATGGAACCTAGTGAGCTACTTGGGGCCACATGAGTCGGCCAAGTCCCAAATTTGTTTAGAATGAGAAATTGTCACTTACAAGGGCATATTGATTGGGGGTTGCGCATTTCAATTTACATTGTTGATTTCCCTACATTGTCTCCGCCAATTAATGGAACCTAGTGAACTACTTGGGGCCACATGAGTCGACCAAGTCCCAAATTTGTTTAGAATGAGAAATTGTCACTCACAAGGGTCGAAAGTTTGGTGGGGACCATGGTCACATGGAAGATGATGTATGCAAAAGGGTGGTGTGGCACCATAATGGCATGCCACGTAGAAGACGAAAACAATTGTTTTTAGGGCCCAAGTGGGCCATTTTCAGGGGACATGTGGCAAGTTCCCCGGAGGAGGCCATGTGGATTGGTGATGTCATGAAAACAAGTATGGTTGAGGGTTTGGCGGTCAAAGGTTTACCATGGAATACAATTGGGTTTTCACTCGAGTGGGCCAACCCCAACCACCAAGGAAGTTAAGTGGGCCTTGTTAATCGAGGGTTGGGTCGATCGACTAGTCGTCATGTGCACACCATGGGGGTTTACTCATTATATGTATACTAGCAATTGTCCCAAAAGGTACAAAGAGAGGCCGATAGGAGTATTAAATTAGAATTGTTGAATTTCTCTAGAAGAGATGTTGGTTCAAGCCTAACAGATAAGCAATTTGAGTTGGCTAAAGGCCTTCTAATTGTTTTTTATTATTGTAAAATTATATTGATAATTCATTGGTTTTACTTTCAAAAGCTTGAAGGAATTTGAAGAGCAGGTATAGAATTGCTTTGTGGGATTTGATCCCAAAATCCTTGATTTGTAGATATATACTCAATGAAATGTTAATTGGTTGAAACCCTGCACAAATGTTTGATATAAGAAAATAAGCCGAAAAGGTTGA
Source organism: Pinus tabuliformis (assembly GCA_031772625.1). Lineage (NCBI taxonomy): Eukaryota > Viridiplantae > Streptophyta > Pinopsida > Pinales > Pinaceae > Pinus > Pinus tabuliformis. Next base: position 1,138,808,378 of record CM062811.1, read on the forward strand.
AAGTCTTAATTGGTTTTTGGAAAACCTCGTTTTCTTGAACTGGATCATTGTGCAATTACTTTTCTTGAGATGTTTTGTTTATATCTATATTACACGGAACACATTGAATGTCTTATTTAATTTTAGAGTAAGTTAATTACCTAAAATTAAGAAACCTCTATAGATGGCCAAGAATCTACAAAGCTTTCTAGTGACCAAGGCAATAATCACCATGACTATCCCCTACCATTTGACAATGCTTCTCTACCCAACCAGATTGAATACTTAGGGAGCGAAAAGCAAGCCAATTACATAAACAAATTCCCTTTGGAAAGAATTATGCACATACATAGAGCAAAATCCAAATACTCTACCAAGAAGAAAGAAAGTTGTCCACACAAATTTTCATTTTTAATTTATGGAAACTTATGATTCGCTATGTTAATAAATCCAAAACATTCTTAATGTAAATACACATTTAGATGAAAAGGATAAAAAAGATAACATTGTAACATATTATAAGCTCACAAATATATCAAAGTTAGAGATATGTATAGAGTACATTACAACATCACCATTGAAACCAAAAATACTCTTCTCATAATTCCGCTCACGAATCACGAGCACCTCGAATGTGTCAGTTCTGTAGTCGATCTTTGATTGAATCCCGAGAATTTTTGAAGTCTCGATGCCCCCCTCATATAACAAAAAAAGAAAGCTAAGTTGCACGAAACGGGGAAGCGAAACGAAACGCGGAAGCGAAACGAAACGCGACCTCCCCAAATTTTGGAAACGGGGAAACGCGAATATATATATAATATATATATATATATATATTAAAAACATTTAAAAATTATTAACATACATATGTGCAATCATAAAGCATTAATGATACATTTACTTAAACATTTTAACATTAAGATTAACTTTAGAAATGGTTTCTAGAACAACTTAGAAACCCTAAAAAAATTTACAAACTAATTAGAAAAAAAAATAAAATTAAAAAACAAGTGATTTTTTGGAGGAAACAGGGCCCGTATGGCCTGGAAACGCGTTTCTGGCCGTACGGGCACGTTTCCATTTCGGGAAACGTGCCCGTACGGCCGGAAACGCGTTTCCAGGCCGTACGGTACGCGAAACGCGTTTCCGTTTCGTTTTCGTACGGTAACGGACCCTCCCCCTGCGTTTCCTGCAACTTAGAAAGAAAGAGAGGCCAATAAGATTATTAAATTGTGATAATTTCAAAGACATGTACAGTCCCAGATGAATATAGGATTAGGCGTTGGGTTACTTTCACAAGCTAATTGTTGCCTGCTATAAGGAATAGTCCCGAAAAAAGTACATCTTTCAAAATAATAAATATACAACCAACCAAATTGAAAGAACTACTTTGAGATCAAACAAAATACTTTAATCATTAAGAGGATCAAGATCAAACCAGTTCCAAATTTTTAAGTGCGTGAGTAAATGTTATAACTCACTGCTTGGGCATTTTAAAACAACAAATTGTATCATTGAATTTTTTTTGCAAACTGCTATCATTGAAATTATATAACTGATTACTGGCTAATCAAACGAAAACTTTTACATAAAGAAGCCATCCTACAAAATAGTGCTGAGGAAGAAATCATTCACAAAAGTTGCACCTCCCCTTATATCTCTTTATTTAAATCCATGTCTCTGTCAAATAACTTAATCTCAAAAGTCAGCCTCGACAGGATTCCAATCAATAAAACAAAAAACACTCAAAAGTCAGCCTGGACAGGATTCCAATCAATAAAACAAAAGACACTCCCATTCCGGAGAATTCAACAAGAATGGAACCTTGGCACAACAAATCCATTTAAATTTTAAACCTTCAATTTAACTTTGTTCATCAATGTAGAGTAATCGTGGACTGCTTTAAAATTGGAAATTAGCTCCAAATAGCAATTATATCCAATGGAAAAAGTGGGAAAAAAGATGTTCTGAAATGCAAGTTGGAGGGAAAAGAAAAAATAAAGAAAAACAATTATCCAATATCTGCCAGATATGTTTCACTTGTAAAGTAGAACTTTTACAACATCCAGTATCTGATTTCTTTAGGACCAACGACCTGGCATCAATAGATATCCAATATCTGCCAGATATGTTTCACTTGTAAAGTAGAACTTTTACAACATCCAGTATCTGATTTCTTTAGGACCAACGAACTGGCATCAATAGATATGCTAATTGAATGTCTTTTGTCAACAATATGAAATATCAAAAATATTCATCAATTTAATCCTCTTTGTGAAACCTCGATCCTTGAGTCCAAAGTGTTATATACTTGCACTGCATCATAGACAAATTTGAACTTTGATCATCAGAGGTTGCTCGTACGCTGATTCTCAAGTCATTGAGGACAACAATACTCCTCCAAAATAAACACCCCTTCAAACATGTATTTAGCATACCCAGCATGACATTTAGATATACAAATAGAAAAAATGAAAATCTAAACAAGTGCCCTATTTCCATCATTTAACCAGGTATGGTGTGGGAAAACTTACATCAGTGTAGTCTTGATCAGTTAACCACCATAAACACCTGTTCGTAGTGTCATAAACTCTCCTACACACAAATGAAGATATGCCTGAAGGAATTTCAACGCCTTTCCTGAGAAATGCAACTTTACATGGATGAAGCAATGAGGCAGCTGATATCTCATCTTTGTGAAATGAATAGAAGACCTCGTTTGGTGCAGCTTCAAGCAAAACCCCTTTGCCTACCTTAACATCAGCTGGTCGATAAAGCCAGTTTACACTTAGCTTCACGTGACCCTCCTCCTCTGAAGTCAAGCAATGAATAATCCCAATGAAAGGCGGTGCATTACCAGCCTGAAAAAAGTGCACAATCTCCGACGCTGATTTTACGGCGATCCTGGAAATTCAAATAATTTCAAAATTCTCTTCATTCATCATTACAAAATATTAAGAAAAGAGAACAAATAAGCAAAACATACAAATCCTGTTTACATTTATTTACATCATTATATAGAAAAGCTATCTAATTGTCCACGTCATGAATGTCAATTAAATTGTAAATGCAAATGGAGAGAAAGATGTTTACATATATTTATTTACATTTATTGATACCAATATACAGAAAGATATCTAATTGTCCACATCATGAACGACGTCAGGCAAATGCAATAACATGCAAATGAAGTGAAGCTACAACACTAATAAATATTAGTCAATCTTTCCGTTTTCTCAATTTTCCCAATAAAGGGGAAAAAACAAGTTTTCACATACAAGAAAATCCATAATTATATAAAACAAACTCTGACATATGTATAACATGCAAACTCTACCACCGTGTGATAACTAATCATCTATTGAGCTCATCAATAGTAAAAGAGATATTTTCTATAGGGTGCCTTCCTCAGATTATGAGATAGAGAATTTCTATTAGATTTGCTCGTAGGGTTGTGGATTGATTCCAGGATTCCCACATATTTCATCATTCCTTCCCACATAGTTCTTTAACTATTTTCATTTCCAGTATTGATCTAGGCCCTTCACACTCCCACACTATACCTACACTGCATGCACTCTTTTCATTCCAATGAGTTTTCGATCATTTGCTAAACATTAACAAAAATTATCTCAAAATAATATATCTGCTATTTGTGTAGTGTCTCTCACCAAATGCAGTATCAAAGCATATCAGCGTTTCAGAATTTTGTATTCAGACCTTTTTAAAGTAGACTCTCGGAATACTTCCAAGGCTTCACAGTGATCTTGAATCACTTTAGAGCAGTTTAAGTCGTACAAATATGTAATCAGGCATTCCTGATAGCACCAGAAGAAGTATTATTAGAGGCTATTACCAAAGCGCAACAAAACCCCATCTAAAAACATGGACCCTCAAACTCACTACATACATCGGGAGTGCGAAAGATAACCTAATTCATATGGCAATACTCTAAAAGTATGTCGCCAACTGCCAGATACAGAATATTGGATAAATCTAGTGTGCAAAGAAACCCAAATATGATGAACAAATGGCACAACACCACAGAAAAAGAGGCTGATCAAATGTATCTCTACAAAAGAAAAGTTCCATAAATCAAGCACAAACCAGAAATTCCATACAACACGGTGATTGATATCAATCAAGAGTCAACTTGCTTTGTGGGTAATACCAGGCATTCATTAACACGAAATTTGTTACACAAATCATCCTTAATCTCAACTCTCAATTTCTAGCTAAAAATGTCGACATAATAGGGCCATTTTCTCACCCTCCTATAACTACCCAATAGCAAATTCATCATCCTTCTAATTTATTCCTATTCTGTCAATCCTATCCAAACATTAGGCGCTCAGAGATATCCCTCCACCCACAACACATGTCTCCTTGCTATCCCTCCACCCACAACACAACATATGTCTCCTTGCTGACCAATAACCCAGCACCACCCACCAAACAATCAACCTGCATAGAAATCCCCCTGAACCGACCGATGAATCCATTATAACATGTCATTTTTAGAAACAAATAGTTGAAGCCTCCCTGCAAAAAGAACCGCTTCCGATTTGATGCGCTGCATCTTTACATGTCAAGGTCGCCATGACTTCCAACTGGTCTTGGATGCAACTTTTGTACCAGTGGAATTTGAACTTGGATTGACATTATACCACCACCCCATAGACTAGAAGATCTTAAATTGTGAATCCGAGAGATACTACTTTGATCCGCGAAAATCTTTCTTCCCGAAACACAGAAAAATCCACTGGCATTGACTGGCAAAGAAGATTAGGTTTTCAGGGAAAGCTCCTTCTGAAACCTAACAAAAACGAATCTAGAGGGAAAAAAACAAAGCGCCACTCTAGGATACCTGATCTAACACCTATATATAAATAATATAATGAAAAATCTGGTATAAAAACATATACCCTCCATTTCTACACAGTAAACTTGTTATTATTATTGAAGATGCAACCCCTGTAATCTGTTTTGTAAATTTGATTTATTTTCAAATCAATTCACGCAATTAAAATACAAAAGGTCGGTTAGATCATAAAGTTAGAGCATAAGATTACCTTAGAGAAAAACTTAACACTGGAAGAATCGCCAACTATACCATGACTTGGGACAAGGAACATGTGCCGCTGCCGTTGTTGCTCTTCACTCTACCGCTCATGCATAGCCTAGCATCTTTACCAATTTTCTCCTTTAAAGGAACAACTATTATTATTTTTTTCTCATTAACCTTCTAAAATTTTTGTTTCGTTTCCCAGCTTTATAGCCTCCATTCTTCGCTAAACCAGCTAAATCATACCAATTCTCGTGATCATTCGACGATCTTTCTTCTTTTTAGGGATTTTCCAACGGTACTTGCGGTTGAAGTAAGGGCATGCATGCAGCGCAGTAGCCAAATATCAAAACCTATCGGCCTAAAAATCAGCAACAGAAAACACACTTCAAATCAACAGTTGAAAGTGCCTCACCAGATCGATCTGAGCAGGATAAAAGTGTTGACGAAGAAGTTGATGCTTAATTAGGCCCATAGCCTAATTAAGGTAGGGTTGGGTCAGCGGCTGACTTATAGCATGGCAATGGCATGGATAACCACGTAGGTGCCACGTGGTAGGTTGAGTGTTGACAAAAGTGTTGACGAAGAAGTTGATGCTTAATTAGGCCGATAGCCTAATTAAGGTAGGGTTGGGTCAGCGGCTGACTTATGGCATGGCAATGGCATGGATAACCACGTGGGTGCCACGTGGTAGGTTGTATTTCCCACAATCGGGGTTATATGAATTAATGAATATAATATAACTAAATGAGGTTAATATAATTTAATGAATATAACTGAATCAAGTAAATGTGTAATTTAATGAATACGTACATCTCAAAGAAATCCCTTGACCTAAAACCCAACGAAAAAAACAAATGAAACTTAATAATCTTCGAAAATTTTCATCTTTAACCCAGCAAAAAAGACACAGAACAAAGATGACGAGCGACACATAGAGATATTCATAAAAATAACCAATCCAAAAACTTGAATAATCTCGATCCACTTATAATTCACAACACTCCAAACATTAAACCTAATCCATCAAAATTGTAAAATATACATTTCATGAATTAAAATATTAAAATTATACATTTTATAAATAAATAAAAAACACTACACATTCTGTTCTATAATAGAATTTATGGTAGACTAGAGTTCTCCATTTGAGAGGAAGGCGGAAGCTCACAAAAAACTACACACATCCACACCTTTCAAAATTAATTATATTAACCCATGGAGTACAGATCCTGAAACTCTTTTTTGCAAACTGGATGAAACAAGTTTGCAGAAAAAGCAGTTGCAGATGATGGAAGGATTCAACATGGTCTAATTTTTGTAGAAGTCATCATATGCAGCAACCTTTCAACTGGTTTGAAACTTTGAACACACACCCTAATAATGTTATTAACAGCAAAAAAGAGAGTGCTCCCTTACAATTGGTTGAGAAGGAAAAATACGATTCTTTATTAATATATAGCAATAAGTTTACATCGAAACCTTTTAAGCATTGCCATTTAGCTTAATCCCACTCAAAAACACATTACAAGGCACTCAAACTCAAGTTATACTAGCATCATCACAAAAAATAAGCTGAAAGTTCCTAGAAGATGCCATCATTCACCGTCTAATCTTCCATTGGCTCATCATCGTCTATTTCTTCAATTCTCATTTTCTTTACTGCCTGGGATGCATCAGCATTAAAATAGGCAGAATTCGGAATTTCTATCAAGATATCCGATTTTGCACCAGTGATTTGGTTAACGATTCCCCATTCCTGTCCACGCGATAAGATAATGTCTGCTGCTCAGGCACTGCATCAATGTATACTCTACTGTTCTCATCAATCTCCCCACCGATGAGCATCCAAGATAGCTGAGTGACAACTTTACTTTCCAACCATCGTCGCAAGGGGCGAGCACCATAAACCTGCAAGTACCACGTTTCCACGTTATCCATTTAGAGGTTTTAAATGAGAATCCCCACCTTGCATTTACTCACACATTTTGACCTAAATTGCCCGTAAACCACAAAGGCTAATAATGATCCTTCCTGCTTCACTAGTATTAACAAATAAACAATGCATTAATTTATATTAATCGGCGAACACACCAAAAACATCCCTTTACTATATACTTTGAACTAAGTTCGTTGAGTACGCAGAGACAGGCAGCACCCCATTTTTAAAGTTCAAGTGCGAGGGGAAAATGTTAAAATTTAAATAACAGAACTGAAATTTATATCGATGGGATCCATACAGAAGGAAGAAAAGCATGTGAAAATTAGAAAATCCGAAACTGAATGTGAAAATTGAGAAAATTGAAAATCTCAGAAAGCAACTCTGTAAACTGAAGAGTTCACATCTCTTAATGAAGAGTTCACATCTCTTAAAGATCAACCGTTGGCCACCACCACCCACTGCCAGCAAAAATATCAGACTAAAATTACTCCCTAGACAGGTTCATGCAAAATATATGACAGACCATTGAAAATGCAAATAAGACATAAAATCTGATCATTGGTCATGAAAGACTCCAGTTAGACCCTTCATAATGAAAATTCTAAGCATCAAATCAAACAATATAATAATTTCAGATTGTTTCAAGGTGAGGTACATTAAATTTGGTCAGAGGCCCCTTCCCACTACCGAACACGGGATGGGGAGACGTTTCTGGAATATGGATCAAGTCCCACGGAACAGGGAGAAGCATCCCCGGGATAGGGAAATGCAAAGCCATGACTACTGGGGTCGGGAACACATCACCTGGCAAAACAGACTCTGAATAAGAAACTGAAACAATTCCAGGATGATAGGCTTCCCGAAGGGCAATATACAAAGCTGAGTACCCACTTTTTAAAATCATGTTAGGAGGGAACATCAAGATACACATTTATATTTTTTTTGATGTATGAATAATTAAAAATACCTGGAATTTATATCAATAGGATTCTTTCACTAATTATGTGAAAGTTTGTATGAAGAACATTATGTGAAAATCGAAATGAAGAGCATCGAAATTGAAAATCGGAAAATCTGAAACTGAAAGCGAAAATTGAGAGAATTGAAAATCTGAGAAAATGAAATTGTAAACTGAAAAGTCCTGCTCTTTTAATATTCACTGTTGGCCACCACCACCAAAACTCTGCAAAACATCAAACTCCTAGAATAACTTTCCACACAGGTTTATATGACAGGGCATGGAAAATAGAAATCAGACCTTGAATAAAATCACTGTACATGAAGAACACCGAGCAAACATTATGAATGAAAAATACCAGGCATCAGAATAGAACATATAAATCGCAATTCTAGATTGTTTCAAAGGGAGGTAAGTCGAATTTAGTCAGTGAACCCTCCCACAACATCTCCTATGATGTGGAGACATGTTTCCAAGGAGTGGGTCATGTCCCCTGCAATAGGGAAAGGGAGAAGCGACTCGTGAAGGAGATGCAGTGTCAAGTTTATTAGGGTCGGGGGCACATCCCCTGGCAAGTTAGACTGAATAAAAAAGAAACAAGAAACAAGGTGATTACTTACAGGATCATAGGCTTTCTGAAGAACAAGATCCAGAGCAACACCTCTCTCTGCAAGACGAATTGCTACATCTTTCACCTGTAGTCTAGCAACTTTCTTGAGCTCATCATGAGAAAGAGGATCAAATACAACTATCTCATCAAGTCTATTCAATAACTCTGGCCTGAAATGTCTTCTAACCTGCAACAATATTCAAGGGCATGTCAAAGCACCGCAGTCAACTTCGTGATAAAATTATATGAAAAAGATGCATACACAAAGTCCAGGAATGCCTGTGCATACTTCTTGCGTGACATTCTCTCTTGCGGTTTTTATTGTTGTGTGGCCAAACAATGCAGCAAGCAAGTGCTCTGCTCCAAGGTTGGATGTCATGATAATGACTGTTTGAGAAACTAACAGTGCGACCTTGTCCATCCTTAAGTCTACCATCATCAAGCATGTGAAGCAAAGTGTTGAAGACTGAAGTGTGTGCTTTCTCAACTTCATAAAAAAGAACAACACTATAGGGTCTTCTCCTTACTGCTTCTGTCAGTTGCCCCCCTTCTTCATAACCCACATAACTGCCATTACAACATCAAATCATTTTAGTACATTACAACAACAAATCGAGCAAAAATATAAATACAACTATACAAAAAAAGGCGTCTTGCTGTCAACCAATTGAGTGTCTGGCTATCAACTAATCTCAATTAGAAACATCTAGCTGTTCACATACCCAGGAGGAGCACCTATGAGCCTTGCAACTGAATGTTGCTCCATATATTCAGACATATCAATACGGACCAGCTGATTTTCATCATCAAACAATTGAGCTGCAAGAGCCTTTGCAAGTTCCGTTTTGCCAACTCCAGTGGGCCCCAAGAATAGGAAAGATCCAGTCGGCTGTTGAGGTCTTCCAAGTCCAGCCCGCGATCTTAACACAGCTTTGGCAACCGCTTGAACCGCCTCATCTTGTCCAACAACTCTTTCATGCAACCTGTCTGCCAGACCTATCAGTCGCTCCTTTTCATTCTGACCAAGTCTTGTAACAGGGATACCAGTCCAGCGACTCACAACCTGCATTCATCACATAGTTATGTATCATGAACATCAGACACTATAGCTCTCATTGGGTTTGCCAACATAAATTCTGTCACTCATATTCAATGGAAGGTATGTATAGATACTTCGTTCAACGTACCTCTGCAATCTGATCAGGTCCCACACTCTCTGTTAACATGAGATCTTTTCCCATAGCTTCTTTTCTAGAAATTTCAGTCTTTGTTTCTTTAAGGGCCCTGTATAGTTTTGCAGCTTGTGCCACAGCCTTCCTACGCTTTGCTTTTTCCCAAGCAATCTGCAATTTCTCACATTCTTGCTTCAGTCCCCGGATTTCATCTACTCTCTCTTTTTCTTTTTGGTATTTCATTTTCAACGGTTGCAACTTATCTCTCAAATCATCAAGCTCCTTGTGAACCTATAAGAATCAGAAAAGAAAAGAAAATGAGTTATTTAAAGGTTATGATACTAACGGTTCTTACCGACCAACAATTTTCACTATGTCAGTGAACACCCCCCAACATACAAAGAATTTTCAATAGACATCTTTACATCAGAGAATCCCCATCATAATAAAAATGCCTACAGACTGATCACTGATCAGAAAGACAGCCAAGAAAATGCAATAAGGTTATCTCAAGTACAAACCTCAGCCAAACGAGCTTTACTGGCTTTATTTTTCTCCTTTTCAAGGGCATGCAACTCAACTTCTAGTTGAATCCCTTTCCTTTCAAGGGTGTCGATTTCTTCAGGTTGACTATCCAGTTGAACTCTTACATTTGCGCATGCTTCATCCACAAGATCAATTGCTTTGTCTGGAAGATGTCGCCCTGTTCAGACAAACGGATTATAATGATTTTCAAAACGCCTCAGAGGAGTTCTTGATCTCTCAAGAATTAAGAGCAGAATATAATACCCCAAATGATCAAGTAATAAACACTACTTTTGGGATAATTCACACATATTGTAACTTATTCCACCCATAATAGCCAGGTATCAACTTACCGGTGATATATATACTTACCAGTGATATATCTACTTGATAACTGGGCAGCAACTACAAGTGCTCTGTCCAATATTCTCACACCATGATGACCTTCGCACTTTTCTTTTAAACCACGAAGGATACTAATAGTGTCTGTCACACGAGGTTCAGCTACATAAACCTGCCCCATAATATCAATAGCAACAAATTTATTAAAACCACTAGAAGCGTGTGAACAGCCATATTAATACGTCTAATAACCCGACTAAGCACTCACTTGCTGGAATCGTCGCTCAAACGCAGCATCTTTCTCCACATACTTCCGGTACTCTTCCAGAGTAGTTGCTCCAATGCACCTAAGTTGGCCCCGAGCAAGCATCGGTTTAAATAAATTGGCAGCATCCATTGATCCCTCAGTACGCCCTGGAAACAAAACAAAATTCAATTCGACACGATTACTTCACAACCGAAGCTTAAAACCAATCACTTAAAAGGACCTTTAATCAATCAAGGCTAATAACATATATAATATTTGCTAGATCAAAAAATTGAATCGTAGGTAACCAAGATAGGTTTCTCTTACCGGCACCCAGAACCAAATGTATTTCGTCAATAAAGAGAATAAGTTTTCCTTGAGCTTCTTCTACCTCCTTCAATACAGATTTAAGTCGCTCTTCGAATTCGCCTCTGTATTTGGCACCAGCCACTAGAGCTCCCATATCCAAGGCTATCAATCTCACTTCTAGCAAATTGCTGTTTAAAACCATTTGAAAAACAAAATGAATTAGCGGCTCTACCAAGCTTGCATTCTGAAGATAATCCCGCCCATCACACTGTATTAGTGGAAAACGTAATTTGGGGTTTTAGGGCGGTGAAAGTTTTTGATAGGTATGTTGGATTTGTAGGTTTTCATTTGTTTTAGAGGTTTTCTGGTGAAAAAGGTAATTTGGGGTTTAAGGGCCGAGTCTGATACGAATACTTAGGAAGTCTTCAATATGTTTTTGTCTCTTGGTTGAGGTAGTTTTTATCGCCTCATTGCACAATATTTATAATTTGTTGAACTTAGGAAGTGCGATTTCGGATTTTGATCACGCTATCATCCATGCCATTCCTCCAAATGTATGACAACACGGGTTCTAGGGTTCTAGCTTTTAAGTTTTAATATATTTTGCCCGATCAGGATTTATTCTTGTGACTGGTTGTGGGTATTTACGTTATTGTTGATATTTTCGAGTGAATACTGTAATTGGCATTCCTGAGTGGAGTTTGATGGCAATCCTTTGGAAATCTTAATTTTTTGTTCTCTCTTATCGAAGCTTTAGAATTTTTGTAATTTGTATGAGTTTGAATGTTCACATCTTTTATTCGCGAATTTTATCCGATTATTTTGCCTTCTTTGTAAATCTTTTCATATTCCGGCGTTTGTCAAGCTTTTCCTGCAATGCTAAAGTTTATATTTCCTGTTTGTAATGCTGATCAATTTCTGGCTGATGATGCTGTAGGTGCAAGTAAGAGAAAAGGATCTCCATGATACCGCACAAAACCGATTTCACAGAGCGCAATATAAAATGAATCCCAAGAAATTTACACAAAAAACAAACGAGACTCTAGCCGCGGCTCGAGGGATCGCTACAGAATCTGGTCACGCCGAGTACACTCCTGTACATTTGGCCATAGCTCTTACCGAGGACGAAGGGGGTATTCTCCATCAAGCGATTTCATCTGCTGCTACAGCTGGACAGGAAACTGTGGAAGCAGTACAGAGAGTCCTTCGACAGGCCCAGAAGAAACTCCCATCCATAGATCCTTCCCCCGACAGTATTCCTCCTAACACTGAAATAAGATATTGCATCAAACGTGCTCGGTATTTACAAAAGAGCAAGGGGGACACTCATTTGGCAGTAGATCATCTTATTCTTGTAGTGCTAAGAAGCTCCCAAGATTCAGATTGCTTTACAGAGGCAGGTGTGAGGATAGAGAGAGTGAAATCCGAAGTGGAGAAGCTCAGAGGAGAGGGCAAAAAGGTAGATACTGCGTCTGGTGATACTAATTTTCAGGCCTTGAAAACATATGGCCACGATTTGGTTGAAAATGCTGGGAAGCTTGATCCTGTCATTCGTAGAGATAAAGAAATTCAGAGAGTACTTGAAATTTTGTCTAAGAAGACCAAGAACAATCCTGTGCTCATTGGAGAGCCTGGTGTTGGAAAGACTGTTGTGGTGGAAGGGCTGGCACAAAGTAGTGTTCGAGGGGATGTACCAAGGTAAGCTCTTTTGCACGCACACAAATATATATAGTCTGCAAATTTTGGTTTGTATGTTGCCTTCCGAAAATTTGGGGACTTTTGTGGGTCCGCACTGGTACAGTGTGTTGGGCCGGATTATCTTCAGAATGCAAGCTTGGTAGAGCCGCTAATTCATTTTGTTTTTCAAATGGTTTTAAACAGCAATTTGCTAGAAGCGAGATTGATAGCTTTGGATATGGGAGCTTTAGTGGCTGGTGCCGGCGAATTCGAAGAGCGACTTAAATCAGTATTGAAGGAGGTAGAAGAAGCTCAAGGAAAACTTATTCTCTTTATTCACGAAATACATTTGGTTCTGGGTGCCGGTAAGAGAAACCTATCTTGGTTACCTACGATTCAATTTTTTGATCTAGCAAATATTATATATGTTATTAGCCTTGATTGATTAAAGGTCCTTTTAACTTGGCATTGCAGGAAAAGCTTGACAAACGGCGGAATATGAATAGATTTACAAAGACTGCAAAATAATCGGATAAATTCGGGAATAAAAGATGTGATGAGACAATTCTACATTCAAACTCATAAAAATTACAAAAATTCTAAAGCTTCGATAAGAGAAAACAAAAAAATTAAGATTTCCAAAGTATTGCCATCAAACTCCACTCAGAATGCCAATTACAATATTCACACGAAAATATCAACAATAACGTAAATACCCATAACCAGTCACAAGAATAAATTCTGATCGGGCAAAATATATTAAAATTTAAAAGCTAGAACCCTATAAACCTGCCGACCAATGGGATCGTTCGGAAGCTTGCTGTAAATCCGGGGGATGTGACGCCCCAGGATTGAGAAGGACACCCCTAGCTCTTCATCCACGATAAACGAGGCTGTTGCCTTAACCCGTGGAATTTCAATTTACCTTGACGGATTACTTCGAAGGCCTTATAACCCAGAGAGATATCTCTCCTTAAAACGAGAACAGCTAGGAGGCGCCATTGCTGCTTCGTTAAAGTCCTCAGTTACGGGATGATATAACTAGGGATGGGGAACGATACTCAGACAGGAGGACTTCTCCCATCGCCCACAACGGGGCAATCTACTTCGACAGCCATCGTTCAGAGCATCGTAACCATTCGGTCGTCTTGCAGAACAGCGGCGGCGGCTCGTTGTCAGACCTCCAGGACATGCAAACCGGCGTAGCAGGGAAAAAGGGGCAAGAGCTAACCAGCCATACATTGGGTATTAAATGCCCTTATGTAGGCTGGCCAGCTATGTATGCCATGTATGTCATGGGGGCGCTGCGTTTATCTCCGGCGGGCACCTTTATCGCCTTTCCGGCAGCCGGTGCGGACCCACCAATGACATAGCCATCTGATGCAAGTACCAGTTCCCGCCGCACCCATTTCAAATTTTGTTTACCGCCCCCGCAACTCTAATGTTCATGGCAAATGAAACAGGGGATCAAGCTGAAAGTTGATCAATCCCTGTGCCTGTGACCTAACATGGAAAACTGACCATCCCCTTACACTGCACTTCTTTAATATTTGATTGTTAGCAAAGGAAAATGAGCTCTCGCGCCCGCTAAAGCCAAACATGGCAAAAGCCCCGCTGCCTCGAAAGCCAGCAAAAGCAACAACGCCTCATTTTCCCCTGCCACTGCCAAGGTCTGCGGTGGGTTGTTGGTCATCTTGGTTGGATACGTCGGAGGTTTTATGTTATAGGCAACCTAGCACCGTTAATAGTTTTGTTAATATAATCTCGTTATATTTTATAAGATTCTTATTTTGACTCTCAGTGAAGATGTTTTAATGAATAAAATATTAGTGGTTCATTTGCTTCAAATAAACCTCATTTGGTTTACATTGGGCTATTTTTTGCCTTTCTCTTTAGAAATATTTTTTTACTTGTTCTTTTCCCCGGAATTAGTCGTTTTTTAATTCCATTTGAATTTGAAGTTAATATTTGTGATTAGTTTTCTCTTTTTCAGATTATATAATTAAGATTTGGTTATTTTTTAAGTGGTAATAGTTTTTAATATTTTTCCATTATAGTCTAATGTTTGGAATTGGTGAAGAATAGGGGGAAGTTATAGTTATAAGATAGTATTCAAACTAAGCCCTTTATAATCATGTTTAAATATGAAAATAAAAATAAAACAATATCTAAAATAAAATAGAAAAAAATATTTATAAATATAACATTATACATAATTAATATTGATAAATTATTGATTTTGTTATATTAATGTATAAAGTTTAAATGGATTTGATATGGAAGAATATATGTTGTGTTTTTAAAAGATGATAAGTTTGAATTTATTAACTTATCTTTTTAAATATTAACCTCCAAATAATTACATAAAGAAAATATATATATATATATATATATATATATATATATATGAGAGATTTAAGTATATTTTAATTTGTTATATCATCTCGCATTATAATTATTTTTCAATTTTTAGAATTGAAATACTAATGTGAAGTAAAAACCATTGTTATTCACATACACATACTTTTATAATGTTTATTTAATATATGTTGGACTTTCAATATTGTTATTCATATCAACACAGTTTTTTAATATTTATTTAATATAAGTTGAACATTTAACTCTAATCAAGTATAATGTGTTATTTAATTAAATTTGGTTTTTAAAATATTTCATTTTTGGACATTAATTTTTTTAATAAATATATAATATTTAAATTTTTTTTATTATTTTTAATATATAAAATATAGATTAGAAAGTGATAATGTATAATATTAAATATTTATCGTATAAAAATGTTTTATGTTCAAAATGTAATGTCAAGAATATAAATTCAACATAGATATAGGTTAGAAAATTAGATAAAGTATAGTATTAAAACATTTATTTTATTAAGGAATTTTATGATATAAATGGAATCTTGTAAATACAAATTCCAGTATGAGATAAAAATAAATAAAGTTTGCTAAATCATGGTAAAATTACATTATAGTTCTAAATATTTCCCATGTTTGTTTCAAGGAAGATTTTGGGTGCATTTTTCACTTGGGGAATATAAGCTTAAATTTGGCAATATGTTTATTATAGATGATAATAAACTTAAGGAATTGACTTGTTGGTGGAGGCAATTATGGAAACTATGTTGTCCATCTAAAGCAAGCTTATTTCAATGGTGCATTTTGGAAAAAAGAAGATGCTTGGTTGGGCCTAGTTGGTGTGTTCTTTGTAAAAATGGTGAGGATACCGTGGAACATATTTGTCTTTTTGGCCCCTTTTCTTTGAGTGTGAAACTCAGTAAGAAATTATCTAGGTATTCACACAAATTGGTAAGGAGTGGAACCAAGTTGATTGTAATGTTTCGAAATGGCTAGCTATCCAATTGTTAGTTCATTTTAGTCATGGTCTATTGTGCCATGTAAATATTTTGGTGTTGTTCATGTCTAAACGAATTACACCTTCGGCATTGTTGTTGTGACTATGCAGATATAGTTGGTCATGATCCAATTCTATTGAAGATTCTAAAAATTCAGGCAATTTCTTTAAACAGAGGAAAAATATAATTGCAGAGAAAATAAAATCACTTATAGCAACACAATATATCCAGTAAATGCTCCAAAGGAATAGCATTCTATTACTATTGTTTCTTTCGAGTGTTTCTACATGATTTATTCTCCTTACATTTAGCCATTAAAAGCGGTTTGATGGATAAAAACTGACGATTGGTTTTTATACCAAATTTTATGTAAATTATAAGTAAATAAATAATATGAAAAGTAATTGTTATTTTATACTAAGTTGTCATGCATCAATTATCAACATAATCCCCCTTGATGTTGAGAAAACTCATTTCCGTATATGCGCAATTTCTGTATATGGAAATTGTGCATATACGGAAGATATGTGCATGTCTTCCGTATATGCCCAATTTCCATAATCTGCCTCATTTCTATTTGAAGCAACAACACCTCTCCCCTGCCATGCAATAGCCTCTCTGCTAGAGCTAACAGCGCCACTCCCCTACCATACAATATACCCTTTTCCTTTTTGGAAATTGCCCCTCTTTGCTCTGTTCCCAGGGTTAGAGTCCTGGTGCTCAATTCGCATGACGCTTACAGCCTTACCCTCCCGTCCCTCGAACCATACAATTACTACCCTCAATTCCTTTCCCTTCTCCCTCCCCTTTGGCTTGTGTGCCTTTCGCTCTTCTCTGTCCCTCGCAATCGCCAAGCCTCTCACTAGCTTATCTCCCTTCTCTCCTTCCACCTTATAGGTTTGGCTGGCTAAATTAATGGCCTGGCCTCCCTCATATTCCAACCCCTGGTAGTCCCTTGTGGTACCATTTACAAGTTCGACCTCACTCCCCTTCCCTCCCTACATGTCCAAATCTCTCCCTCCTTTATCCCTTCCCTCCTCTCTATTCGAACGTCTCATTCCCCTTCCATGTAAACACACAGGAAACATTTCAATTAACAAATATCAACATAATCCCCCTTGATGTTGAGAAAACTCATTTCCGTATATGCGCAATTTCTGTATATGGAAACTGTGCATATACGGAAGATATGTGCATGTCTTCCGTATATGCCCAATTTCCGTATATGCCCAGTTTCCGTATATGCGCAATTTCTGTATATGGAAATTGGGCATATACGGAAGATGTGCGCATATCTTCCGTATATGCACAGTTTCCATATACAGAAATTGCGCATATACAGAAACTGGGCATATACGGAAATTGGGCATATACGGAAGACATGCGCATATCTTCCGTATATGCACAGATTCCATATACAGAAATTGCGCATATACGGAAATGAGTTTTCTCAACATCAAGGGGGATTATGTTGATAATTGATGCATGACAACTTAGTATAAAATAACAATTACTTTTCATATTATTCATTTACTTATAATTTACATAAAATTTGGTATAAAAACCAATCGTCAGTTTTTATCCATCAAACCGCTTTTAATGGCTAAATGTAAGGAGAATAAATCATGTAGAAACACTCGAAAGAAACAATAGTAATAGAATGCTATTCCTTTGGAGCATTTACTGGATATATTGTGTTGCTATAAGTGATTTTATTTTCTCTGCAATTATATTTTTCCTCTGTTTAAAGAAATTGCCTGAATTTTTAGAATCTTCAATAGAATTGGATCATGACCAACTATATCTGCATAGTCACAACAACAATGCCGAGGGTGTAATTCGTTTAGACATGAACAACACCAAAATATTTACATGGCACAATAGACCATGACTAAAATGAACTAACAATTGGATAGCTAGCCATTTCGAAACATTACAATCAACTTGGTTCCACTCCTTACCAATTTGTGTGAATACCTAGATAATTTCTTACTGAGTTTCACACTCAAAGAAAAGGGGCCAAAAAGACAAATATGTTCCACGGTATCCTCACCATTTTTACAAAGAACACACCAACTAGGCCCAACCAAGCATCTTCTTTTTTCCAAAATGCACCATTGAAATAAGCTTGCTTTAGATGGACAACATAGTTTCCATAATTGCCTCCACCAACAAGTCAATTCCTTAAGTTTATTATCATCTATAATAAACATATTGCCAAATTTAAGCTTATATTCCCCAAGTGAAAAATGCACCCAAAATCTTCCTTGAAACAAACATGGGAAATATTTAGAACTATAATGTAATTTTACCATGATTTAGCAAACTTTATTTATTTTTATCTCATACTGGAATTTGTATTTACAAGATTCCATTTATATCATAAAATTCCTTAATAAAATAAATGTTTTAATACTATACTTTATCTAATTTTCTAACCTATATCTATGTTGAATTTATATTCTTGACATTACATTTTGAACATAAAACATTTTTATACGATAAATATTTAATATTATACATTATCACTTTCTAATCTATATTTTATATATTAAAAATAATAAAAAAAATTTAAATATTATATATTTATTAAAAAAATTAATGTCCAAAAATGAAATATTTTAAAAACCAAATTTAATTAAATAACACATTATACTTGATTAGAGTTAAATGTTCAACTTATATTAAATAAATATTAAAAAACTGTGTTGATATGAATAACAATATTGAAAGTCCAACATATACTAAATAAACATTATAAAAGTATGTGTATGTGAATAACAATGGTTTTTACTTCACATTAGTATTTCAATTCTAAAAATTGAAAAATAATTATAATGCGAGATGATATAACAAATTAAAATATACTTAAATCTCTCATATATATATATATATATATATATATATATATTTTCTTTATGTAATTATTTGGAGGTTAATATTTAAAAAGATAAGTTAATAAATTCAAACTTATCATCTTTTAAAAACACAACATATATTCTTCCATATCAAATCCATTTAAACTTTATACATTAATATAACAAAATCAATAATTTATCAATATTAATTATGTATAATGTTATATTTATAAATATTTTTTTCTATTTTATTTTAGATATTGTTTTATTTTTATTTTCATATTTAAACATGATTATAAATGGCTTAGTTTGAATACTATCTTATAACTATAACTTCCCCATATTCTTCACCAATTCCAAACATTAGACTATAATGGAAAAATATTAAAAACTATTACCACTTAAAAAATAACCAAATCTTAATTATATAATCTGAAAAAGAGAAAACCTAATCACAAATATTAACTTCAAATTCAAATGGAATTAAAAAACGACTAATTCCGGGGAAAAGAACAAGTAAAAAAATATTTCTAAAGAGAAAGGCAAAAAATAGCCCAATGTAAACCAAATGCGGTTTATTTGAAGCAAATGAACCACTAATATTTTATTCATTAAAACATCTTCACTGAGAGTCAAAATAAGAATCTTATAAAATATAACGAGATTATATTAACAAAACTATTACCAGAAAAAATTGTGAAATTGCAAAATCTGTCCAAGAAGGCAAGGCTATCCAAAATTCTCAGATTTAATAAGCAGAAGACTTCCTATCAAACATGGAGTTTTAACTTCTTGGATCATCCAAAACCGAGGGCATTTCCTTCAAATGTTCGTATCGCTCTAAAAAGCAACAAAACATTAAACATTCCTGCAAAACCCTTGCACATCCTATACAATGTAAAGTCATTTTCATGTACATAACTACCAAAAGAGCAGTAATCAGAAGCAACATTGAGTTGGTGCAAAGCAACCAAATCAATTTAGCGATCAATGAGCTCCTTCTTCGGATTTTCTTGACCTTGAACTCAAGGAACCTCCAATTTGTTAGGTCTCCGGTACATTAAAAAAAAAACCATTTCTTGAGTTTCCCAGGCCACTGCCGTTTCTCTTGCCATTTCTCTTGATATATCTTTTAGGAGGTTCAGATTCACTTGCACTTATCTGCTGCACCATACCCATGTACTTCCATTTACAATTATAAAAACTACATGTCTCCAAGATTTTCAAAGGCTTTTCACAATAAAAGTTCATTTGAAAAGCACTCCATCTGCCCCAGAACCGAAGATCTCTAAATGTAGACGCTCCAAAACAATTCACGGTTAGTATCGAGGTATTTCATGAAATTATAATCCATAAAGAAGAACAGTCCACAACTAACCAAAGAACAGGAACATAAACAACAATTATTCGGCTCAAATGAAATAATGATGTACAACATAGATCTCCCTCCATCGGATCAACTCCTCCCGACAAATAACGGTGCTAGGTTGCCTATAACATAAAACCTCCGACGTATCCAACCAAGATGACCAACAACCCACCGCAGACCTTGGCAGTGGCAGGGGAAAATGAGGCGTTGGTGCTTTTGCTGGCTTTCGAGGCAGCGGGGCTTTTGCCATGTTTGGCTTTAGCGGGCGCGAGAGCTCATTTTCCTTTGCTAACAATCAAATATTAAAGAAGTGCAGTGTAAGGGGATGGTCAGTTTTCCATGTTAGGTCACAGGCACAGGGATTGATCAACTTTCAGCTTGATCCCCTGTTTCATTTGCCATGAACATTAGAGTTGCGGGGGCGGTAAACAAAATTTGAAATGGGTGCGGCGGGAACTGGTACTTGCATCAGATGGCTATGTCATTGGTGGGTCCCGCACCGGCTGCCGGAAAGGCGATAAAGGTGCCCGCCGGAGATAAACGCAGCGCCCCCATGACATACATGGCATACATAGCTGGCCAGCCTACATAAGGGCATTTAATACCCAATGTATGGCTGGTTAGCTCTTGCCGGGAAAAAGGAGCTGTGGGCAAATCAAGATACTTTTCACGCTATGTTATGGATGTTATGTTATGGTCATACATAGCGTGGAAAGTATCTTGATTTGCCGGCAGCTCCTTTTTCCCTGCTACGCCGGTTTGCATGTCCTGGAGCTCTGACAACGAGCCGCCGCCGCTGTTCTGCAAGGACGACTGAATTAAAGCACGCATGCAGAACAATCTTTTACTTGAAATTCAAAATTTGAAATTTGAGCGCACTTCATGAAAGCCCATGCCCTGGGGTGAATGCATGCATGAATGCCAGTGGGGTGGAGAGGATGGCAATGGGGATGTCGATCGATTCTTTAGCAGAAGGTGGCTTCACAAAGAATCTATACCTTCCCCGCTTCTGCAACAACTGCACCAATATCATCAACCTTTACTTCAATCCTGTCGCTCGGGAAGGTACTTATTACTCTTCATTATGCGTTTTGGTGGATTTTATACTCGCTCGCTCAAGAGCTTCGCGTCATATTCATGTACCCTACATGTAGGTTTCATATTTTTCTTAATTACAAAGAAACAATGGTCTCCTATGTTCGACTGTAGGTGAAATGGGCCCTGGTCTACGATTTACTTTTCTTAAATATGGACGTTGCATATATTTTTAAATCATAATAAAAAGTCTATTCACTTCTCGAATATGTTAGGTTAATGTAACTTTGATGTATTTTTGAATTATAATGAAAATTGTATTCCATATGTTTAGAGGTTTTTTTTTTGGGATTTATTGCTTTATTAATATTAGAAATTTATTTAGTTTTTTAAATATTTATATAATAATAAAATGGAAAATTATAATCACATTTTTTTTTGTCCAACACAACATCTTAACTAATATATTTTATTTAATAAAAAATAATGTTTATAAATTTTAGTTTTTTAAAATGTGTTTTTAAATATATAAATAAATTAATTCTTCAAATTTTTTATTTTTTTGGGGAGTAATTAAATTTTATAATTTTAAAAGAAATTTTACTCAAACATGTATAAATTAATTAGAAAAAATAAAAATAAAAAGATTTAGTTTAAAAAGGTGATGATTTATGTAGGGAAGTAGGAATCAAGAAAGAGTTAGAAGTTCTCTATAATTTGCAACAAAGTGGAGTGACAGAGAAGAATAAGAGTATAGTCGGAGTTGCCAAGGGCATGATTCATGATCACGTTCTGCCTATGTTCTTGTAAGAGGAGGTTTGCGACATAACATTGCTTATGTTCTTCTAAGAGGAGGTTTGCAATATAACAATGTACCTATATAACATGATTCCTCACAAGGCAGTGGAGGACAATATTCTTGAGGAGGCTTTACATGATTGAAATCATAGGTGAGAAACTTTCGTATATTTGGAAGTCCAATGTATGTCCATATTCCTTCTAAGAAGATGACTAAACTAGAGTCCTCATTTGAGAGAGGGATTTTTGTTGGATATAGTGAGATCTCAAAGGACTACAAGGTCTACATTCTGGGGCAGAGGAAGATAATGGTTGGATGAGATGTCAGATTTGAAGAGGGTAGGACCTTTAGAAGGACATATGAGACATGTCTAGTAGTGGAAAAGGATTAGGAGTGTGAGGCTTCGAAGATTGGGGAGGAACCAACAACACCAACAAAATGGACTCAATCTTCTAATCAAGAGGAGGAGCAAGATGTTCCTTCAAGCTTTGTTTTGAGGAGTCTAATATGGGATAAGTAGACATTGAGAGATGCTAAGGACGACCATGTAGATTCTCCTAGCAACACTTTCAAGGAGAGTAGATGACCAGCCATATTTTCCAATTATATGGCCTTGGTGAGAAACATTAGTGAGTTTGAGACTTTTACCTTTAAAGAGGCAACATACCCATAAATTTTGAGGAATGCAACGATGAAAGAGTATAATCCTATCATGAGGAATTATGTGTGGGAGATAGTATCAAGGCTTAAGGGGAAGTCCTTGGTCACTTCTCAATGGGTCTACAAGGTCAAGTATGAAACGAATGGTAGTATTGAGAAGTACAAAGCCAACTTTGTGGCAAGAGGATTCTCCCACAAGGAGGGAGTGGATTATAAGGAAATATTTGCACCCATTGCCAAATATGCATCTATCAACATAGCTATATGTACTGCCTCAAAGATGGAGTGTAGGATTCATTATATGGATGTGAAGATTTTCCTGCTTAATGGGGAAATTGAGGAAGAGGTGTATATTGAGCAACCTCAAGGATTTGAGGTGCATGGGAGGGAGTCCCATGTATGCAGACTAAAGGACTTAAACAGACTTAAGAAGAAACCTTGCGCATGCTACTCTAGGATTGATGGGTACATATTGGGATTGGGCTTCACCAAAAATGAGGCAGAACCAAACTTGTATTATGTACTTGTTGAGGGTGATCTTCTTATTTTGGTCCTCTATGTTGATGATATTTTCTTAATTGGATCAGAGAGGCTCATTGGGATGTGAAAGGAGGACCTTGCTTCAAAGTTTGAGACGAAGGACATTGGTTTGATGCATAACTTCTTGGGATTGCAGGTATGGAAACAACTATAAGAGATTTTCCTTGGGTTGGGAAAGTATGCAGTTGAGATTATGAGGAGATTCAAGATGGAAGATTGCAAGTTCATGTCTACATTTATGACCACAAATTTAAAGAAGTGGAGTGCTTCTGAAGGTGAGTTGGTATTTCTTCTTCCCACCTTGTACAAACAGTTGACTGGGTCCTTGATATATTTGGTCAACACTAGGCCATATATTTGTTGTGTTGTGAACACACTCAACCAATTCATGGTGGATTCGAAGAGGGTTCTGTGTGTGGCAACAATGCATGTGCTCAACTATCCTCATGGTAAAATGGAGTATGGAATGAGATATGTCAGAGTTGGTGGAGTGGAGTTGCAGTGCTACATAGATTCATACTAGGAAAGGAGTGCAAAGGACAAGAAAAATACTTCAAGTTGTTTTAGCTTGGGATTAGCTACGATCTCATGCTACAATAGAAAGAAGCACTCTGTGGCACTTAGTTGAGTAGAGTCTGAGTACATGACAGTGAATTTGGTGAGTTGTGAGGCCATACAGCGTCAGAAGATGCTAATACAATTGTTTGATCTTGAGATGGGGCCAGTGTGATTCATTGTGACAATTAGAGTTGCATTAAATTCTATGAGAATCTAGCTTTTCATGATAGGTCCAAGAAAATAGAGATTAGATACCACTTCATTAGAGACAAGGTCCAAAGTTGTGCTATGAGATTGTAGTACATCTCCAAGAGGAGCCGGTAGTAGATATTCTCATCAAGCCTTTAGTAAAGGGGAAGTTTGTGTTTTATAGGGACAAGTTGGGGGTGGTGGAGAATGTTGAACCATGGTTTTCATTGATGTCAACCCAGGCAACAGCTAAAATATGCCTCGCTTTTGATGACCAAAATGAAAAGGAATATCAAAGTATTTTGGGTCAGGATCCTCATCTTTGATTATCCTTGTCATTTCGATTTTGATAGTAGGTGGTACGTCTACTAATTCCTCATGGTTGACGAGTTACACCTTTATAAAGATTGGAGCCCCATTTTTGGCTAAGAAGACCCAAAAGGATATGCTACAAGTCATTCTTGTTCATTCAAAGAAAATTAAATTAAATTGGGTTGATCCTATTCTAGTCAAAAGTCAATTCTTATCAAGGATAGATAATAAAAAATTTCAATTAAAATGGTTGTAGGGTTTTTGGTTCCAAAATTAGTTTTTGAAATTCAAATTTCAATTTGGCTCCCACCAGTTTTCAAGTCCACTTTCCTCCTTTTCAAGTCGGCTCCTAGAAACCTCTATGCCTATATATATATATATATATATATATATATATATATATATATATAGGGTCACATCTTCCCTCCTAGTAAGCAAGATCAATCAATCATTAAGTGACATATCTTTGTTTTGGATTCCAACATGGAGTATTCTTGAATATTTGAAGAAGGTGAAAGACTAAAGAATGGTTTCTAGCTTTATTTTTCTTATGGCTATTCACTGGGATTTTGGAGCATCTTTTGAGGCAAATCTAAGACATGTTTTGAAGCCAGATCAAAGGTTATTTGCAAAGGACTTTTTAGCCCTTGTAGGCAGACTATTTGGCTTCCTTCCTGAACGCATCTAAGGCATTCAACATGATATATTTTCTATCTTTGTAGCCTTTGAGTAGTCAAGCATATCTCAAGGAGATATACGGTTTATCCTTCTTCTTTTTTCAGGTCATGGTGATTTGTTGGGGTATTATGCTTTCTCTGTAGGTTTTCAACCCTTTGAGATAGGGAAAGTCTGAGCCAAAAATTTAGACTGAACTTAGAGCACTCTATGTGAAACTCTTTGAAGATCATGTAGACTCATTGAAGAAGGTTCTTGGTTTATTCACACTAGTTTTGAAGCCTTATCTCAAAATTCAATAGAGGTGAATCTTTGTGGCATGGATACTCGGATCCTTCTGTACCACTATTTTGTTTCGACCCTAGAAAACGAGGTTTCTCATATGTTCGATTCAATCAATACTGAGGCGTAAACTTGTTGATATATCAATCACTCATTAGGGAATATATGTTGATTATTTGTTGGAATTTTCGTTGTTTAAATGCAGATCCGTGACCTAGTCTAAGGATTCTTTTGGCAAAAATTTTGAGAATTATTTAAGGGCTTCATATGCAGCTCTTTTTAGGACAAAAGTGGGATTCATGGCAATATTTCATTAACCCATGTGCATGTATCTAAGGAAGATATAAAACCATCATGAAGTTAGACCTCCTGAAGTGTAATATCTGAAGCAAACTTTGTTGTATTTAAGGATTGATCTGTAAATGAATCGGGCTCTCTTTTGGTTTTGTTCAAAAGAAATTTGGGCATCAATTTTTTGATGTTTGTGGTAAACTTAAAGAACCTAATCCAAGCCATATCAAACATCTTTCACTAATGTCTAATCTAGGTTCATCTTTCACTTCAAGGACTAGTCGTTAGAGGAGCTAAAACATCTCAGTTTTATGATTGATATAGGTCTTTATGGATTGTTGTTTATCATGGTATGAGAGTTTTATGTGGTTCCATATGTATAGTGATAAGGATCAGTGGTTTAACAAATCTCTAAGGAATCATCCTCAGCGATTGTAAAAGTTTAGAGGTACTTTTAGATTCCTTTGGGAGTTTGGAAAATCTCAGGGGCATTTTACTTTATGACTGCAAAATATTGAAGAAGCTTTTAGATTCTTTCACAGATTTAAAAAATCTCCAACACCCCCCAACTGTCTAGTTTGAACAGATTGAAGCAAATTTCAAAATCCTAGGTGCTTTTAATGAATCTCTAGTAAATTGGTCTATCTGAGTGTAGGAATTTAAAAAAAAAAAAAAAAAAAAAAATCCAAATTCCTTGGGGGATTTAATGAATCTCCAAGAAATCATCCTCAACATCTGTGAATATTTGGAGGTACTTCCAAATTCATTTGGGATTTTGACAAATCTCCTACACATTGAACTCATTGGTTACAAAATATTGAAGAAGCTTCTAGATTTTGTCATGGATTTAACATATCTCGAAGGAATCCATCTCATCAACTACGAAAGTTTGGAGGTACTATTAGATTCCTTTGGATATTTGAAGAATCTTCAAAGCATTTGCCTGTGAGGTTTCAACTTCAATATGCTTCCAAATTCCTTTAACCATTTAACAAACCTTAGGTTCATTACGCTGCAGGATGTAGAAGTTTGAATATGCTTCCAAATAATTTATTTTGTAATTTAACAAATCTCAAACGTGTAAGTTTGACCGATTGCAAAAGTTTGGAAAGTCTTCCACACTCCTTGGGAAATTTGACAAAACTCCGATCCATTAAGTTTGGTAACTGCAAAAGTTTGAAGAAGCTTCCAAAATCATTCGGGGAGTTAATGAATATCCGAAGCATTGATTTGTCTGGATGCAAAATTTTGAAGAATCTTTTGAATTCGTTGGGGAATTTATTGAAACTTGAATTCCTAGTTTTGAGTCATAGTTGCATGTGTTTGCCCATAACACTTGGAAACATCACCACGCTTCAATTATTATACTTATCAGGAAGTATTGTCATCCCACGTGGAACATAAAGCGTCCTTGGTATGGTTAAATATTCTGGGTACCAACTTAAAAGAGTTGACCAATGCACAAACTACATGCCTAAGGAATTTGACATATATTTACGTGGGAAATCATTTGTTGAAAAAGCTGCCACATTCGATTGGTTTCCTATTGAGTTTTAATATGTTGTTCCTCCATGGATTCCAAGAATTGAAATGCCTTCCCGATTTAGTTGGATAGTTAACTCAGTTGAGTATGTTGGAGATATCAAAATGTGGAATACAAGAGTTACCAGGTCTTATGGAGATGAACAATCTTCGAATTTTAAGAGTACGCGGTTGTTAGCTATGCGAACTACCATTTAAGGAGTTGTATGCCCCAAGAGGAAAGAGAAAGAGAAGAGAAAAGGACAAAGGTCTGATTCAGCTCAGGGAGATAGAGTTGTATTGCATAGAAGTAACAAATGTATCATTTCCTGAAGTTGTGTGCATTAACCTTCAAATCCTTTGCATCATGTGTAAAACCCTCCTCCCACATCCACCCAAGTAACCATGCCAACCGGGGTAAACATGAGACGAGAGGCTACTATGATCATATTCGACCTCCTACGTGACCTTAAAGAAGTGTACTCAATGGAACATCACACACAGTCATCCAACATCATTAGCAAAACCCTTAGGAGACAAGTCAGCCACTCAGATAGCCTGTCCCCAGGTCCCATTGTTGTTCTAGACCTCTAAGGCCATAGTCGCTCTAATTCTATGGGTAAGAGGGCGGCTAGAGAACTAAAGTCGCTCTCTTAGGCCTGTCTTCCAACGATTGTAGACCAAACTTGCCATTTTTGTGCCAGGGACCCTGGGAATTAAGCCACCTTTTCAGGCCCAAGCCACTACCCAAAATGGAATGAAACCTTAGAATCAAGTAAAGTACATGGAAACAATAATACAAAAGTAAATTGTTGATCAAGACCTTAACCAAACTCTTACTAGCCATGATAAGCATTTCATAAAACATATCATAGACATGTAACCTACAGGTGTAAACGACAGAATTAAGTGTAGGGATTTCATACTTATCTTAGAATCACCATGAACCATTGTTTCCTCATGTCTTTTGCTTCCTCATCACTTATTAGGTCATAGATACAATATCCATTCAAATACAAGTGAAAACATGCTGAGAGCCAAACATAGTTGCTGCCATAAAATGTATATATAAACAACATAAGAGGAACATAAATACAATAAACATTTCAGCCATCAAAATCCATATATACACCAGTACATTTACACATGATAATCAATGTAATGAATTTCTCATTAATCAATGCAATGAACCAACCGGAGATGGGACTACCACGTTCCACCTAACCATAGTTTGGATGATCCAAGTCTCTATTCAGCTAATCACCCCCATGCCATATTCCAAGCATGAATGTGGGACTCATAGAACACATTAAAACCACCAATCAATGTGGATGCCACCAGAGTTCTCCGCCTACACCGTGAGGAATTTGAGTGCCTCCTAGTCTCTCAGGCTTTGCCATGCATCCACAGTTTGATCTAGGGATCACTTGGCCCCACATCGAGACATACTCTCCAAGCGTTACCGTTCATCCCATCTCGGAATCACTAGGCCCAACAGAGAGAAAATCCACCTCTTGGCTTTATCGTATATCCCGCCATTCACCGGAAAGGATTCCTTGGCCCACCGAGGCACAAAATATGACTTTACCGCAACCCACAATTTGGTTCATGGGTTACTAGGCCAATGGATTTATGCATCCCCAGTCTAGTTCAAGGACCACTACCACCATGTGTTGTCAATTCGGAGATCCACCCCACTCAGCTTCGAATCCAATCCAACCATCCCACATAAACCGTATGAGAGAACCCATCTCATCATAGCTATTAGGAAATGGCAAGGCTAGGCCGAAAATACTATAACACCTGGAAAAAGCCATGCCATGGTAGAAATGAAACACATGCAATCTTATGCATGCCAAATATAGCAAGGAAAATACACATGCAAGTCGATACCTACAATGAAGCTTGTTGTAGCTGCTTGATCCTACATTTTCCTGCTTGATCTTTGCTTCCTCTTACCTTCTTTGCCTTTCTTGCTGCAATGCCAAAGTGCTCGAAGAAAACTCTAAGTGTCCAAGAGTATGAGAGAGAGATAATAATGAAAGATCTCCAAATCTAAACTAACAAAAGGTTACCAACTGATCCTCAGAAGCCATTTTATGAATGAGGTCTCTATTTTCTTCATTTTCCATTATTTTCGTTCATTTTCTTCCTCACATGCAACCTATGACCTTTCACCTCCTTTTTCTCCAAATTTCCATTATTTTCATAAATAATTGTGTCAAAATTGCCATTTTTCCTTTTAATGCCTTAGCCATTGCCTTTTCCAATTTCCTTAGCCATAAACAACCAAATGAACACCCCCTAGGATGTCTTGCCCAACATTCAACTTGGAATAAGTGTCCCATTCATCTGTGGTTATTGTTTTATCTTTTATTACATGGAATTTTCACGAGGGTTGTTACATCATGTGTTGTAATGATTTGGTAAAGGTTGGTTCATTGCCATCAACTGTAGAGGATTTGATTTTGAGGGGTTGTGGTGCATTGGAAAAAATAGAAGTGCTTTCTGGGTTGGCAAAACCTTTGGAGGTACGCATGCGAGGGTGTTATAATATAGCAATGGGGGAGCTGCCACATGCCAGGAATTCAACGCGTTTGTTCACCCTAGGTGACACTTACAACCGTGCGGAGGAGGAGATGGAATATTTGCAAGAGGGTGTCCTACATTTCAATTTTGACTACAACGTTAGGGACATGAAGATGAATTGGTTTGGCATTTTGATTAATTAAACTCTTTGTCGGAAGTCTTTGGTTTTTTGTGGAGTGTAAATATGAAAGGAGTAGTAGTGTTAATCTTTGTTGTGTTATATTTATCACTTTTAAATAAAAAATAAACAAATAAATGAGAAGCAATTACATTGAAAATGTGGTGGAGACATAAATAATTACTAATGATTGTCTTCTAATAGAGGTGATGATGAAGGTATATTTAAGCGGTATCCTTTATATGAGACATGATATACTTGGAGAATATAATTTCTACTTGTCTTAGTTGCGATGGTTTGAAGCTTTTTCCTATTCTTAAGGAGTTGTTTAGATTATTCCTACTTTAGTGTTTGGTTGAGATATTTGCTCAACTAAGTCATTGTGTGGTTAAGATATAATTTCTATTTTTGACCAATGATTGATGTATTTATAGTGTGATTAATCTAATGTAACATAAGTTTTAGTGTGCAATTGGTTTTTCAAATTGGTATTAGAGCCTGTATGGGCCTCACTCCCTCATGGGAGGGCCCATGAAGATTGAAGAAATCTGTGGTTCTATTTTCCGTACGTAGATATAGGGTGTGAGAGTGTTTGGTTTCTAATTGTTGTAGTTGTTGATATTTTTTTTCTTGTCTCGCTGGGCCTGATTGGAAGGAGTAGCGAAGAAGATTTTTGTTAACTGAATGAGGCGCAAAAACCAGGAATACCTCATTGTGGCTGCAAAGGGCATAGGGTAGTGTTGATGCAATTATGGATCTAACCGATCTAGCAGCGTTTTACAACACGCTAGAAATTGTCTTAACCTAAGGTTGTGCTCCCAGGGACTCGATTTGACTCTCATGGAAACCATGCATTGCAGGAAGCCTCTGTTGGTCGTTATAGCACTTATGTTGTAGTTAGAGTTCGACATCATCAATTACATGTGGCCCTGCTTATATTAATCCGTAGAAACAAATTAGAGAGAAGATTCAGTCAAGTGTATAACCCGTGGTTTCCTCGTTTGTAATCTGCTTCCCTTGTTTGCACATGAAATTCGCTTTATTGAGGGATGGTCATTTACATAGTCTATGCAATGAAATAAAATTAAAACAATTTTAATGAAAGTTAGATTGCCACGCTTCATGGAAAAAAACATGTGATTCATGTTTGAATTTCCTATTTTTTCTTTCAATGCCGAGTAGATGCTAGATTCTATACTAATTGCTCCTAGATGCGAGTATATACTAGACTGGGAACATATGTTTCAATGTAGATATCCATGCATCATTCAATGCAAGGAATCCATTAATATGTTTTCAATCATGGCATCACCAATCTGTCATTAACTATGAGGAGACTTCTTTCTGCTTAGATGAGAGTGAATAGTTTCACGATTATTGGTCTTGTGAGATTTGTCAGTTTATTTGTTAAATAGTTTATTGTTGCACTTTGTAGGTTTGTTTGTAAAGAGGTGCATAATAGATTAATGAATGGAGTAATCCAGAGATGGAGGTGCGACCTGTTGAATGTACAACATAGTGACAATTTGAATGTTTGTCCTTGTTGTGAACAATCGTCATGGTAGAAGTGCTCATGAAGCATGGCAAGCTCTCCGCAGAGAATCAAGTGTAGCTAAAAGTTCAGTATGGATGGTTTTCAAGTTAGTTTGGCAGTTGTGGATCTAGGGAAGGATCCCTCATTTGTTGAAGATGTGGGAGTGGCCTTTTGGTGAGGTTACGTGACAACTTGGAATGTTGTTCAGTAATTGAATTTTGGAGATCTGTGATTCGGGAGTTCGAAAGTGAAACTCGAGAATCCATGTTTGCCAACTACACCCTTACAAGGGTTATGAGACAACTTGATGGATTTAGTAGCCTAGAAATTTTCAAAATTGATAATGATGGAGAGGTATGTAGTTATAATGGTTGAAAGAAACATGTATATGAAAGACATCCTAGTAAATTGGTGGTTGTAGCAGTTGGTCACCATTGTATTTTGATGGATAGTTGTTCCTTTATGTGGACGTCGACATATTCTTCTTTATGTTTGTAAACACCACCACAACTAAACTTTGTTGATTGAGATTGAGATAAGTAGTCATTAAGGGCGGGACTTGGAAAATATAATTCCTACTTGTCTTAGTTTTGATGGTTTGGAGGCTTGTTCCTATTCTTCAGGAGCTGTTTAAATCATTCCTAATTTAGTGTTTGGTTGAGATATTTGCTCAACTAAGTGATTGTGTGGTTAAAATAGAATTTATATATTCAACAAATGATTGATGTATATATAGTGTGATTAATCTAATGTAACATAAGTTTTAGTGTGCAATTGGTTTTTCAAATTGATTGTCAAGCTATTATTTTCGTTGTTTCAAATATAAAATTGTCCTATAATTTTTTTTGCTGTGAATCATATTGTTTATGTTCGGAAAAGTTGTCCAACTTGGTTAAGAACACAATTTTAAAGAGTCAAAGATTTTAAAATATTTATTTTTAATTAAAATAAAATATTTTAAAATTAAAATAATAATAATATACATTTACGAAGGTTATAAAAAATGATATTTAACAATGACACTTAATGCATATACAAAAGTAGAAAATGACACTTAATGCATATACAAAAGTAGAAAGGAGGTAAGTATATTAGATGGAATAAATATTTTAACATGTACTTTAAAATAAATATATTTTATAATGTTTATAAAGAAAATTAGAAATATTAAAGATTTGAAAATTAAAACAGTAAAAGTTTTATATAGAAATTAAGTAATCGGAAGGAAATTTAAATTTTTATATAGAAATAAATGATTTGAAAATTAGTAAAGATACTTAAAATATTGCAAGGGGCAAAATGAAAATTTTTAGTTACTATATTTAAAAAAAGCTTAATGACTTTTTGATTAATTAAATATACTGGATCATGAAAGTAAGATGGACTTTCGGTGGCTCACGGGACTTTGGATTGAGGGTGAATGGGTGCATTGTTAAGGCACTCCTTGTGATAGGTCACTGGTTCAATTCTCCCATGGGTGCTTACCTACCAAAAAAAAAAGATGGAATTTTGGTGTAATAAGAGAGATTGTGGACTTTTGGTGTAATAAGAGAGATTGTGGCAGTGAACTCTAGGAATTATTATTTGTGATTTAAAAATATCCTTAATGGGTTAAGGAAGGAATAATTCATTATTTAGATCAGAATATTCATCACTTTATAATTAAAATTGTGTTTTTTTATTGATGCAATTTTGTGAGTAATTGTCTTGATATTTAAAATTGCTAAAGAGAAGGAAGAAAAACATGACACCTTACAAAAGGACATTGGACAATATTTTCATAACACTTATCATCATGCACTATGATTATTCGTTGGATGTCTGTTCCATGAGTTTTATATTGAATATGAAAGTAATATGAACCCATCTCATAGATGTGTTGGGAATATTTATAATACATTGGCCATATATAACATTCTTGTGGATGACAATATACACCTTCAAAGGTAAAAGGCTAAAACTCACTCATGTTGCTCACCAAGGCCATTTAATTGGAAAATATGGTTGGTCATCTACTCTCCCTGAAAGTGTTGCCAGGAGCATCTACATGGTTCTCCTCAACATCTCTCAATGTCTACTTATCCCATATCAGACTACTTAGAACAAAGTTCGAAGGACTATCTCGTTTATCCTCTTGATCAAAAGATTGCATCCATGTTGGTGTTGTTAGTCACTCCCCAACCTTCAAAGTGTCTCCCTCCCAATCCTTTTTCATTGCTATACATGTCTCATATGGCCTTCTAAAGGTCCTACCCTCTTCAAATTTGACATCTCAGCTAACTATTATCTTCTTCTTCCCCAAAATGTAGACCTTGTAGTCCTTTGAGATCTCATTATATCCAACAAAAATCCCTCTCTCAAATGAGGGCTCTAGTTTAGTCATCTTCTTAGAAGGAATATGGACATACATTGGACATCCAAATATAAGAAGGTTGCTCACCTCTGATTTCACTCCTGTAAAGCCTCCTCAGAAATCTTGTCCTCCACTGCCTTGTGAGGACTACATTTTATAGGTACAATGTTGTGTTGCAATCCTCCTCTTACATTAACATAGGTAGATCCTGATCATGGATCATGCTCTTGGCTGTTGCAAATTATAGGGAATTGTTAGCTCTTTCTTGATTCCTACATAAATCATTACTTCTTTAGACTAGTTTTTTTCTTTAATTTTTTTTCTAATTAATTTTGTATACATTTTAGTATGATTTCTTTTAAAATTGTAAATTTTAATTATAAAATTTAATTACTCTATTTTTTTTTATTTTTTTTTATTTTTTATTTTTTATTTTTAAATTAGTTTTTTTTATATTTAAAAACACATTTTAAAAAATTAACATTTATAAATATTATTTTTTATTAAAAATATATATATTAATTTAAAAAAACTAAAATTTATAAAAAATATTTTTTATTAAAAAAATATATTAGTTAAATTATTTTATTGAACAACCCAGAAAGAAAGAGATTATAATTTTCTATTTTAATATTTTTAATTATTATATAAATATTTAAAAAACTAAACAAATCTCATATATATATATATATATATAAACCTCTAATCATATTTTCATTATCATCATAATACAAAAGTACATAAAAGGGACATGAACCCTAAAATATTAGAAAATAGAATTTTAGTTATGATTTAAAAATACATGCAATGTACATATTTAACATAAGTAAATCCTAAAACAAACACCATTTCACCTATACCCGAACACACAATGCCATTGTTTCTTTGTAATAAAGAAATACATGAAACGTAAATAAAACCAAAACATAATGTTCGTTCTCATTAGGAAAGACGGGTCTAAGCTAAGAAGAGGCGTGCTGAGAAAGTGACTAAAATCGCAAGACATGCACATCTTGTTAAGCTCCATTAATTTTTTTACCAACTGCTGCCTACAATTATGGAAGTAAACTGCAGTTTTTCCTTAATTTCTGGAAACCAACTGCAGTATAATCCTTAAATTAAGGAAATCAACTGCAGTTAATTAATTTTCTTGTTGGGAGCTTCTGAAGTGGTCCATTACTCCATCTGGAGTTCTCTACCTTGATCTGTGAAACACCTGACACATAGCCATCAGAAGCTTGATGGAAGCTTGGCTATAAATTTATCTGTTTGGTCCCCAAGCTAGCATCTCAATCCTCTTCAGTTTTACACCATCAAGTTGAGAGAGTAGAGCCTGGAAGTGCCTTCAGATTTTTTGTAGTGATTTTTCCTGTCTCCATTGGGTTTCACAGCTTGATGAATAGGAGCGCTCTCTGTTTGGGCATTCATCTCTTCTCATAACAGTCCTATGATGTTTCCCCGAAGTCTCTGCTGCATATGCACTTGATTTCATGTTTACGGCAAGTTTAAAAGGCTCACACGAGCGGCATGGATGAGATTTGGACTTTGTAGAGTCTGTTCGACGCATGACCGGAACGCTATTTCTATTTTGAACGCACGGGGAGACTCTGTTCCCACAAGGCTCTGTTCTGCATAAAGGGTTTGATCGAGCGTACAACTGGTGCAAACTCATCTGCTGGTGGAGGCTCACATAATCCAAAATTATTACTGGTATTCAAAGTTTATTATCAATGGCTGGAGGTAATTTATTTATTCTGGGCATTAAACCTTCATTTTTTATTCTTTAAAGAATTTAATTCCGCATGTAAAGAATCGTATTTCTGCTTGCATTTTTACTGGGCATAAAAGTTTATTCCAGTTTTTACGATTCTTTAAGTTTTTATGATTTCTTTAAAGTTCTAATTCTGCATATAGAATCGCTGTTTTAAACTAACATTGGTATCAGAGCCTGACATTTATCTTTGCCTTGGTGTGTTCTGCTTACCAAAATTATGTTGTTATGATAACGGAAATTACAATCCATGCTCAGAAATCTAAGACATCTTAGAATTGTTGGAATTTTTCCGTGATGTTTTTTAATATTATGGTTAGTTACAGTGTGTAGCCCTCGACAATGAGTTTGGGGATAAATTAGTGCATATTTTAATTCTCGCATTAGTTTTCTTGGTCTTCATGAAGTTTCTGTGGACTAAGAACAATACGTTTCCCCAAAATATCAACTATTTTAATTATATGGTTTTCATTAAAAAAGAATTTAAGGTTTATTTATTTTAGAAAGGAATTCTTGCTGTCATTTGAAGTAATACTAATATTTATCGCAGTTTTTACTCATATAGTTTTCTTGTATGAAGTTTATTTAAAATGTCATTTTGACATATTCATTTTACTAAACATTTTTTTTTTTTTTTTTTTTTTACTCTGGTTAAAGAAATGTTTATAATTTTATAAGAAATTTGTTTTAAGAGTTTGATTAGTGCAGTAATTGTTTCCGCTTTCCATATATATATATATATTTGTTTATGCAATTTATAATGGATAATGTCTAGTGATCCATATAATTTTAATTAATTAGAGAATAGCCACAGCATCTTTAATTAAATAAAATTATATATTATGATTGGTTAGATCACATAAAGATTATTTAGACATTAAATTGTAATTAATTAGACTAAATATAATAAATTTTATCCCACAGGAATTTTTATTATATTTATGTAATTAATTAGGATAAAATTTCATAACCTACCCACAGAAATTATGAATTAATAAGTTTTATCATAAAGTTTAGAATTATGAATAATTGAATCTGTTTGAATTAAAAATTTAGCCCACAGGCAATTTTTATGTCATTAGATTCAATTTTGAGCATGATTTACATTGGTAAAACATGAAATTTTATCTAAGCCTCAATTTTAACATAAGCATGTGATTTTTAATTTTGATGCAGTTGTACAACCTGCAAATTTCTCTGAAATTCGTTATGACATTCCCAAACTTAAGGGAGATAACTATAAGGTTTGGAAGGAGAGGATTCTCCTTCATTTGGGGTGGATGGACATAGATTATGCTATTAGGAAAGATGAACCACCAGCACTCACTAATACCAGCACTGCAACGGACATCATGCTTTATGAACGATGGGAGCGATCCAATCATCTAAGCATGATGTTCATTAAGACTAAAATTTCAGCTGGTATTCGTGGTTCCGTTGATCAGCATGAAAAGGTCCGAGACTTGTTGAAGGCCATTGATGATCAATTCGTCACTTCAGACAAGGCACTAGCAAGCAACCTAATCATGAAGTTCTCATCCCTAAGGCTCACCAGTGTGAAAGGTGTGCGCGAGCACATCATGCAGATGAGGGATACTGTGGCTCAATTAAAGAAACTCGAGGTTGATATATCAGAGTCCTTCCTAGTGTACTACATCCTGAACACCCTTCCGCACCAATATGGACCTTTCAAAATCTCATACAACACACATAAGGATAAATGGTCAATTAATGAACTCATGACCATGTGTGTTCAAGAGGAAGAGAGACTGGTGATGGAACTGGGAGAGAGTGCAATGCTAACAACGCGTGGAAAGGGCAAATCTCAAGCCAATCAGAAAGGGAAAGGTAAAGTACCTCCCTAAGCCGATATCAAGAAGGATTCCAAGTGTTTCTTCTGTAAAAAGAAGGGACACATGAAGAAGGAATGCGCCAAATTTCAGAAATGGCTTGTGGACAAAGGTAATTTAATCTCTTTTGTTTATTATGAATCTAATATGGTTAACGTTAATATTAACACATGGTGGATTGACTCTGGATCAACAGTTCACATTACGAATTCCTTGCAAGGTTTGCAAAACCTAAGGAAGCCGGTGGGAAGTGAGCAAAGCATCTTATCAGGAAACAAGATGGGCTCGCATGTAGAAGCTATATGAACATGTTATTTAACTTTAAGTAGTGGCTTTGTTTTAGAATTAGAAAAGACCTTTTATGTTCCAAGTTTTTCTAGAAACTTGATTTCAGTCTCAAGGCTTGTACCTTTTGGATATTCCATTAACTTTTCAGAAAAATCTTTCAATCTATTTTATAAATCTTATTATGTTGGGAATGGTATTTTGTCTAATAGTCTTTACTGCATTAATTTACAAAACAATGTCACTTATGATTCAATGCATGTTCACACTGGCACTAAAAGATGTGTTATTAATGAACATTCCTCTAAATTATGGCATCGGAGACTTGTGTGGACTGCATAAAGGGAAAGCAGACCAACAAGTCAAAGAAAGGTGCCAATAGGAATTCGAACATATTAGAGATCATACATACTGATATATGTAG
This sequence comes from Pinus tabuliformis, assembly GCA_031772625.1. Lineage (NCBI taxonomy): Eukaryota > Viridiplantae > Streptophyta > Pinopsida > Pinales > Pinaceae > Pinus > Pinus tabuliformis. The sequence goes on from CM062811.1 coordinate 1,138,846,590, forward strand.
TCCAGACATGGACTCACATGGTCAGAGATACTTCATCTCCTTTATAGATGATTACTCACGATATATGTATCTCTACATGCTTCATAAAAAGAGCGAAGCATTAGATGCCTTTAAGATCTTTAAGGCTGAAGTAGAGAAACAATGCGGCAAGCAAATTAAGATCGTGAGATCAGATAGAGGTGGAGAATATTATGGTAGATACACAGAACATGGACAAGCACCTGGGCCATTCGCTAAATTTCTTCAAGAGCATGGGATTGTTGCCCAATACACCATGCCTGGTTCACCCGACCAGAATGGTGTAGCAGAAAGAAGAAACCGAACTTTATTGGACATGGTGCGGAGTATGCTTAGCAGCTCCAATCTTCCTAAATCCTTGTGGACTGAAGCACTTAAGACGACAGTGTATATATTAAACCGAGTTCCAACCAAGGCGGTTCCTAAAACGCCATTTGAATTATGGAAAGGTTGGAAACCGAGTTTGAGACATATGCGCGTTTGGGGATGCCCGTCTGAAGTGAGAATTTATAATCCACAAGAGAAGAAGCTGGACCTAAGGACCATTAGTGGGTATTTCATTGGATATGCTGAAAGTTCTAAAGGTTACAGATTTTATTGTCCATCTCACAGCACTAGGATTGTGGAATCAAGAAATGCAAAGTTTCTTGAAAATGAATTGATCAGTGGGAGCGATCAAACCAGAAACATAGTTTCTGAGAAGGATCATTCAGAATCTCAACCTTCCACTTCAAGTGATAGATTGGTTATTGTTCATAGCACCCCTCAAGTACAAACTGGTGTTGAACAACCAATTGTTGAAGTTCCACAAGCTACTGACGATATTCCAGTAGATCAAGGAGTTCAAGAGTTGCCGAGAACTTTTGAACAATAAGTTGAACCACATACTTCTCAGGAAGATGATGGTACAACATTAAGAAGATCTACTAGACCAAAGAGGTCGGCAATTCCTAATGATTATGTTGTGTATCTACAAGAATCTGACTACAACATTGGAGCCGAAAATGATCCTGAGTCCTTTTCACAAGCCATGAGTTGCAAAGAATCAGAATTATGGTACGATGCCATGAAGGAAGAGATGAATTCCATAAAGAGTAACGAAGTCTGGGATCTTGTTGAGTTGCCGAATGGTGCAAAAGCCACTGGATGTAAATGGGTCTTTAAGACAAAGAAAGACTCATTGGGCAACATTGAGAGATACAAGGCAAGACTTGTTGCTAAGGGATTCACTCAGAAAGAAGTAATCGACTACACGGAGACTTTTTCTCATGTATCTAAGAAAGATTCCTTGCGCGTTATTATGGCATTAGTAGCCCATTTTGACTTGGAGTTGCAACAAATGGATGTGAAAACGGCTTTTCTTAATGGAGATCTAGAGGAGGAGGTTTACATGAAACAACCTGAAGGATTCCCCTCTAGTGATGGTGAGAAATTGGTTTGCAAGCTCAAGAAGTCATTATATGGTTTAAAACAAGCATCCCGCCAATGGTATTTGAAATTCCATAATGTAATTTCTTCTTTCGGTTTTGTAGAAAACATTATGGATCAATGTATATACCTAAAAGTTAGTGGGAGTAAAATTTGTTTTCTTGTTTTATATGTGGATGACATTTTGCTAGCAACCAATGATAAGGGTTTGCTACATGAGGTGAAACAATTCCTCTCTAAAAATTTTGATATGAAGGATATGGGTGAGGCATCTTATGTCATTGGCATAAAGATCCATAGAGACAGATTTCGAGGCATCTTGGGTTTGTCACAAGAAACCTATATTAATAAAATTTTAGAGAGATGTCGGATGAAGGATTGTTCACCAAGTGTAGCTCCCATTGTGAAGGGTGATAGGTTCAATTTGAACCAATGCCTTAAGAACGACTTTGAAAGGGAACAAATGAAGAACATTCCATATGCTTCTGCTGTTGGAAGCCTAATGTATGCTCAAGTCTGCACAAGACCTGACATTGCGTTTGTTGTGGGAATGTTGGGACGATATCAGAGTGATCCAGGTTTAGACCACTGTAGAGCTGCAAAGAAAGTAATGAGGTACCTTCAAGGAACCAAAGACTACATGCTTATGTATAGACGAACGGACAACTTGGAAGTAATTGGCTACTCAGATTCTGACTTTGTTGGATGTGTTGATTCACGCAAATCAACATCAGGTTACATTTTTATGATGGCCGGTGGAGCTGTATCATGGAGGAGTGCCAAGCAGACCTTGATTGCCACTTCCACTATGGAAGCTGAGTTCGTCTCCTGTTTTGAGGCTACTTTACATGGTATATGGCTTAATAGTTTCATTTCTGGGCTTAGAATTATGGATTCTATCTCTAAGCCATTGAGAATATATTGTGATAATTCAGTTGCTGTTTTTATGGCTAAAAACAACAAAAGTGGGAGTCGAAATAAACACATCGACATTAAGTATTTAGATATAAGGGAACATGTTAAAGAAAAGAAAGTGGTCATTGAGCACGTCAGCACTGAGTTGATGATTGTTGATCCTTTTACTAAGGGCATGCCACCGTTTAAATTCAAGGAACATGTAATGAATATGGGACTTGGTTCCATTATGTAGTTTCTCATTGTATGGACAATGTTATTTTAATGAAATTCTTAATTATTGTGATGTTTTTTCTCATATTTATGTGCACCTTAAGTTGATTTGAGAAAATTCATTTAAGAAGGACCAAGAATAAACATAAGGTTTATTCATTAAGAAATTGTTGCCACATAAATTATAATAAGAATAAATACATAGTAATACATGGAAGATAATACTCGTCATTAGAGGACTTATCGCCATGATTCATGTATCTATTACTTAATACAGATTATCAATGGGTTTTAAGTTGAGACATTAAGTTTGGAAGTATGGACCAAGTGGGAGAATGTTAAGCTCCATTAATTTTTTTACCAACTGTTGCCTACAATTATGGAAGTAAACTGCAGTCTTTCCTTAATTTCTGGAAACCAACTGCAGTAATTTCCTTAAATTAAGGAAATCAACTGCAGTTAATTAATTTTCTTGTTGGGAGCTTCTGAAGTGGTCCATTACTCCATCTGGAGTTCTCTACCTTGATCTGTGGAACACCTAACACATAGCCATCAGAAGCTTGATGGAAGCTTGGCTATAAATTTATTGGTTTGGTCCCCAAGCTAGCATCTCAATCCTCTTCAGTTTTACACCATCAAGTTGAGAGAGCAGAGCCTGGAAGTGCCTTCAGATTTTCTGTAGTGATTTTTCCTGTCTCCATTAAGTTTCACAGCTTGATGAATAGGAGCGCTCTCTGTTTGGGCATTCATCTCTTCTCATAACAGTCCTATGATATTTCCCCGAAGTCTTTGCTACATATGCACTTGATTTCATGCTTACGGCAAGTTTAAAAGGCTCACACGAGCGGCATGGATGAGATTTGTACTTTGTAGAGTCTGTTCGACGCATGACCAGAACGCTATTTCTATTTTGAACGCATGGGGAGACTCTGTTCCCACAAGGCTCTGTTCTGCATAAAGGGTTTGATCGAGTGTACAACTAGCGCAAACTTATCTGCTGGTGGAGGCTCACATAATCCAAAATTATTACTGGTATTCAAAGTTTATTATCAATGGTTGGAGGTAATTTATTTATTCTAGGCATTAAACCTTCATTTTTTATTCTTTAAAGAATTTAACTCCGCATGTAAAGAATCGTATTTCTGCTTGCATTTTTTATGGGCATAAAAGTTTATTCCAGTTTTTACGATTCTTTAAGTTTTTATGATTTCTTTAAAGTTCTAATTCTGCATATAGAATCGTTGTTTTAAACTAACACATCTCACTGAGAAAGTGATTAAAATTTCGAAGCACCCTGAAAAAGCTACTAAAATCGCAAGACATGTACATCTTACTGAGAAAAAGATTAAAATTTCAAGACATGTACATCTTACTGAGAAAGAGATTAAAATTTCAAGACATGCACATCCTAATAGCCACACGTTTATTCAAGAAGTAAACTCTAATAGCGACTGGAAGGAAAAACAACCAGAGGTATACATTATCTCCATAAAATAGACAAACTGGAAATCACATTGATTGCACAAAACTACACAAACTCTTCATCAGTCTTCCATCTTGAAGACCATTGTTTAGTAGCGAATTGTGTTCTTGTTGAAGTTGCCTTTCAAGTTTGAGCAGTTTGAATCGCTCTGCGAATTCGTGAAGGACGACGACTATGATCGTTGTTGTGGAAACACTGTTCTAGAGAGCAAGAGCGGACAGAATAAGTGTATTCCACCAGACGTCACACCCAATTATTGACTCCTTGGTTTGGGGCACACAAGAAAATATGGCAACGAAAAGAGCTCCCTGGAAACCCACAGAAATCATGGATGTCTTTTATATGAAATCGTCGTGGTTGTTATAGTCTGCTTGTGTCGCAGAAAACGAAATAAATTCGGTAGGCGTGGCGTTCTCGTGGACATCGAGTACAATGGTGGGGCGAGTTTGATTTTGCAAGGAGACAACACCATCGCCATCACCGTAAAAGGGCGTCAATTGCGTTGGAATAATGGGGACTGAGCTATGAAGAGACTGGAGATGGAGCCGAAGTGGGAGAAATTGTTATATCACCAAAACCAATTGTTGTAGGAGCAAAAATAAAAGATGTAACACCTCCCTTATCATCCGACGGTCTCCAGTTCTGTGAGCTTCGCACAGGTGGGGCAAATAGACACCTACATAAATTATATATTTATATAAATCAATCATGGGCTAACTTCAGGTATAAAATCCATACATATATTCATAGTTACAGGTATGTCTCATATAGGATATCCAGTAAGTATAAAATTTTACTTCTGCTACAATATAGGGTACATGAATATGAGGCGTTTGAAATCCACCAAAATGCATAATGAAGAGAAATAAGTACCTTTCTCAGTGACAAGATTGAAGTAGAGGTCGATGATGTTGGCACAGTTGTTGTAACAATGGGGATGACATAATTCTTTCTGAAGCCACCCTCTCCTATTGAATGGTCGACATCCCCACTACCATCCTCTCCACCCCACAGGCGTTCATGCATTCACCCTGGCCAGGCATCGAAATTTCATGTAGCGCGCTCAAATTTCAAATTTTGAATTTCAAATAAAGGATTGTGTGGCAGGCGTTCTTTAATTTTGATTGTGTCGTCCTGTTCGTCCTGGCAGAACAGTGCCGTCAGGTTCGTTGTCAGGCTTCCGGGAGCTGCCAGGAAATCAAGATACCCCGTAATGTTTCCATGCCATGTATGACTATGACCATCATCTATTGCAATGTACCATCCATCACCAAAAAGTCGCATTATAGACTACTCCCATATCTTCTATATCTGACAGATTGGGATTTTCTCTGGCTTGTGGACTTCACTACCGTTCCATCATCCGTCCTACATTCTTATGGACCCCCATTATTTCTGTCAGCTTCGTACTTCTACCTCTGCCTATTAATGACGCCCTGTTTTATTTTTCTACCCAACCTATACTTTTTTTCCCTTCCATGAGATCTTTTCATCTGTCATCTATCTTCTTGGGATTCACCAACTGTCCTGCGGCACCAGCCTTTTGTCCTCCATGGATTTTCACACTGATCCATCTGCTGATTCAGCTTTAGTACGGGCCACTATGGAAGCTGAGAAGACCTTTGTCGGATGCCAAGAGCTAACTAGCCTGCCATAGGGCATTTAATGCTCGTACGGAAGCTGGTTCACCATACATGACCCATAGAAAGATTTGACAGGAGCATGCGGTGGATAGTTCTCGAGTTCTGACCTCGAACAGCAGGGGCCGCCGCCAATGTCAGAGGAATTGTGTGTGCATGGAGCAGTCCTTCCATCAATTTGAAATTTGAATTTATCTGCTTTCAAATGAGGCGGGATCTTGACCGATATCTTCTAGACGCGGGCAGTCGCTCAATTTGAAATTTGAAATTTAGAGGGGCGCACAACGCAAAGCACTACATGACTGCAAATTCCCATGAGGTCAACTTCCCCGTGTGTTTCTTCCATGGCTGCTGGACGACCTGCTGCTGCTTTGTTTTGGTGCTGGAAGCTTTCTTCTCAGACCACCGAGCATGACCTGCTACTGCTTTGTTCTGGTGCTGGAAGCTTTCTTCTCAGACCACTGAGCACGATGAGCAAAAGTTTCTGAAGGTCGTGGTAGAGCACCTCGACCAGGCACCCTAAGTCCAACCTTATTGTAGACATTGGGCGGGTTCAGGCCTGCAAACGCTAGATGAAGCAGATTTAGCCTCGGCTACAAAGGTTCGGTGTGTTCATCATCAGATCTACTGTAAACTCTGAAGGGTCCAATGCATCATATCATGTTAATTCGGATCTACTCTGTTGCAGTTGGAGCTTTGGGGGAAAACGTCTCCCCGTTGAAGGCACGGGCAGCTTCGACATCTGCTGCTTGTAAACCATTTTTTTCCCGGAAGGAAATAAGGCTATATTTTTTTGTTATTTTATAAAACTGTTTGGTTTTATTTTATAAAACTGCAAAACTGAATTTATATAATCAAAATGCTAAAAGGTCATAATTTTGGGAACTTATTTTAAAGTCAGTGATAACATTTTTTATATTTATGGTTTTGATAAAGGAGTGATAATTAAATTACTCAAATTTAGAGTAAATTTGTTTAATCAAATTACACAAATTTTGTGGATTTGGTTAATTAATAAAATGAATATGGTTTATATTTTTTAAATATTTTTATTATTATTTAATATTTTTTTTAATATAAATTTATAATTTTATATTATTATTATTTTTGAATTTATAAATATAATTTAGTATAAATTTATTTTAATATTAAATTTATTAAGTATTAAGAAAGGATATCATTTAATTTCATGGTTGAGCTGAGAGGCTCATTCTACAGCCCATTATGATGTGTAACCATGTCCCTTCGTCATCAAAGTTGAAATTTTTCTCGTGTTGGCCAAAAAAAAAATTATACAAAATATTTAAATAATGTCGGTTCAAAAAAAAAATTGCAGGTGAAGAAATTGGACCCCTCTCGATGTATGTTAGATCCTTCTTTTAACATAGATCTATGCTAGTTTTACATTTTAGGAGATTTTCCACCATTTTACATTGATTGATTTTTATTTTTATTGGTTAAGGCATTCTATGGGGAAAAAATCAACCACATTAAGATCTAGTTTGGCCTAAGTTTGGAGTGATCCTTAATGATTTTGACAACATAGAAGTTCCTAGGTCCAAACCACAGGTTAATTGTATCAATAATCTCATGACTCACATAAATGAGTTAGTTAAATCCTTAATAGTGTAATTTACTAGCAAAACATATAAATATGTTATTCAAAATAATATGAGTTTTTTTTATTTGATCATGTATGGCTTCAATTGCCAATTCCATTCATTAAATAGAAAAAAAGAAGTAATCATAAATATTTACCAAAAAAATTTAATCACTCATTAAACTTCACCAAAATTTGAAAAAGAAATCTCTCATGTTAAATTTTGGACCTTTTAAAAATGTTTATAGCAAATATAACTATATTTTACTAATAGATTTGTAAAGAATATATATTCAATTTTATTTATTTCTATTAGGATTATTGTGTATAGCACTCTATATATATATATATATATATATATATTTAAATTAACAAAATAATAATAATAATAATAAATAATGTCAATCTTACATAAAATCTTCAATTTCCATTTTAATTTTACATTAATTTTATATAGAGAAATAAAATATTTGTAAGTAACAATTTTTTTTTTAAAGTTGACATAGGAGGTAAAAATAATATTATTGATTAACAAAAATAGTAATATAAAAAAGAAAACAATCTGTGCCATAAATAAAATTATCAATTTCCATCTTAATTTTACTTAACTTTATATAGAAATATAAAGTAATTAAAAGTAAAAAAAAAAAAAAAAAGCAAATAGTTTATTTTTTAGTATGCACGAGAGATATAATTCCTCCATTGCTCACAAAGGGCATGTAAAAATAATATTATCGATGTTAGATCATGGGTAATTTATTTGATGTTAGTTGAATTCACTCTATGTTAGTTGACATGTAATATTTAAAACATTTTATTAGTTTATTTCTCAAAACTAGCATAGATCCATCTTAACTTCACATTTACCAAGCATTAATAATAATTAATATGATTTGTTTGGAGCTCTACAATCCAATATAGGGGCTAGATGTGTAGAAGTAAATGTTTAACATTTAACATTTATATGTCAACTCAAGTAAAAAAATAATAAAAGGTTAAAAGTAATATAGAGTTAGGTATGGTGGAGATGTTGTAGTGTAAACATTTAAATCTTTTTTGACGAAAGAAAAGTCCCCGAGGTCTTTTGGTATCTTTATACACTTTTTTTACATCATGGGCCCTAACCTATTAAATATGGTGGAGGAATCATGACAAAAGTTGAAAGCTTTTGGGGTTGTAAATGTGACTTTGCATTGATTCCAAAGAAGAAATCCCCTAACACTTTCAAGGACTTTAGGCCCATATTATTGTGTAACATCATTTATAAATTGATATCAACTGTTATGTAACCAGATCGCAAAATATAATAAAACTGTGTAACATCATTTATAAATTGATATCAAATGGTTATTGTGTAACATCATTTATAAATTGATATCAAATGGTTATTGTGTAACATCATTTATAAATTGATATCAACTGTTATGTAACCAGATCACAAAATATAATAAAACTGTGTAACATCATTTATAAATTGATATCAAATGTTATGTAACCAGATTGCAAAATATAAGAAAAGATAGATCAGTGACTTGAAAATAAGCCTCTTCGAGGGGGAAACATCCTTTTACATCACATAAATGAGAAATTCTTAGATGATACAAATGACAAGGCATCCTTGGTATATATAGGAGTCTAAATGGTCACAATAATAATAGTAGTGGGATTCTATGCGGCACAAAAATAATAATATGGGGGCTACATGGGGCACAACAATAACAATATGGGGGATACACTAGTATTATAGGGACCTAACAATGTTTTGTGAATGTGCATTTGTTAGCATTTTCATATAGACAAAGCTCCAGATACAACCAAAACTTCTTTCTAGCAGCAAGGCTTAGATAAGACTCTTCTAACCAATCGACGATTCTATCATGAAATTCAAAATGATCAAGTTGAAAAGTCTACAAAATATTTGAGGATGAGTACTCACCTAGTGAAGAATCTTGTGAGGGAAATCATATCTGATTATGTTTAGAAGTATTTTCATGACTATGAGAACCTGTCATAGCCATCAGTGGAAGCTGAAGTACCTCAACTTTTCAACAAGTCTCTCAACACTCGAATGGTGAATCATCAAACTTAGGTGGCTTAGAAAGTTCAACAAGTGAATGTGAACAAGTATCATTAGATGCATCAGTGAAGACATCATCTATATGAGGGTATTTGTTAAAGCCACTGAATTCATCATATTTTACATTTGACACATAAGATTCTTTAAATACATCAGTAAAAATATTACCTAATCGTGCAACAACATCATCATGTAACTAATCATAATTAAGGCCAACAGAGTAGAGATCTAATGGGTTTTGATGAAATTCTTATGTAACAGCTTCATCAAACATATCAGGGTACAATGAATGTGAAATTTCCTTAAATTGTAGTAACTGGAATTTACTCTTCTAACTGGTTGGCAATTTATTAATTTTCTTATTAATAATGAATAAATCACACTAAAATTATTCACAAATAAATTATGTGGAAGCTAAAAAAATGATGGAACTAAGAAAATAGATGCATGCACAAAATAAAAATGACACCGATATTTTTGGAATAGTAGCCCCCGGAAAAACCTAGAAGGGAAAACCAGAGCAAGAGATGAGGGTTTATATTATTATTATTATTATTATGCAGTAGTAAAATTTGATTACAAAAAGAAATATGGATGCCAATCTAGCTATCTTCTGGTAAATCTAGGGGCAACATTATTTGGACAATTTTTTTCCCTTTTGCATACAATCTTGGCCTCCCTATGACCTGCTCGAACCCTACTAAGAAAACATGGCCTCCAGGAATTCACACTGCCTATCCTAGGAAAATTGTATGGCCTTCTAGATAGCTCTAAATGAGTCTTCATGGCTCCATTTTCCTATAGACAAAATTTTCTTGGCCTTCTAGATCTTGATCTGACCTTCGGCAATACTACAAATCCTTTTCTGGCAACTCGCACTAAGTTTCTAGTTTCTCACACTGGCTATTCGACTTTATTGCAGAAATATTTTGGCATCCCTAGTATTGTTTTTATGCTACTAGGAATCTCTACCAGAAACAATTAATTTTCTCCCTCAATTACTATTGCTTTGGCTCGAGCTCACTTCCTTTCTGAATCACTGCACTGGATAGGTCAATCTACCAAGGAACTCTCTCTCCCTTTGTCTCTCTGATATGTCTATCTATGTCCCCATCGATATAATCCTATAATCTTTTGTTAGATCACTAATGACCATGATTAAATCTTTATCAATGGCTAATATCATATTAGAGTCAATATGTGTGAGTATCTGGATCTCTCTCGATATTTCTAAATTAATTATTCTTACTCAATCAATTTTCCTAAGTTAGACTTAGTCATTTTTTAGTTATTGATCACTTAACTTAATTGAGACATCTCTATGTGTTTTCTCCCTAAATATTTTCTGGGTTTTGGAGATCTTATGTTCCTTAGCCTCTGTAACATAAGACGAGACTAGAACATTTTTCTGATTCTACAAAAACTAACACTCCCTCTTAGCGAGGAAGGTGTTCTCTCATAACATCTCCACGCCATTGATGTCTGACATCTGTAACACTTTGTCACTGTCCACCAAGCTACTACACATACTCTGATTCATCTACTAATCTTGTAGATGAACCACCCTACATCTGTGTTGTTGTTGACATTGCATTGTGCCATCTTACACTACTACCAACACTTCTTGCGTTGTATTTGATCTCATGTTGATGCTAATGTTGCAACTAAGAGCCAATCTATGGATCTGTTATGTCGTTGTACTGGCTATGCAACTATCCCCTAAATCTCTGACTACAACTTGTCTCTACGTTGTCTACCGAGTAAATTTCTACATTACGTCCTTCTCTGTGCCCCTTTAGTAACTAACTATAACTAGTCTCTTCACTATCACTCTTGACTTAACTACACCTTCTGACAATGACCCTCCTGCTACTAAAAACTATAGGCCCATGTAGTAAGGGTAATGATCCAACATGAAACACTTATCCGATTCAGTCCTCCCTTGACCTTGCCCAATCCTTCAACTCTGAAGTACTATGCTCCTCCTCCATTTGGAGCTATAGCTACTATAAATGCTAACCGCTCCAACCTGGAGGTCAACTCTTCTCTCTTCATCGAAGTTGTTGTCTATTGCTCCCCCTTCTTGTCCTTCTTCATCTTGGGACACTCGATGTTGTAGTGACCAAATTCACCACACCTGAAGCATTTGATCTTCAACAGATTCGTCTTCTTATTATCTCCTCCCTTTGAGATTTGTACCTGACTGAGACCTTTCTTCACCTTCCATTTACATGCAAGGGCTACACTCTCCTCTTCCTCCTTCTCAGCCTTCGGTCCTCTAGTGTTGTTGTTGATATTTCCTTCCACAATGCTAAGCCTTAGCTCCTCTTGCGTGAAGTCACTCCATAGACATTCTTAATTAGGTAGTTGATCTTATCTAGTGATCCCCTAGACAAATATTCTCCATTCTTTAGAAAATCTATTTATAGTAACCCGCACAAGCTCCTTGTCATCAAGCTTCTCACCTACAACTACAAGCTCATCATGGAAATTATGGATTCTGGTGAGGTAGGGAGTCATGCCTTCTCCCTTGTACATATTTGTGGTCCTCAGCTTCTCCCTGAGAATCTTTTTATGATTCTTTGATGGATCCTGTTATAGCTTCAAGATGACATCCCACATCTCCTTTGTTGTTTCCATCTCTACAATGTGTATAACGATATGATCTCAGACTCCATCTAATACCATCCTCTTTATCTTGTACATATCTTTCTTGAAGGCAACCTGTTGCTATGGATCTGTAGGCTCTACCATGACATTCGTCATGAACTCCTTTAAACCATGCTCATCTAACAGAAACTCCATTCTGGACTTCCATACGTCGAAATTTGAAGCTCCTTCAAGTCTATCATGATCCCTAAAACCTATTGTGGCCATTCCTATGAAACTCAAAACTAAAAATAAAAACTGAAAATATCCTTCTCCCTCCGGCTTGGTATTTTCTGCTACTCGTACTCCCTTTTGGAATGTGCAAATTTGTTATTGTTTTCCTCTGAATGTCCTTTTCTGGCACTCTTACTTCTTACAAAAACTCAAATGGGCAACTTGCTCAACCTTCCAGAAGTCCTTTTATAGAATTTGGCACATGATTTGTTGCTCCTAAATATCACATTGGTTTACTAGCAAACTGTTATGGCCTAGTGCAACTGGAATTGTTAGATTTCCTCCTCAAAACTAGATCTAGAAACTTGATGAGAAATTTTAGAAATTTGTCTTCCTCTATGTTTTTTTCTCTTCCACCCAGCGTTGATTTATTGCTGCAAACCAACTACACCCATATTTTCTCAACGAAATCACTAATCTACTCACCAGAACCCTCTATCTGGAAAATCCACTTGCTACAAATTCTGCTTATGAGGTTGATCAAATTTTTTTGCAACCCGCAACTGAAAGTTGAACCATATGCCTCTACAATTTGTACTTCCTAGTGGCTTGCGTAGATATGAGTCAACTTTTGTCATGATTCCTCCACCATATTTAAGAGGTTCGGGCCCATGATGTAAAAAAAGTGTATAAAGATATCAACAAACCATCTGGCCCTGGGGACTTTTCTTTCGTCAAAAAAGATTTAAATGTTTACACTACAACATCTCCACCATCCCTGACTCTGTATTACTTTTAACCTTTTATTATTTTTTAATTGAGTTAACATATAAATGTTAAATGTTAAACATTTACTTCTACACATATAGCCCCTATATTGGGTTGTGGAGCTCCAAACAAATCATATTAATTTCTATTAATGCTTGGTAAATGTGAAGTTAAGATGGATCTTTGCTAGTTTTGAGAAATAAACTAATAAAATATTTTAAATATTACATGTCAACTAACATAGAGTGAATTCAACTAACATCAAATAAATTACCCATGATCTAACATCCATAATATTATTTTTACATGCCCTTTGTGAGCAATAGAGGAATTATATCTCTTGTGCATACTAAAAAATAAACTATTTGTTTTTTTTTAACTTTTAATTACTTTATATTTCTATATAAAGTTAAGTAAAATTAAGATGGAAATTGAAAATTTTATTTATGGCACAGATTGCTTTCTTTTTTATATTACTATTTTTGTTAATCAATAATATTATTTTTACCTCCTATGTCAACTTTAAAATGTAATATTTTTTTTTACTTACAATTATTTTATTTCTCTATATAAAATTAATGTAAAATTAAAATGGAAATTGAAGATTTTATGTAAGATTGACAATATTATTTTTTATTATTATTATTTTTTTTTTAATTTAAATATTATTTTTTTATTTTTTTATAGAGCGCTATACACAATAATCCTAATAGAATATAACAATTATATAAATAAAATTGAATATATATTCTTTACAAATCTATTAGTAAAATATAGTTATATATGTTATAAACATTTTTAAAAGGTCCAAAATTTAACATGAGAGATTTCTTTTTCAAATTTTGGTGAAGTTTAATGAGTGATTAAATTTTTTTGGTAAATATTAATGATTATTTATTTTATTTTATTTAATGAATGGAATTGGCAATTGAAGCCATACATGATCAAATAAAAAAAACTCATATTATTTTGAATAACATATTTATATGTTTTGTTAAATAAATTACACTATTAAGGATTTAACTAACTCGTTTATGTGAGTCCTGAGATTATTGATACAATTAACCTGTGGTTTGGACCTAGGAACTTCTATGTTGTCAAAATCATTAAGGATCACACCAAACCTAGGCCAAACTAGATCTTAATATGGTTGATTTTTTCCCCATAGAATGCCTTAACGAATAAAAATAAAAATCAATCAATGAAAAATGGTGGAAAATCTCCTAAAACGTAAAACTAGCATAGATCTATGTTAAATAAGGATCTAACATGGACCGAGGTGGATCCAATTTCTTCACGTGCAGTTTTTTTTATGAACCGACATTATTTAAATATTTTGTATAGTCATTTTTTTTTTTTTAATTTTTATTTGGGCCAACATGAGAAAAATTTCAACTTTGATCATAATGGGCAGCTCAACCATGAAATTAAATGATATCCTTCCTTAATACTTAATAAATTTAATATTAAAATAAACTTATACTAAATTATATTTATAAATTCAAAAATAATAATAATATAAAATTATATTAAGAAATTATTAAATAATAATAAAAATATTTAAAAAAATATAAACCATATTCATTTTATTAAATAACCAAATCCACAAAATTTGTATAATTTAATTACACAAATTTACTCCAAATTTGAATAATTTAATTATCACTATTTTATCAAAACCATAAATATGAAAAATGTTGTCACTGACTTTAAAGTATGTTCCTAAAATTATGGCTTTTTAGCATTTTGATTATATAAATTCAACTTTACAGTTTTATAAAATAACTCCAAACAATTTTATAAAATAACCAAAAAAAATATAGCCTTATTCCCAAAATTATGACCTTTTAACATTTTGATTATATAAATTCAACTTTACAGTTTTATAAAATAACCCCAAACAGTTTTATAAAATAACCAAAAAAGAAATTTAGCCTTATTTCCTTCCGAAAAAAAATAGTTTACAGAGAAAAGTCTTATATTCTTGCAACTTGATTTGAAGCTTTATCTAATATACCTTCTTTCCATGGCTTCGATGCAAGTTTCCGGTGGATTTGCCACAGTAAAACTGTGAAGTCATATTGAAACCATGACTAAATAAATTAAAATCCGGTCAATTTGTCCCAGTAAAACTGTGAAGTCTTATTGAAACCATGAATAAATAAATTAAAATCCCATCGATTTGCCCCAGTGAAACTGTGAAGTCATATTGAAACCATGACTAAATAAATTAAAAGCCCTGGCTGTTTATATTGAACTTTATCTAAAATGCATTCGTTTTATGGCTTCAGTGAAAATTACTCGTCCATTTGGCCCAGTGAAACTTTTAGTTTTCAGGTTGAAACCTTAAATATCTGACACAGAAAAACCCCAAATCGGTATCCTTAAGGTAATTGATAATTAAGTGGAACCATTATAGAAGACAGACTTTCCCATCTCTAGATTTAGTGAACAGGTTTCCTCGCCCCTCTTCGTTGGATCTGTGTGATATACAAGCAGCAGATGTCGAATCTGCCCGTGCCTTCAACAGGGAAACGTTTTCCCTCAAAGCTCCAACTGTAACAGAGTAGATCCGAATTAACATGATATGATGCATTGGACCCTTCAGAGTTTACAGTAGATCCGATGATGAACACACCGAACCTTTGCAGGCCTGAACCCGCCCAATGTCTACAATAAGGTTGGACTTATGGTGCCTGGTCGAGGTGCTCTACCACGACCTTCAGAAACTTTTGCTCATCGTGCTCGGTGGTCTGAGAAGAAAGCTTCCAGCACCAAAACAAAGCAGCAACAGGTCGTGCTCGGTGGTCTGAGAAGAAAGCGTCCAACACCAAAACAAAGCAGCAGCAGGTCGGCCAGCAGCCATGGAAGAAACACACGGGGACGCTGACCTCGTGGGCATTTGCAGTCATGTAGTGCTTTGCGCTGTGCGCCCCTCTAAATTTCAAATTTGAAATTGAGCGACTGCCCCGCGTCTGGAAGATATCAGTCAAGATCCTGCCTCGTTTGAATGCAGATAAATTCAAATTTCAAATTGATGGATGGACTGCTCCGCGCACACACAATTCCTCTGACATTGGTGGCGGCCCCTGCGGTTCAAGGTCAGAACTGGGGAACTATCCACCACATGATCCTGTCAAATCCTGCTATGGGTCATGGATGGTGAACCAGCGTCCATAGGCCCATTAAATGCCCTATGGCAGGCTGGTTAGCTCTTGCCTTTGCCGGACAAGCTCTCAAGTCTGACTGGAAAGCCTCGCTGGAAGCTGACATCATCCACACATCTCAATCGGATATGTCTCCTCGGAATGTTGACATGGCATATCGGCCTCGGCGGAAACATGTTCGACCGGTTAAAACTTCTCCTCCACCAGAGGCCATAAATTTGGATGGCCCTCTGCTTATGGACAGAATCTCTAGTTTACAAAAGCGGGCGCTGGTGGGAAGATGGTTCTTCCCGTCCATGGAGGATGCTCAAATTAGGACCTGGATAGTTTCCAAATGGTCTCCTCTCCTGGGCTATTCTCCAACCATTGTTCGCCTCATGAACAACTGGTATAGTTTCCATTTTCTTCGGGTTCGAGACTTGGAAATTATATTTTCGAAACCCTGGGTGAAAGAGAAGAGTTATTTAGCTCTTCACAGGTGGTTTATTGGTTTTGATCCACTCCGATGCACGCTCCACAACAACTTCATTTGGTTAAAACTGCCTGGCCTGCCCCTAGAACTATGGACTAAAGAATCTATGGAGAAGATTGGGAATGTTATCGGGCGCTTCATTTATGTTGATCCCAGGTGTATTGGGGCGAAAGACAAACGGGTGGCCTGGATTCTTATAGAGAAAGGTTTCAATGGGGGTTTTCCAGAATCCATCGATCTATATTGGGATCTCTCCAAAGTTCAGCAAAGGTTAGATTATTGGGGAGTCCCCTTTCGGTGTTCAAACTGCCACAAAACCGGTCACCTCCTTCCAAATTGTCCTCGACGCTTTGGTAGTAAACTGAGGAGAAAGCCCCCTACTGTTTTTTCTCCAGCTCCATCACATGTCAACGACTTTTCGGCTCTCGATCCTATCTCCATGGAGAATTTCAGGCCCTCTGTCCTGACTAAAGATGTTTGTTCCCCGCCGAAAGTCCGCCCTTTGGATCGATCTTCTAGCCTCCCGCACTCCAGATCTTTATCCGCGGGTAACGCTCGACGACACTTAAATCGCTCTGCTGAACGGACCCGGTCTCCCACCATCTCCAAATCTCCATCGCTGTCCCTGCATAACCTGCCAGTCCACACGACGTTTCTCTCTTATCCCTCTCCGCCTCCAGAACAGGAACCGGACCCGGAGATTCCACTCCCTCCTACTTCCTCCAAGCCTCCTTCCACTGTTCCTGCATCTGCCCATATTCAATACATTTCCTCTTCGCCCCTGTCCCCATCCTCTCACTCTCCTCACCCTCACAGACTCTCGCCTTCCCCATTACTTGGCAGATCTTCTGACTCTCATAATAAACCTACCCATGGAACGCTCCCCCCTCTTCTCCCCATATGTCTAACCGCAAAGGAAAAGCTCCTCTCTCTGCTATTTCTCCTCCCCTATCCCCTCCTCCCTCTCCTCGGAACTCATTCGACCGGGATATCGACCTCCTATTAAACCGTGTGTCTTTGAAGCTTCAGCCATTAACTGTTCATCGGCCCAATCGTTCCCCCTCACCCCACATCAGCCCTAATTCGGCTGGGAACATAACTGTTCGTCGCAAAGAGAAGCGTGGTAGCAGACATTTCCGAGGAAGGAAGGGCAGACAGGATTCTTCTATCCGAGAACTCTCCTTAATTGACATTCTTGTCACTGAAATTGTTGTTGCTGAGATATCTGAAAATCGGCCCCTTAGAGCATGCAGGCCATATGATTCCCCCAAATGATTAGTATATTATCTATGAACATCCGGGGCCTGGGAGCTGACCCCAAATTTTTGGCCCTCAAAAATCTTTTTGTCTCTTCCAAATCCAAACTGCTTCTTATACAGGAAACTATGCATGACAGCTCCCAAACAATTACATATTTCAGAAGGATGCTTCCTTCGTGGCACATGGTTGCTTCAAATGCTGAGGGCATGTCCAGAGGATTAGCTGTTTTATGGGATCCAAAATGGATCAAGGCTGCTGCATTTCAATGCTTCTGGCATTCTTGTTCTGGCCCATTTCCGTGGCTCTTCATCCCCCTTTCACATTTTGAATATCTACGCTCCATATAGGAACCGGTTCCCTTTCTGGAATCATTTGCTATCCTCTGATCTGCTTGAAATTGATTCTTTGATAATCGGGGGAGATTTTAACAACACATTTTGTGAGGATGAAATATGGGGCAATGGTAGAAAAGTTGATTCGATGGGGAGCTTTATTCGGGAATCATTTATGCAGCATAACTTCATCGATATCCTGCCTGTATGTCAAGGACCAACATGGGATAATGGGCGCTCAAGCAATGCTTTTCTGGCAAAAAGACTTGACAGGTTTATCCTCCACGAAAGATTGATTGAAAGATATGGCTCGCTTTCAATGGACATCATCCCATCTTTCATATCTGATCATCGTCCAATCACTATTCAATGGAAACATGCTGGACATAATTTTGGATATCCATTCAAGTTCAATCGCACATGGCTATCTGATCCCCAATTCAACAAATTTATTATTGATACTTGGAAGCTATCCACTGGACAGGATAACGATTCCTCCCAGAATTTTCTTGATCGTCTTCACTCTCTTCGATTAGAGGTCAAAAAATGGCAAAGAGGGAAAGCGGCCACCAATAGTATGGAACTAAAGGAAATCTGCAACAAACTCGAGTACTTATCTTCGCTCCTCAAGATCCCTTCCATGTCGTCCAATATCAGAAATCATATATGGAGATTAGAAAAGAGAAAACAAAAAATATTGGAAGAAGAAGAGACCACGTGGAGGCTCAAAAGTCGGGCATTATGGCTCAGAGAGGGAGATAAAAACACCAAATTTTTCCACAGGTTTGCAAATAGAAGAAGGGAGGCAAATGCTATTTGGAAAATCAGGGATGAGTCAGGAAACATACATACTTCACAGGAGGCCATCTCTGGACAAGCAGTGAAGTTCTTCAAAAAGGCCTACAGCGAGGTTTCTGCCTGCAACATTGAGGACATCTTTTGGGGGATCGACCCATTCCCTACAATGTTTGATGAACGACAAAACAGAGCTCTATATGCAGAAGTTTCAGAAGAGGAATTACTAGCAACTATGAAATATTTCCAGAAAGACAAGTGCCCCGGGCCGGATGGTTGGACCATCGATTTTTTCATACACTTCTTCCATCTTTTTAAGACAGACATATTAAGGTTAGTTGAAGAATCGCGTATTCAGGGCCTCATAAACCAGAACATGTCCTCTACCTACATCGCTCTTATTCCTAAGAAGCAGAGCTCATCCTCTTTCTCTGATTATCGGCCTATCTCATTGTGCAATGTGCTATACAAGGTCATTTCTAAAATTATAGCCATCCGAATAAGGAACACCCTATCTCTTCACCTGTCTGCTGAACAACACGGGTTTCTCAAAGATAGGAATATCTCAGAAGCGGTGGGCCTTGCCCAAGAATGCTTACACTCCATTCATAGCAGAAAAATTGATGCAGCTCTTTTAAAAATCGATCTTATGAAAGCGTACGACTGTGTCAATTGGGGTTTTATCCGATGCCTACTGGCTAGAATTGGCCTGGATATTAAGTGTATCAGATGGATCATGGCCTGTGTGGTCGATGTTAGATATGTTGTCCTAATTAATGGAGTCCCTACTTCTTTCTTCAAAGCGGCCAGGGGCCTCCGACAGGGTTGTTCCCTATCTCCTCTCCTTTTCATACTTGTAATGGAATCTCTGAGCCTTCACATTAAGAGAGCTATCCTTCAAGAGAGAATCAAGCCTCTCCCCATTTGCAGGGATATCCACATGTCGCACAACCTTTTTGTCGATGATATCCTTCTGTCAGCTTTACTCTGCAGAACTACGTGGATATGCATCCATGAAATCATGGTAAATTTCCATAAAGCTACCGGCATGTGCATCAATGATACTAAATCATTCTTCTATGTTGAAAATGTAAATGGAGATATTATTTCTTTCCTCACAGAGCTCTTCAACATCAAAGCTTTTCCTATCAAGAGAGGTTTCAAATATCTGGGTTTCAATTTGAAACCTGCGGGCTACAGACTGGCTGATTGGGCCTGGATTACGGATCGGTTCTACAAGCGTATATCTACATGGGAATTCAAGTGCTTATCCATGGGAGGCCGTGCCATTCTCACGCAAGCTGTGTTGGCACAAATTATGGTTTATTGGGCACTCCTTTTCTACATCCCATCTTCCATTATCAAATGTTTAAACCGCATGATAGCCAACTTTATATGGGGCGGTCAGAAAGACAGGAAGAAATACCATCTGTGCAGACTTTCGAAGCTGTCACGACCGAAAAAACTCGGTGGATGGGGTATACTGGATCTTCACTCCTTCAGAAGAGCGCTATTATGCAAATCTATGTGGAATGCGATCATGGGTGAGTCCTATTGGAGCAAAACCATAAGAGCTAAATACATGAAGAATCGAGACATGACATATTGGTACAGACAGCAAAACACAGGATCATCCACGGGTTCATATATTTGGAGAGGATTTCGAAGATTGGATCCTTTCTTCAGAGAAAACTTAATTTGGAATTTCCAATCCGGCTCCAATATCATCATTGGAATTGATACTTTTGCTGGAGCGGGAGAAAGGATTCACATTCCTCCGCTGCTCTTGAGAAATTTACACTACAGGGGATACTTCTATTGGGCCAGCGTGATACAAAAATGGAACGGTCCGATTCCAATCTGGAAATCAACCTCAGAACTGCAATTACATGGTGCTTTGGAGACCCAATGGAATGCCTTAATCGCCTCCATAAAATCGTCTGGTCTATTCCGCTCGTCGGACAGGGATAGTCTTTCTTGGAATGGTCCTGGTGGTTCATCGACTGTTCAAGCGAAGCACATATACCTTCAATTTCTATTATCTGAATCGGACTCAAATGGTAACATCTTTCCGCCTGTTTTTTGGAAGTCAGGATGCCCGTTAAAAATCATTATATTTTCCTGGCTAGTTTTTCATGACAGGAACCTCACCTGGCTGAATCTCCAGAAGCGTAATTGGCAAGGTCCTGCCATCTGCACCCTTTGCAGATCAAATTCTGAAGACAATTTCCATCTTTTTCTACAATGCCCTCAGGTCCAGTTGATTTGGCAAACTTTGTCTGCTCATTATGGTTTCATATTTGTCAGCGCCCCTTCTATCTATGAAGCATTCATAGCATGGAGCAAAATGCAATGCAAGTGGAGACCCATCCCATTACTTACAATCTGGGCCATATGGAAATGGCGGAACCGGTCGATCTTTGATTCAAAAAAAGAACCGTGTTCTAGTATCATTGAATCAATTCTCTGCTTATATGAGAAGCTTGAACAGCCACATCAATCGGTTCTCAGACATGATAGGAACAAACAACCCTGCAATTTCTATGGATACCCCTGCGCTTTTTTTGATGGTGCTGCTCTGCAGAATTCATGTGCCTGTGGAATTTCCATATTCCCTGTAGATGGTCAGTCTATTGACATCTATTGGAATGGTGGTCCGGGAACAAATAACAAAGCAGAAATTATGGCCCTGGCTGGACTTCTCTCTATCTCTGCCTTCCTTGGTCTTCAAAACCTTCATATTTTTGGAGACTCGAAAATCACCATCGATCATGTGCTGTCTAAACATATTATAAAAAATATACATCTCTCCGGATGGTTGAATCGACTTGGAGCATTGTGGTCCAGCAGCAAAGATTTCTCAATTTCCCATATAGTCAGGGACAAAAATAGGAGAGCGGATGCTTTATCAAAGATGGGTTTATCACTGCCTCATGGTTCTGGGCGGATGCAGGTTACTGTGGACAGTGTCTGCCACCTGATCCAGGACTTCTCCATGCCTGGTATATAGTTTTTACTTTTTGATGCTGCCAATCCGGTATGTTTTTCCTCAATACTTTCCATTTTCCTGTCTTATGTCTCTACGCATATTTCTCGGCTCAGTTCCCTTTCTGTTTTCTGATCTGCCTCGGCTCTATCTCCATATCTCTCTATGCAGATATACCGCCCTTTTTTTTTCCATTTCAGATATTTCTAGCTCTATATCAACATAGCTATACATATATGTTTTAAATGAATACAATACAACTATATAGTTTTTTTTCTTGCTGAAAAATAAATAAATCAGTGAAGCTATCAATGAAGCTAAAATAAGAAAGCCAGTTATTCTTTAGATTTAAGAAAGAAAAGAAAAGTAGTTACTGGAACGTTTAGGGTTATTAAACAAAATTATATTTCACTTGCTTCATGACTAATTTGTTAACATGTTTATGATTGTGGCAAACGATGTGACAGGCCTTCCCTTCATCCATAAAACACGATCTTTTAATAAAATATATATATACCATTTCCTTTATCTTAAAACACAGTGATTTTTTTTTGAGTTATTTAATATATATTTTTTTAATTTCATTATTTAAAAATCGAAGAAAATAATTACAAATTATGTTTTGATAGATTCTTTCATAAAATATATTTATGCCATTATCTTTATTCTTGAAACACAATAGTTTAATAATAAAAAATAAAAAAAAAATTTACCAATATATAAAATAAACAACTATATATATAGGAGTTGTCTATAATGCGACTTTTTGGAGATTCCGGTGACGGAATCCGGGAGAAGAAATTGAGGTTAAATCTTGATTTGTTGCAGTTAAAATGGTTTTTTAACTGCGTATTTGGATTCAGCACCCTGAAAAACCCCTGGGACGCTTTGATTGTGCAGAAACTAGCTATCAAACTTGCGATTCCAATAAATTGCTGCCGGATTTTGACCGGAAAAACCCACCGGAAAGGCTTCCAAAACATCTCATTATAGACAACTGCTATATATATATATATTTTAATTTAATTATTAAATATAATTTTATTTTATTTTATGTTATATTTTATTTAAAAACATGTAACTTTTTAAAATTATATTATATATAAATGTGTAATAGTTATTTTAAATTTATGAATTTAGATCTATGTAATTTATATTAAGTTTTTGAAACATATTTTCAGTGATAATTACATTAAAAATTATTTGTCCACTTTGAATCATTAGTGCGGTTCAAATTATTAGTGTGGTTCATTGTAACAACAAGATAGTGAGAACACTTCTCTTTTTTTTATTCAAGATAGAAATAAAATATTAAAAATATTCAATTATTTTTTTATTTTTGTTTAAGTTTTTGTTCACGATAAAAATAAAATATTAAAACATTTATATATATATATATATATATTAATTTTATTTATTTATTTTTTTCTTTCATGATAGAAATAAAATATTAAAGAATTTTAATTAAATAGACCATATTAGTTTTACTCTACATTCTCCATTATTATCATCATTATTATTTTGATTTTTTTTTTTTATAATTGTTTTATCAAAATCAAATATGTATTATAATAATGAATGAGTCTTTAATAATACATATATTTTTAATTTCTATTGATATATTACAAAATTACCAAGGTCGTGATTGGTTCTTTGTTTTTTTGCTTACTCCTTGGAAACTAGACTAAAGATAGAATAATTGTTTATCAAATTGTTGTAGCGGCTACAACAACCCCTTAAATTGTTGACATTCTAAAAATTTGGATCCCCGTATCTTGAAATTCTCATAAGGTACATTCCAATGGTTATCCTAAGCCTATATGTCTTCAAGATTCTCCTAAGTCTTCTTATTCGTCTAAAATCTGCCCAAAAGAAATGGAGATTAGATTTGTAATAATTGCATTATGTCGCAGACTAAATTACAAATTATGTTTTGATAGATTCTTTCATAAGATATATTTATGCCATTACCTTTATCCTTGAAACACAATAATTTAATAATAATAATAAAAGGTTTTTATCTATATATAAAATAAACAACTATACATGTATTTTAATTTAATTATTAAATATAATTTTATTTTATTTAAAAACATGTAACTTTTCAAAATTATATTATATATAAATGTGTGATAATTATTTTAAATTTATGAATTTAGGTCTATGTAATTTATATTAAGTTTTTGAAACATATTTTCGGTGATAATTACATTAAAAATTATTTTTCCACTTAGAATCATTAGTGTGGTTCATTGTAACAACAAGATAATGAGAACACTTTTAATTTTTTTTATTCAAGATAGAAATAAAATATTAAAAATATTCAATAAATTTATTATTTATTATTTATAGTTTTTATTTATGATAGAAATAAAATATTAAAACATTTATTTATTTATTTATTTTTCTTTTTTTTTCTTTTTCTTTTTTTAAGTTTTTGCTCATGATAGAATTAAAATATTAAAGAATTTTAATTAAATAGACCATATTAGTTTTAGTGTACGTTCTTCATTATTATCATCATTATTATTTTGATTTTTTTATAATTGTTTTATCAAAATCAAATATGTATTATAATAATGAATGAGTGTTTAATAATACATATATTTTTAATTTCTATTGATATATTACAAAATTACCAAGGTCATGACTTGTTCTCTGTTTTTTTGCTTACTCCTTGGAAACTAGACTAAAGATAGAATAATTGTTTATCAAATTGTTGTAGCGACTACAACAACCCCCCAAATTTTTGACATTCTAAAAATTTGGATCCTCGTATCTTGAAATCCTCATAAGGTGCATTCCAATGGTTATCCTAAGCCTATATGTCCTTAAGATTCTCCTAAGTCTTCTTATTCGTCTAAAATTGCCCAAAAGACCTTATTGCAAATTTTAGCGCTTAGTCACATCATAAATGAAGATTAGATTTGTAATAATTGCATTATGTCGCAGACTAAATTTGTGTCATCGCAATCTCATGTGCAAAAATGTGATTGAGTGAGTCCTCTCGCAAAAAACCCTGCGATATTGTAAACTATTTTCTCGAAGATGTGCCTAGCAACTCAATCTGCAATAACTGGATTTTACTGTACCAACTTACCTTTAATCATTGATTTTTCCACAATAACCTTGACTTACCCACACGTGTGTTTGATATTATACAAAGGGGTTCCTCCCCCCAACTCATTATTCTCTGGTTGTTTGCTCTAACACGCAAGTACTCAGCACAAAGAGGCTCCTCATATTGTGGTCTACCTCTGGAGTCTACGATAGCGACCAAAGTTGGGACCCAGGTTAGTATCGCACTTTTCTCATGTAATCTGTGATTGCATATTTTTCATATTTTTTGTTTGAGTTACCCTTTCGTTCTGCCTTCCTGATGCTATGTCTCCCTCAGGCCTCTAATAATGTATAAATACCATTAGCCTCTACACCTAGTGTAGCACCACAAACCATCTCGCTCTCCCACAATGGCGGGAACTCCCTCAACTTACCCTGCAAACCTTTTTGGTGTAACACCCTCCTCCCACATCTACCCAAGTAACCGACCAACCAGAGTAAACATGTGATGAGAAGTTACTATGATATGATTTGACTCCCTATGTGTCAGATAAGGAAGTGGAATCGACATAAACACACCATACAGGCCTTCCACATCAGTGACAGAACTCCTAGGAGCCATCCCAACCACTCAGGTAACCAACCCTTGGGTCCCACTGATTTTTATACCATTAAACCCCCAGACGCTCCCTTGATATGGACAAGCATGCATCCAAGCATGGTATGCATGTGTCTGGGGACTTTTCTCCTTAGACCTGTGCCTGCGACTCCAAGATTTGTGCCACTTTTTCAGGCTGAGAGCCCAGGTCACTGCCCAAAACTCAATGACAAGTTCAGAAATGAATTATCACAACGAAACAATGATAAATTTGCAAAAACATTGACTAGGACTATATTGGACCCCTACTAGCCGTGACAGGCATTTCGTCAAACATATCACAAATATGAAAGCTACAGGTCTTAACAACAGAACTGAGCATAGGAGTGTCATACTTATCTGAGATTCGTTATAAGGCATTTTTTCCTTATCACATTAGGTGCATTATCATCTATTAGGCCATAGATACATTGTTCATTCAATTACAAGTAAAAACATGATGAGACCCATACATAGTCGCAATCATAATACATGTTCATAACTAGCATAATAACAACAGAAATACCAAAGAAACAACAACCATATAACCCACATATAAACCAATATAATACTCATGAATTAACAAGGAGAAATAACCTCATATTAATGATGCAAAAGCCAATCCTGTATGGGACTACCACGTTCCACCCGACCGTAGATTGGCTGAGCCAAGTCTCTCTTCAGCCAATCACCCTAGTGTCATATTCAAGCATGAATGTGGGATCTCATAAAACACATCAATCAAAACCATCTAGGGCTTCCAGAGGCCAAACCACCTCAACCCTCAATCAATGATTCCACCTCACGGTCGAACATCACTAGCCATCACCAGATTGGTCTCTACCCAAGCTGTCTAGGGCTCTAGAGCATTTGTTCCAACCCGGCTTCCAGGACTAGTAACTCTACCAACGGGTGTCGCCAAGCTCCAAAGCGTTTGTCCAACCAAGGCTCCACGACAAGTAACTCAACCCACAGCTTCTGTCGGGATCCAAAGCGTTTGTCCAGCCAAGGCTCCAGGACTAGTAACTCAACCCACCAAGGGCTCTAGAGTGTTTATCCAACCAAGGCTCTAGGACTAATACCTCAACCCAAGTTGTTACAGGGCTTTTAGAGCGTTTTTCCAACCAAGGCTCTAGGATTAGTAACTCAACCCAAGTTGTTATAGGGCTTCCTGAGCATTTTTCCAACCAAGGTTCTAGGAAATAATAACTCAACCCACAACAAGAGGAATATGAGAGCAAACCAGAAAACAAAAAGTAAAACCCACAACACCATGACTATCCAGGAAATGGCAAGGCTAGGCAAAACCATTGTCAATCCGGGAAATCCTCCATGCCAATGACAGATCATAACCAAGAAACCACATGCATGTGCCATGCATGAAAAAACTAACAAGGAATCATACATGTAACTCGATACCTGCAAGCAAAACCCACTGTAGTTGTTGATCTCGATGTCCTCTTGCGCTTTTTTGCTTTTCCTTTGCCTTCTTGCTCCAAATTCCAAGTATGCCATACTCTTCCAAGAGTGCTTCAAGAAAAATCTAAGTGTCCAAGAGTATGAGAGAGAGAGAAAGAATAGAAGAGAGCTCCACCAAAACCTATCAAGAACTTCCAACTTATCCTCAGAAGCCTTTTTATCAATGAGGCCTCTATTTTCTTCAATTTCCATTATTTTCCTTCAATTTCCTCCTCACATGCAACATGTGACCTTTCACCTTCTTTTTCTCCTAATTTCTTTTATTTTCATAAATAAAATGCCAATAGATGCCTCATGCCTTTCCAAAGCCTTTTCCATTTCCTTTGCCAATTTTCTTAGCCATAATAAATCAAAGTGACACCCCACTAGGATGTTTTTTCCCACCATTCAGCTTGGAATATGTGTCCCATGACCATGGTCTTATATTTTTATATTTACATGGATTTTTAACCAGGGTTGTTACAGAACCCTCCCCCTTGGGGGAACACCCTCCTCGGTGTTTGATGACACCTATAACCAACAAGACCGATGAAAACAAAACATACTGCCCATTTAGCTTTATAACATAACTCATTGCGGTATTTACAATGACCATCTGCTAAAACATGACAAACATACCATTTATTGGAGCTTTATAACACAACTAACTACGATATTTACAATAAAAACCACATATACACACATACACATTTGCTTCACCCAACAAATAATCATATTGTCTATGGAGCTTTATAAATCCAACTCGATACAGTATTTACAATAATAAACACATATACACATATGCACATTTTCTCAACCAACAAATAAAAGGATACGGTGCCTGCATCCGCAACAAGGGAATCTAGAGGCTCACACCTCCACCCTCAAAGTAATACCTGGATTCACCTCCTTCCCAAGAAGTCCAAAATCCACTGCAAGGTTAAATCTGTATCCAATGTCCAGCATTATAATCCTGCACCACTTGTCCTCTCAGTGAACAGTTACCGCCTCATTGTTCCAAGGCACACTCCCAATGTGCATTTGATTCCATATGGCAATGTTAATGACCAAAACAAATATATCCCTGAACTTCCCTTCTCTGCTACACAGTCCGTCGAGCAATCCAACCACCCCCTTCCGTGTAGTCACACACCTTCCAAGTTCCGTCGGCACCCCCATCTCAGGCAGTCCATCCCTCGACAAAGTTTCCTCGCATTGGAAGGTCCAAAAACCAAGGCATATCCCTGCCTTAAAACCATCATACCAGTCATAGCATGCTCATGGCAATCAATGGACACTATTGGGTACCAGTGTCCCACAATGGCCTTGCTCCTAAATGCTTTACTAGCATACTATTGCTTATTCCAATTCCTTTTTATGTTGTTGCTAATGCTTACTGTCAATTTCGACCACCCAACCGGGCATTTCATGCTTTCCTGTACCAAGCACATAATTTCCATTAATGGCAAATAAATTGAAATAACTTCAAATCATACCTCATTGGTGGTCTGTCAAAAAGGTATACTTGAAATTTTGTTTGTTTCCTGTCACAACAAGTCAAACTAGCATCTTTGACCAAATTATCATGTATAAACATATCACATTAGGTTAGCTCAAAACACAACCATCATAGATCAAAATCATAAATCACATGTAACCATCATAAACCAGAATCATAGATCACATGTAATCATCATAGATCGTAATCATAAATCACATGCATAATAAAACTAAAATAAAAATATTGATACTTATCCTTTAATCAATCCTTAGCTTCTACCTTTGTCCTTATTTCATATGCACATCGGATCGGTTGCCACACCCGACAAACACCCAGTGCCTTCGGGCCTCAACCATGTGCACATACACATAGTGTGCATCACACACATACAACCACACATGACATACAACACCATGCAATACATGCACCTACACCTGACATACCACACAAACAACTACACCCAGTGTACAACACAACATAATACATACTCCTACATCCGGTGTACACCACCACACAATACATACACCTACACCTGATGTACAACACAATACATATACATACACAAAGTACAACACAACGAATACACATGTCACGATGTTGGCTTGAGGGGGCTTGGACCCAGGTTCAGAGTTAGTTGTGCTAACCAACAAAACCCTACACTACCAACCCTTTCGGCAACAACCTGCGTAGCACAGGCTGCAGTCTCACCTGAGACAGTATTGGGGGATGCCAAAACTATGTTTTTGCATCTAAATGACTATGTCATGTGTTTCTGTTACTCCTAGGGCTTTATTCTGATCTTCGCGAACCCTAACCCTTAAAACCTGAAAATTACAGTAATTTACAATTAACAGATCAAAACTCTGCGCTAACTGTTCTAAACATTCATAACATCAAGTAATTAAACAGATCTACCGCTTTCATGCATTTATTAAGTACTTCTCAGGATAATTGCAGTAAATAGAGCGAATCATACAGTAAATTCAGAAGTAAAGTATAACGCACAAATACATAGATAATGCTTCAAAATAGCCTTTATTATGCTCAAATCTTCAATTACACACTCTTTCTACCATGTGCACATAGCTGCAGGGGCCCACCACTCAGCTGTGGACTTGCCAAGGTCTCTGCGCACACAACTGTAGGAGCCTTCCCCTTCGCCTAAGTACAGACTTCTCTTACTTAGATCATTCACTGCTTGATTAACTTACTTCATATGACTCTCTATGACTCCTTTTTATACCATCTTCTATTACAATATCATGGTCTACGAACCATGTGCGGGTCATAAAACAAAGTAACTTCTAACAAACTAAGGGGCTTTGACCTTCCTAAAGCCCCTTTCACTCCTAATGACCTTCACGCTCCGCTCCTCAAAATGCGGAGATTTTACAATAATAACAAAATTGTTTACAAAATTGACCCAAGGGGACCCTATCCCAACAAAATTATAGTGGACGGTAACTCTTGGTAAACATATTTATTTATGTGAGGTAACGAATGTCCCAAGGAACTCTTAAATTTTTGCATATGGTGTTCCAACTCTTTAATTCTCATGGGTATGCTACTTTAACATTTTCACCATGATTATTAAATTAATTTTTTTTAACTTGGATTTTTTTGTCTCCTTTTACTCAATTAATTAAATTAAGTGAATTAGCCCCTTATTTATATATAGAGTTTTAATTTTTAAATATACATATCACACACACCCACACATATACATTTTTAATAGATCGAATATATAGTTGAAATTGAGGTTGAAGTTTGCATAGCCATTTTATTCAGCTTGGAATTTAAGTTCAACTTTTTTAGCAGGTTAAAATTGCGTTTAGAGATCGATATACAACTAGTGATGATATAATATGTGCTTAGGATCCAATATAGTTGGATATGGCACCCATCTTGCCATAATGTTAAAATAGGAACTACGCTGAGAGAAGTTGCACTGAGAGGATTTGAATCCAAGTTTAAATTATGTACATTATCCATTAGAATTAAATCCAGTTGGAAGACAAGAGATGAATCAAGCCAGATCATGGTCATGTGGCTTTTCTATCTTTCATTTTTTCCCCTATCCACACTATTTTCCCCTTCTTTTCCCACCCCTTTCTCTTCCTTTGTACATTTCACCCCACCATGTCTTGAAAAAGACTCAGATATTTTAGAGGTGCAAGGGGTCATGGAGATCCTAGAAGTTCTCAAGCTTGTTTTATAGGTCACACCTAAGCCAAATGATACCAACTATAGACTTCTCTAGAAGTGCAACATGAAATTCAAGATACAAAGAAAGAGGTCATTGATGATATAGAGAACCTCTCTGTTTCATGTATCATCACAACAATCTCGGACAGAGTGCCTAACATGGGAAATAATTGTGCTCACGAAAACCAAAACCTGCACATCATTCACTTATATTGGCTCATTAGGTAACCCTTGGGAAAGATATTGTTTGAATGTAATGAGAGCAGGAACTAGCTACTCCTTAGCATGGAAGAGCTACAATTTCTCTACCAGGATATGGATGAAAGGATGGGGCACATGGATAATGCAATATTCCAATGTAGGGAGTTACCTCCCTCGTGCAATCCTAAGCATTCATCACCTATGGATAAACCTTAGTGCTACTTCGAGTACAACTAAATCTCATAGAAAAGTTTTAATTTTTGTTATATATTAGCCATATATTTCTATAGGTTTTAGTTACTTTCTTCATGATTGATAAGCCTCATTTTTTTATACATGTCATTTACTATGTTAAGGTTGATTTGTTAGTTTTGAGACTTCTGAATCAAATTCTATGGTTCTTCCTTTCATTTGGTTTTATCGAGAATTTGAGTTGTTGTTAGCAATATAAAAGCTTCTCTTGCTAATATATAGTTTATGAATTTACCAAAAAAAAATACATGAGTGTTTGGTATTGTAGATGGGCGAAGAATATATATATATATATATATATATATAGATATATATATATTTCGAGAGAGAGAGAGAGAGAGAGGGTCCTCTCGACCCTTCCTCTTCTCCTCCTCCTCTCCCTCTTCTCCTTCCTCTTCTTCTCCCTCTCTATCTTCTCCTTTTTCTCTTCCTCTTCCCTACTCATCTTTTTCTACCTCTACCTCTCCACTTTTCATTTTCCTCTTTCTCTTATCCCTTACCCCCTCTCTTTTCCCTCTTTTTTTTCTTATGTCTCTCCCTCATCCTCTCTCCCCTTGTTAGCATGTTCCAATCCTATTTTTTTTTCCCTATTCTTTTTCTTCCAATCATATTTTTCCTACACTCCCACTCTTTCTCTTATCCCCACCCCCCTCCCTGTCTTCCTTTTTCTTTTATCCTATATTCTCTTCCCCCTCTTCCTCATTTTTTCCCTAGTCCTCCTTATTGTTTTTTCTTTTCACCCACACCTGCCCAAAAAAACCACTCCCTTCTTTTTATTCTTCTTCTTCCTCCTCACCCTCTTCCTTTCTCTCCCTTTCCTACTTTTCCTCCCCTAAAATTATGGTCTAAGGAGTGTTGTTTTATGTGGTGGATTAAGGTTTCATCTTAAAATCATTGAAACTCCCTAGGTATGCTTGTAGACATTTATTTTGTTTTTGTACTACTCCATAACCAATTTAAAAAGTGTTGGAACCAAGATCACTACTGAGAGGGGAGGGAGGGGGTGTGAATCAGTAGTGATAACAATTACACAAATTTACCATTCTTTCTCCAATATATTAATCCATTCATTTCTTAACATGTAAGCATTAGATATGAAACATACAACTTCAATTGTATCAACACATGAGAGCCATAATCATAATAATAAAACATGCATAATGAAACATAATCATCAAATCACATAGGGACACAGGATCTTTGGTAGAAAACCCCCCACCGGGGAAAAAACCACCCTTGTTGTTGTTGCATTGCTCAATATATATTATTAAATGTCAAGCAAATCATTGCATAGAGAGTACAATATGGAAAATATTTAAAAGGAACTATGATCTCCATCTCATGAATCTACATACTCCTATATGATCAACAAGCCTTGCCCGACCACCATTAGACTCATGACTAGACTCTATCTGGTCAACAAGCCTTTCCCAACCACCATTGGACTCACAACTATACAAACTCTATCTAATTTAAAAGACTTGCCCAACCTCCATTAGAATTATGAAGAAATTTGTTCTGAATCCTTGTATTGTCAGAGCTCCCACCCCAATTCTCTATGTGGTTCACCTTTCATATATTTTCAAACTGGAACACTATATTTGTTCGACATGAACATCACAACAAAAATATCGTCATAGCTCAAAATATCAATCACTAGATCAATCTCAAACCATACTCCTCTCTCACATTCATACACCATTATCAATTCGCATAGCCTCAATACATTTTCTGCAAACAAACTAGATGTAGAAACTCAATAATGTAATACATAATATCCATATGAAAAACATGTGACACTACTTCAACCAATCTATCATAACCATATGAACTCAAACAATAATTCTTCCCCTGCAATAAAAAATGCATTAGCAAAACCATTGTAGCTCTGTCACATAAACATAGTCTTCAACCCTGCATACTTTTGTCTTTGCTACATCTATACCTCCATGCACATTCTGCTTCAACCAAATCACACTCCTCACCAATGGCTCTTCAAAAAACTACAACACACTTCTCACTCAAGAGAACTAACCAAATGAGCAGCCTTTCTCCACATATTTGTAGTTTCTGAAAATGATTAAATCAATTAATTCTAATCCTATAGTGGAGCTATGTCCATATGCTGAAAGGGGTTTGGTTCAATTCCTCTTGACTCAATCAATCCACTAACTTCATTTATTGATGAATATTCCCTTTTAGTTATATTCTAGAAGTCTAACAAACTTTTTCCAACCTTTACATGAAGAGTCTTGAACAAGACATGTCAAAAAAACAATTGAACACTTGAAGAGCATGAGGAATGCGGAGCAATTCCCATGAAAAGATCCCAATCACTCCCATAACACATTTTTCATGCGACTAAAGCTCTGATCGCTCCCATAAGCTGGCCTCCATGCTACTAAGGACCTAAAACCATTCCCGTGCCTCAGTAAGCATGCAACTGGAGCAGAGGATGGTCAAAACTCAGTCAAATCAACTCAGAAACTGCTAAAACTTCTCCCAAAGCTTGAGCAATGTCAGATAGACCTTAGGAAACCATTGTAGCTTCTACAACATTCCATCAATCCATTGTATAAACTCCATCATCATCACAAGTCAAACTAGATTGACTTGGATGCCATCCATCAGCTGCACTAACTCTCACACTATCAAAATTCACCATCCATCAACTGCACTAACTCTCACACCATCAAACTTCACCATCCATCAGCTGCACTAACTCTCACACCATCAAACTTCACCACAACTACTCCAACATCTGCAACCATCAATGATAGACCCTGCAATTGATCATACAAGTTGAAAACCATCCATATACACACCTAGTACCACCGACATGACTTGAACTCCATATCATGCCAAGGCATCCACACACAAGCCAACAACATGCACTAACAACTGCAACCATCAAACTAAGGTCTGCAACCAATGCATAATCCAAGTACCATCTCACTGGCTTGTGCATAATCACATACAACCTGGTTGACATCAATTCCAACCATCACCAATGCATCCTCCAACACCATGATACTAGGTTGACATCAATGCCAACCAAACATATCATCACAACATCAATGCCAGAAATCTCCCCCTTTTTCATTGATGTCAACCCAAACTGGGTCAACCAAAGCAACCTCATTCACTCCCCCTTTGACATCAATGGAAAATGGTTGTGCTCATCCAAGAAAGCATAGATGAAATAGACACTACTCCCCCTGGACACTAGTTGTTTCTCAACAAGAAGCAACAACCATAACCATCTACATAGTGTGGGTAACACCATACCATAACTATCAAACATAACATCACATAATATATATCAGCATGGTAAAATCATAACTAGGCAACAAAAACACTCCTCATAGCAACATGATAGACCACAATAGCAATAGTGGCTCTCTCTCTCTCTTGAAGTAGCAACAACAATCTCAAGGCCCAAATAGCATTAATAAATTGTGGCTCTCAACAACAACAACATATCATAAGAAACAATAGCGACAACATCACTCATCTCAATAGCACCAACTACATCGACCTCACTCTCATCCAAACCAATGACAACATGAGCATCAACATGAACATCATATCTACATCAACATCACTAGCAACAACAACAAAACAACTGATCACCATCATAAAGCAAGACTACACTACATCCATAACATAGTGTAGATAATGGAAACAACATCCTCCCATGCAACAACATATCATAACCGACAACAATAGCAGCAATGCATATGATGACCATCATCAACAATATAGTGTGAGCAACAACACATAATTTCCTCCATGTGACAAGTAGGAGGCTACTCCAAAAGAACCAAGGACTATGACTCAGAAATATTGCAATGAAAGTACATGGCTTCATAATCCTACTACATGGTTACAAAAATGATAGACTGTGACAATTATTCATCAAAACTGAAATATGACTCCTCACATGTACATGAACATCACTCATATGACTCTACCAATGATACATGATGTTACATGACTACAAAATAATTATGAAATCCCATACATGACTGCAAAACATAGCATATACCAACTAATATAAGGATGAAATAAATCTCATGATGCTCTCTCTCAAGATAATCTTGACTCATGACGATACATACAATCCATTTCATGGATCACTCAATCAACACAATGAAGATAAGCAATGAAAATACAAGGCATTGATCCATGATCAATCAACACTATAACCACCAACTGAATATCAAGCAACAACATGCCTCTAATCATCTGGCAACTATCATATGGCACAACATATATGTGCCAACAACAACATATGCAAGTAATCCTAAAAATTAATCAGTAGCATGTGACACAACCATTCTTATGTAGCACAACCTCTATGCATATGACGACCATTAACAAAGTAAGAAATCTGCAATACAAATTTCATCCACACTCTCCAAATTGTAGATTTTTACTTGTAGATTCAAACTGCTTATGTAATATGATAGAACAAAAGACTTGAATCTACTCTACTCATCATCGGAAACAAAAATTGATCGATGAAAACACTAAGCAAAAAATGAAGAATTGCAATCACACATAACACAATATTTTCTGGGGAAAGAAACTTCTCAAAACCTGACTATCTATGTTGCATTAACTAAAAGATATGAGAAGAAAATAAAATTCTTGTTCAATCTGAACAATCTCTGCACAAGTACAATCTATCTCACTACTTCACAAACTAGCTCAAGACAACACTTAGCCAAATTTGTTGCTTTCCAAGCCCCTACATCCTTACGTTGTTCCCTTGGAAATTAGCCCATATTTAATTGGGAAATCCCTCACCACAACTATGCAATCCATCATAGGCCTTCTACTAATTGCATGCACCATCTGTACAACTCGAAAAATTATACAATTGATAGTACACTGACCCTGAACTCTAATATCACCTGGGTCTTTCTCAAAACTAACATGCATGAGTTATTTATGAGTGGATTATCAATTAACTAGTTGAGCACTAAAGTTGCTCCCCACTGCCAGACCTCCTACTAGTTCCTCCAACAGTTGGAACTAGTTTAACCGAATTTAACTCAGTCAAACCGAATTAAATAATTACAACTCGATAATAACTCAACCTAGGCTACTCTATATAGACTTCCAACTTGAATTTACTAAGCCAACTAAGTCAACTTAACTTAGTTAACTGCTACAAGTTGCTATGAGAATAGAATTACAATTTAATTCCCCATTTAATTCAAGGACTAATTAAATTAGGATTTTTCTTCTTTGTTATTTTTAACATTTCTTGTTGCTATTTTCAACACTCCCTCTCAACAAGAAAGGAATTCAACTCTATCCCAATCTGGTACCTTTCGAATGTTCTGCATGCAACACTTCTCTCTAGTGGTGTTGCTACTGCAACTTCTTAAACTGAAAAAGCATCCAAACTGAATCAGTATGATGTATTTGTCACCAGAGTGTCTGATTGCTACTAGCTACTGCACTGTGTACTAAAAACTTTGTGCTACTACTGACTCTTCACTATGCCATATGCACCCTTTCCAAATCTGATTTGCACTCCCCAGTATCTAACTGCTACTAGTCTCTGCCTTTGTCACTCTAACATATGACTTCATCAACCGCTATTGATCGATCCTGCTACTGTGTATTGTGAGCTCCTGTAGCAAGGTAATGATCCATGATACAAAACATCTCAATGGACCTTGCCCAAATTTTTGCAACTCTTGGGACTATTACTTCACATCACCCAACCTCACATCATGAGGTATGGCTGCATGTTCTCCTTCTGCCCACTTGGCTTGAAATTCCCCCCTACAAGAGGTATCTTCTTGAGTGGATGTCTCCACTTGATCTCCTCTCTTCTTCTCCAATTGTGGCTACTCCACAACTTGTTGAGGCTACATGTTGAGAGGTAATTCATGCTCCCTCTCAACCACCAAGTCTCTAACCTTTGCCTTGATCCTCAAATATTTGCATGCATCTTCAACCTCAAGTGCATACAGGTTCTTGACTCACACATTGATCTCTTTCAGTTGTCCCGTGGAAATGTGTCTAAGGAAAACCTTTCCTTTGCTAAATATCACATCGTAGCCACGATCTTCCAATATCGTGATAGAAACAAGATTATTCTTTAGTCCTGAAACATACATCACATATGTGACTCTGAGAGGGGAGTCAGACTCCCTATGAAAAGTAACAGTACCGATGTTGGTCATGCTATACCTCACATCATCTCCAAACTCTATGTTTTTCTTGAGGTCTTTCCCCTCCAAGTCACTGAAGAGATCTCTATTCTCCATCATATGAAACGAGGCACCAATGTCGAGATACCACATGCTTCCCATTACAGTGCTTGCCATGCATGCAATGAGAGTGAAATCAAGTTCGAATTTTGAATCTAGAGAATCACCTGTTGTTGCTACTGCAGGCTCCTTCTTGCTTGCTTTCTTCTGTGGGCATTTTGTGGAATAGTGCTTGAACGCGTGATAGTGAAAACACTTGAGGTTTGACAAGTCCTTCTTCTTTCTACCCTCCTCGCCTTGGGACTTCTTTCCCTTGGATTTCTTTTCTTTGCTGACTAATGCAAAATCCTCTTTCAGTTCTTTGGATGAGGTCCCATTTCTGGTGTTCCGCCGAATCTCTTCTTGTACCAATTCAGACCACAATCACTCCCACTCTAGTAGCTTCTCCATCCCATTAACTGAGTCCTAGTAGCTGTGCCAACTCTTGGGAAGTTGTAGAAGTGCTAGGATCACCGGATCATCTTCTGCAATAGTAACCCTAACACTTCCAAACTCATCTCGACATTGGGTGAACTTGGTCAAGTACATCAGAATTGAGTTTCCCTTCTCCATCTTGATCTTTCTGAGTTTTTCCTTTAGTGCCAACTTCCTATGGTCACTATTGTTTTGAAACGGGTTCTTCAATGCCTTCCACATCGCAAATGGAGTTTCCTTATTGTGGATATTGGAGACAATATGATCTCGAACTCCTTCTAGGATAATCGTTCTCGCCTTTTCCACACACTTTCTCCATTCTGCCATATCTTTAGAATCAGATGTTGGAGGCTTTGGGATATCATGATCTATGAATTCCTTCAGCCCATTGTCTTCCAACACTGCCTCCATCTGGTCCTTCCAAGCTATGTAATTCCTTCTGCCCTGTTGGATTTGAAGTATGAAACTGCAAATTCGATTTCACCTGCACAACAAACTCTTATTCTCCTCTTCTATAGTGATTTCAGCTTCGATACCATGTAGATTTTTACTTGTAGATTCAAACTGCTTATGCAATATGCTAGAAAAAAAGACTTGGATCTACTCTACTCATCAGCAGAAACAAAAATTGGTCGATGAAAACACTAAGAAAAAAAGGAAGAATTTCAATCGCACATAACACAATATTTTTCTAGGGAAAGCAACTGCTCAAAACCCCGACTATCTATATTGCATTAAACAGAAGATCAGCGGAAACAAAAATTGATCGATGAAAACACTAAGAAAAAAAGGAAGAATTTCAATCGCACATAACATAATATTTTTCTGGGGAAAGCAACTGCTCAAAACCTCGACTATCTATATTGCATTAACCAAAAGATCTTAGAAGAAAATACAATGGTTGTTCAACCTGAACAATCTCTGCACAAGTACAATCTATCTCACTTCTTCACAAACCAACTCAAGCCAACAGTTAGCCAAATTTGCTTCCTTCCAAGCCCCTACATCCTTGAGATGTTCCCTTGGGAATTATACCATATTTAATTGGGAAAATTCCTCACCACAACTGCATAATCCATCATAGGCCTTCTACTGATTGCATGCACCATTTGTACAACTCAAAAAATTATACAACTAATAGTACATTGTCCCTAAACTCTAATCTCAAGAACTGACATGCATGAGTTATTTATGAGTGAATTATCAGTTAACTGGTTGAGCACTGAAGTTGTTCCTCACTGCTAAACCTCCTATTAGTTCCTTCAATAGTTGGAACTATTTTAACTGAATTTAACTAAGTTAAACTGAACTAAATAATTACAACTCAATAATAAATCAACCTAGGCCCCTAAAATTTAGGGATCGCTCTATACAACTCTAAATAGACTTCCATATCGAAATTTAACTGCTACAAGCTGCTATGAGAATATAATTACAATTTAATTCCCAATTTAATTCAAGGACAAATTAAATTAGGAATTTTCTTGATGTTATTTTTAACATTTCTTGTTGCTATTTTCAACACAGATATCATATGTGCACAAGCAAGCACAATTCTCATCATCAACAAATATATGAGATGGTATTCATAGAGAGATCCTCATGCCAAAATGATATGCAAATAGGATTTATGGCCTCATGATAATGCAATTTTAGAGATATAACTCATGTAAATACACATGCAATGGAATCTCAACCATGCTACAACTATACTGCATGATGTAACAATTTCTTTCAATCAACTCACAAAAATCGACCAACAATTTCCTAATTCACATGCATGAATCAATGACCCTTCCTCATGTGAAAAATGACTCTCTGATGAAGTATAAGAGTGAGGGTTTCAATGAGAGAACATCATTCTCGCAAACTATCACCAAGTTTAACTAAAAAAAAAACGTAGCATCCTTCATGGCATAAGTGTTATAAATGCAAATCATAAAGCCATATCAAACTCCTCCTAAGCATATTCCATCTTTCCATTAACAATTGTTGCTTTCTGCATGAAATTATGTTAGTGTGCATAATATAGAAAAATAATCTCGTGACAGCATGGCTGCAACTATCAATAATCATAAGTCAAAAGAATAAAATGATATATAATGTATCAACCTTGTAGAACTCCCCCTGAACTCATGTGCTCTCCTTCTATGCCTCAAAACAATCTTGTGGACCTGAAATGAATAGCTGCATGAGGTTGAAATTTCCCCCTTCTAATCACATGCACCTATGAAGTTTGGCTTCTCTTGAAGCCATCTCCTATTGTGAACAAGATAAAGATATACTCCCCTTGAGTAGAATATCCTTCTTCAAACTAGAACATTCTTCCTTGATGTCCTTTGAAGAGCTAGTTATTTGCAGCTCATCTTTTCTCCTCCATACTTTCTTTGTATTCAATGGTGGGCTTGCTATTTTTTTTATCTTGTCATATCTGCAAGCTACAACTTTG
The DNA here is from genome assembly GCA_031772625.1 of Pinus tabuliformis. Taxonomy (NCBI): domain Eukaryota; kingdom Viridiplantae; phylum Streptophyta; class Pinopsida; order Pinales; family Pinaceae; genus Pinus; species Pinus tabuliformis. Next base: position 1,138,887,037 of record CM062811.1, read on the forward strand.
TGGCCATATTTTCCACACTTGAAACAACAGTTATCCAACAAATTTTGTTTTCTTGCAAAAAATTTACATTCTCTAGCACGATGACCAAAATGATTGCAAGAAAAACAATACCTGTAAAATAAATTTGGATACCTTTTGTTTTTCTTTGCTGGACCATGAACACTTGGCTGCTTCATGAACTGGTGCATGTTATGATTATGATCTTCTTTTCGTTGCTTCTGCTGATAAACACTTTTATTCTTTGGCTTCTTTTGACGATGTTGCTTCCTAGAACCTTGATTGACTTTAGAGGTGGTGGAATTATGATTCTCTGCTATTTGGTTGCCCTCCACTTTCTCTTTTTCTTTCACAATGCATGATTCTTCTTCAAATCCCAATCCATTTTAACAAGTGGAGATCTTTGACTAATGAGGATTTCATCCAAAATTTTGGTGCTTTTCTCCAACTTTCAATACTGTGATAGTTGATTATTTTCCTTTTCAATCTTACATCTCAAGGAGGCTAATTCCTTCTCTAGTCTCGCACAATAGGCTTCCCGTTCTTGCAGCTGATTTGGAAAATTCTCATTCTTCTTGATGACTTCCTCATGTTGAATTTTCAAATTAATGATTTTCATCTTATTGCTCTCATGACTACTCTCGCTATCTTCTTGAGATAGAATTGGATTTGCTACTGCTATGAATGTGGAATCATTTTCAACATTCTTTTTCTCTTCAAGAATGCAATGGGATTCTTCACTAATTTCAGAATCTTGAATCATTTCTCTTCCATACAAACTATGTAGTTTGTCCATGATTTCTTTTTTAGTCTTGCAATGTCTCACTTTTTCTACATCATGATTTGACAATCCCTTCAAAATGATCTTCTTAGATTCTTCATTAATATCATCCTGTGTAACATATTCAATTGAGAGGAAAATATCCACATCTAAAGTTAAAATATATGCTTCAAATTTTACCTTCCAAAGCATGTAATATGATCCATGTAGAAAAGGAACTCCATCAACTGGAAATCCTTCCTGGTTACCCATGATCTACTCTTTAGTGGTGAAGATGCACTAGAAGGAACCATGCTTTGATACCAATTGTTGGAACCAAGATCACTATTGAGAGGGGCAGCCAGTGGGTAAATCAGTGGTGATAACAATTATACAATTTTACCATTCTTTCTCCAATATATTAATCCATCAATTTCTTAACATGTAAGCATTAGATTAGAAACATACGACTTCAACTATATCAAGACATGAGAGCCATAATCATAAGAGATAAACATGCATAATGAAGCACAATCATCACATCACATAGGGACACATGATCTCTGGTGGAAAATGCCCCACTGGGGAAAAAACCACCCTTGTTGTTGCTGCACTGCTCAATATATTATTATCTGTCAAGAAAATCATTACATAGAGAATACAATATGGAAAATATTTGAAAGAAACTATGATCTCCACCTAATGACTCTATAGACTCCTATCTGATCAACAAGTCTTGCCCAACCACCATTAGACTCACGACTCTCCAGAGTCTATCTGATCAACAAGCCTTGCCCAACCACCATTGGAATCACGACTCTACAAACTCTATCTGATTTACAAGCCTTTCCCAACCTCCATTGGACTTATGAAGAAATTTGTTCTCAATCCTTGTATTTTCGAAGCTCCCACCCCAATTATCTATGTGGTTCACCTTTCATACATTTTCAAACTGGAACACTAGAGTTGCTCAACATGAAAATCACAACAACAATATCATCATAGCTCAAAATATCAATCATTGAATCAATCTCAAACCATACTCCTCTCTCACATTCATACACCATTCTCAATTCACATAGCCTCAATACATTTTTTGCAAACAAACTAGATGCAGAAACTCAACAATGAAATACATAACAACCATATGAAAAACATGTGTTACTACTTCAACCAATCTATCACCACCATATGAACCCAAACATTAATTATGCCCTTGCAATCACAAATGCATTAGAAAGACCATTGTAGTTGTGTCACATAAACATATTCTTCAGCCCTGCATACTTCTGTCTCTACTACAACTATGCCTCCATGCACATTCTGCTTCAACCAAATCACACTCCTCACCAATGGATCTTCAAAACACTATAACACATTTCTCACTCAAGATAACCAACCCAATGAGCAACCTTTCTCCACATATTTGTAGTTTCTGAAAATGATTAAATCAAGTAATTCCAATCTTGTAGTGGAGCTCTGTGCATATGCTGAAAGTGTTTTGGTTCAATGCCTCTTGACTCAATCAATCCAATAACTTCATTTACTGATGAATATTCCCTTTTAGTCATCTTCTAGAAGTATAACAAACTTTTTCCGACCTTTACATGAAGAGTCTCAAACAAGACATGTCAGAAAAACAATTAAACACCAAAAGAGCGCGAGGAATGCAGAGAAATTCCCGTGAAAATAGCTCAATTGCTCCCATAACATGTTAGGTACCTATAATACTAGTGTATTCCCTCATTGTTATTGTTAGTGTAGCCCCATTATTGTTATTGTTGTGCCCATGTAGTCCCCATATTGTTATTTATTTTGCCCCATAGAAGCCCACTATTGTTATTGTTGTGCCCTTACATTATTATTGTTATGTTGACTCTGATTATATTGTGACCCCTTAGACTCCTATATATAGAAAGGAGATTTTTTCATTTGAATCATCCAAAAAAAATTCATTTATGTAATGTAAATAAGGTTCCCCCTCGAAGAGGATAATTTTTAAGTCGTTGATCTATCTATTTGTGAGTTGCTTGCATAATATTTGGTATCAGAGGTTTGGATTCTTGGGTTTCATTGCTTTAAACAGACCATCATGGAATTTTCACTATAATTTTTTTCTACAATGCTTCAGAATCTGAAACTGAAACCATGTGGAGCTGAAATCTTGATGAACTTCGTGTCCAAATTTCATGTCTTTTATCGCTATATTTTAGGAGATATGAGCTAAGGAAGTTAGGGTTTTTGCAGGCTCTAGAATTCCATCTCAAATAGGTGACCTAGGTAAAAGCATCATAACTTTCTTTCTGAGCATCGTATTTGAATTTAGTAAGAAGTGACACAAAGAGGATGGATAGTATTTTTTTGGGTATCAATTTCAGGGCTGAAGGTCGAAACAGTGACACGTGGCACTCCATACAAGTTAGCTCTACTGAACTAGTCTATAATTAGGTCATCGTGGGAGATCGGGCATAACGCTTTCCTGAAGAACCCAATATTGGTCAGACTTGTGGGGTTGGAAAGAAGACTCAATGGGATACCCCAAGACAAAATTTCAAACCTTAGAGATCTGAAATTACAGAGATTCAACAGATTCAATATTGAGCTCCTACAAAGCAAAAAAAAATGTGTAGTTTTTTAAAATTTGCATAAATTTTGTTTGAAAAATTAGTTTGAAGTGATTCAAAGGGAATAGTAAAGCATAATTATCATTAATTGATGCCTCAAAGAAAGAAAATGGAAACACCTAGTAAGCAACCCGAAAGGTCTACCATGACATGTGAAGAAGAGGAATAAATGCAACATGATATATCAAAATTACGAGACCAAGTGCAAAAAATTTCGCTCTCACAAAAGGTAACAGAGGATAAGATGGATGGTTAGAAGAATGGAATAAAAGCTAAGATAAATTCTTTTAAGAATGGAATGGAAGTTAAGATCGATGGTATAGAAGAAAAACTGAAAGGCAACATGGAAGATTTGAAGAAAGACATGGAAGGTTTGGAGGAAGGTTTGACCAAGTTGCTACAAGAAAGGCTTCTTAATGGCGAAAAGGTAGTAGAGGAAACTCATGATGAGAACAAAAGAAATGTTAATCATGATTTCATAGACTCTAACATTGGATTGAAGACCCACCATATTCCAAAGATCGATATGAGGAAGTTTGATGGCAAGGATCCTGTAACATGGATACTACAGTTGGAGCAATATTTTGATCCCCATAATGTGAAAAACACACAAAAGGTACGCATTGCAACTTTATATTTAGAACCCAATCAGTTTGTATGGTATCGATGGCTTTGCGCTCTTAAAAAAATTGTCACTTGGTCAATTGTTACGAACGAAATGATAGCACGTTATGAGGATACAAAGAGCAAAACCTTTAGCCAATTGATAAATCTCAAACAAAAGGGTTCAATGTTGGAGCACATTGAAGACTTCCAAAAATTGAATATAAGGGCAAATGATATTCCAGAGGAGCATAGAATTTATGAATTCATAGGGAATTTAAAGGATAACATCCAGCATGAGGTTCGTCTTTGGGAACCTGATTCATTGGAGAAGGCATTCACGTTGGCAAGCAAAATTAAAAGTAAAATTATGGAAACAAGGAAGCCTACCACTCACAACTATAAAGATGGAATTGTTGTTGCTCCTATCCTTCCACAACCTACAAGGTTGACACCACAACAATTGGAAGAAAAAAGAGAAAAAGGTTTTGTTACAGCTGTGATAGCAAATACACTAAAGGTCATAATTGTGCTGAGAAGAAATTAATTTACATAGATTGTAAAAAGGAGGAAGAAAATGAACAAGAAACATCAAAGTAAGAGGATATACACCAAGGACCAACCCTAGAGAAAGAAGAAATGAATCCAACCATATATTGTAATGCATTGGCAGGAATTACCACTCCTCAAACTCTCAAGATAGAAGGACATATCAAGAAGAAAAAGGTAATAGTGTTGATTGATTTAGGTAGTACCCATAATTTTATTCATTGTAAGATAGCCAAGAAATTGAATTACTTCCTATATGCATAACCATAGTGTCAAGTGATGGTTGCAAATGGAGGAACCATAAATTTCTCTGGAAAGTACCATCATATCAAGCTATCCATGGTAGAAAATGTATTGAATAGTCCAATGCTTTCAATTCCAACGGGTGGTGTTGACGTTGTACTAGGAGTCCAATGGTTACAATCTTTGGGTACGATAGTTTTTAGTTTTCAAGAAAATTTCTTGAAATTTTTTTGGGAAGGAAAGGAAGTTGAATTAAGGAGTATCGTAGGGAAACCAGGAAAGCTAATCAGATCTAATGGCATGACAAAGCTTCTAAATAAAGAACAACGAGGTATAATTTCACAATTATGCTCACTAGAGGTTCAAACATCGAAATAATCTATTTCTCCAAATCTCCAAAAAGTCTTGGACAATCATTGTAAGGTTCATGTAGTGGAATATCACATCGAGCATCAACAACAAGTTCTCCAAGTCTTAAAGGATAACCTCACTTTGGTGCAAAATAGAATGAAACAACACAGAGATCAACATCGCAGTGAAAGAATTTTTGATGTAGGTGACTGTGTATTTTTACAGCTACAACCATACAAATAAATGCCCCTCAAGTAAGCTAGGAAGGATAATAAATTATCACCAAAGTGTTATGGTCCTTACAAGGTGTTGCAAAATATTGGTACTATGGCATACAAATTGGAGCTTCCTACATCTTCCCGAATGCACCTAGTTTTCCATGTTTCATGCTTAAATAAGGCTATAGGTGACAAGCTCCCAGTTCAAACAATATTGGCAAAACTTGAAGAGGAAGGAAAAATCATCTTGGAACCTGAAGCTGTCACAAAAACAAGAACTTGACAGCTATGAAATCTATCAATTTTAGAGTATCTCATCAAGTGGAAGAACTTACCCGCTGAAGATTTCACATGGGATGATGATAATTTTATATAGAAACATCTAGAACTAATCAGTCGTTGAGGACGACACTTTTTTTGAAGGAGAGGGGCATGTTAGTTCCCTATAATACTAGTATATTCCCTCATTGTTATTGTCATTGTAGCCCCTTATTGTTATTGTTGTGTCGTTGTGGTCCCCATATTGTTATTATTGTGCCCCATAGAAGCCCACTATTGTTATTGTTGTGTCCTTACATTATTATTGTTATGTCATATCTGATTATATTGGTACCCCTTAGACTCCTATATATAGAAAGGAGATTTTGTCATTTGAATCATCCAACAATTGTTCATTTATGTAATGTAAAGGAGGTTTCCCCCTCGAAGAGGATAATTTTTAAGTCATTGATATATCTATTTGTGAGCTGGTTTCATAACATAACACATTCTGCATGCGAATGGAGATCCAGTTGCTCCCATAGGCTGGAATCCATGCGACTAAGGACCTAAAACCACTCCCATGACTCGACAAGAATGCGACTGGGGAAGAGGATGATCAAACCTCATTAAACACTACTCAAAAACTACTGAAACTTATCCCATAGCTTGGGAAACATCAAATATATCTTAGGAAACCACTGTAGCCTCTACAACATGTTGAGAATGCAACAAGATGATGGATCTTAGTGGAAAGAAGTCGCCTTCACTAAGTGGACCCGCAGGCTATTTTTTGGCCAAAGTCTATTTTTAGACATATGGATCGTGGTCTATGAGTTGCAGGATGCTATTTGTGGATGATTGGTCATGTTGGTAAAAATAGATGGACTTCTATTTTTAGACATATGGGCGGTTTCTATTTTTATGACTGCCAGGCTAAAAATAGAACAGTCGAATATTATTGTCTCATAATAATATTTGGACTATAAACATTATCTTATCCTCTTGGAGCACTTCAGTTTGAGCTACAGATGTGGCACATGCAGTTGTCAGAAGGAAATATGCTTTTCTTGTGGGTCAGTTGAGCTATTGCATGCAGGACTTTAGTTAGAACTCATGTGGTTGAGTTTCGGTGGAGTTGATGGAGTTGTGTTTAGTTTGACTTGGTTAAACTAGTTGTATTTAGTCTAAGTGCAGAATAGACTAGTGATGAGTGATGTGAATTAATTGTTAAATTAATTCACTAATTATTAACTCATAAAGCAACTAAAGAATACATCAGTTAACTCAATGCATGGACAGTTCAGTGGAGACAGGTGTTAGAGGTTGAGATTGCTATCAGTTGTGACTATAGTTGTGCATGAGATCTTGCACAATCAATGGGATTGAGTAATGCCAATGAGGATTGCGTGGTTCAGCCAAGGAAATACGAGTTTGCTTCAGCCATTCATCATTATTCTCTTGCAGGATTGCGCAGTGGAGGTAGGCAAATAGTGGAGGAGATTTGAGGCATCAGATCTGAGCTAGTTTGTGTGTAACAGGTGGAGATAGTACTGAGTACTTGTGAGGAGTATTGTACTATGTATTGTTACATGTTCTCAATCAATATAATATACAGATAGTGTGGGGTTTTCAGCTGTATGCTTTCCCCAGGTTACATACTGTGTTAATGTGTGCATGCGATTGATGTTTCATTGTTTTTAATGCTGCTAAATTGATGATCAACGTAGAGGAGGTTATGTATTGTGCATGTATTCTGCAATAGTGTATAATCGGGATAATCTCTGTGAATAAGTGTTTAATTATTCAAAATTTCTACATGGTATCAGAGCTGTTGATCATCAGATCTATTATTCAGAAAGTGTTTACATTTTATTTCTTCAGGCAGAGTCTGTAATCGGGCCAGGTAGCCTCTGGATTCATCCTTCCTTTGGAAGGTGAGATATCCGGTAAAAGCCCATACAGTCAATCTCTGTACGAGAAATACTTTGTTCTCACGAATTTTAGATCAGAGGCGGGTGAGTTTTGAGCTGGTGGAATTCGAATTTGCAGCAGTGTTTTCTTGGTGTCAACGCTGCAATGTCTTTCAACAGATTGCAATTGGAGTATGCTCTTGAGGGCAGCTCGAACTATATTGCATGGAAGGACAGGATGGAGGTGGTGTTAGATGATAATGGGCTAAAGGAGTTCATAGAGGCTGAGGTCCCAAAGCCTACTGATACTGCGCAAGTTGATGCTTGGCAAAAGAAGACAACAAAGTGTCGAAGGATTCTATTGGAGGGCGTGAAGGATCACATTGTGTCCAGCCTGCATGGAAAGGCTTCTCCATACTTGATGTGGAAAGCATTGACAGATCTATTCCAAATCAAGAGCAATCAGAGGAAGCTGGCGCTCAAGGATAAACTCAGAAACATTAAATGCGAGAAGGGAGACAGTATGCCCAAGTATCTCACGAAGTTCACTCAGTGCAGGGATGAGCTGGGAAGTGTGGGGGTGACTGTCGATGATGAGGACTTGGTGAGCTTGGCTCTCCTTGGAGTTCTGAAGAGTTGGCATTCCTATCAGGACTCTGTCAATGGTCATGAGAAATTGCCAGGATGGGAGAGACTTTGGTCAGATCTTGTGCAGGAGGAGATCAGGCGGAATACCAGGGACGGATCTTCATCAAAGGCACCTGATGAAGAAAATTGCGCTTTGGCTGCCAAAGCAAAGAAGGGGAAGAACAAGAAAGCTTCTCATTCTGGTGTGAAAGGCAAGAAGCAAGACATGTCCAAGGTGAAGTGCTTTCACTATCACCAGCACGGACACTATGCCACTAATTGTCCGCAGAAGAAGAAGAACAAGCAAGTTGTTGGATCTGCAGCTGGAGAGGCCTTAGCCTCGCAGTTTGAGCTTGATTTTTCATTGATTTCATGTTTGGTATCAAGTGTGATGGGATCGGTATGGTTCTTGGACAGTGGTGCATCCTTTCACATGATAGGAGATCGAGATTTGTTTTCTGATCTGGAGGAGAAATATCTTGGAGTGCACATCGAGATGGGCGATGATAATAGATACAGTGCGACCGATGTTGGTACCATTTCCTTTGAGAGGGAGTCTGGTAAACCCTTCATATTGAAGGAAGTGATGCATGTTCCAGGATTGAAGAAGAATCTTATCTCTGTGGCGATGTTAGAAGACAAGGGATATAATGTTGTTTTCAGCGAGGGAAAGGCTTTCCTACGTAGTAAGACAACTGGAGAAACCTGGAAGATAGGGGTTTGAGTAAGGAACCTTTATCAGTTGCATGTAGATGGTTGTGCAGCAATGGCATGCAAGGCAGAAGGATTGGTGAGCCGGGATGATGGTGAGCTGTGGCACAGGAGATTGGGTCACCTTCACCATGGAGCCTCGAAGATACTACATTAGATCACTACTGGGCTTCCTAAAGGCACTCTTGCGCAGTCAGATCAGTGCAAGGGGTGTACTTTGGGAAAGTTTGTGAAAGCCACCTTTCATGAGAGGGATAGTCGTGCCATGACGATCCTTGAGAGAATTCACACAGACGTGTGTGGACCTTTCTTAGTAGCTTCGACAGAAAAGCACAGGTATTATGTGATCTTTGTTGATGATTTCTCTCGAAAGTGCTGGATCTTCTTCATGCAGAAGAAGAGCGAGACATACTCAAAGTTCTGTGAGTTCAAAGCACTGGTCAAGAAGGAGTCGGGGAAGAAGGTGAAGGCTCTTAGGAGCGACATTGGTGGTGAATACATCTCTGGTGAGTTCAAGGATTTTTGCATTGCAGAAGGGATTCGAAGAGAGCTCATAGCTCCCCATAACCCACAGTAGAACGGGGTTGCTGAGTGGAAGAACAGAACGATCATGGGTGCTGCACGGGCGATGTTGCATGATCAGAGCCTACCCCTTCACTTGTGGGCAGAAGCATGCAATACTACAGTATATGTGCAGAACTGTTGTCCTCACAGGATACTTGGCATGAGTACACCCGAGGAGGCTTATTCTAGTAAGAGGCCTAATATTTCTCATTTGAGGATTTTTGGTTCTAACATTTACATGAATTTGACAAAGGATGCCAGGAAGAAGCTGGAGCCGACCGCAGAGGTTGGGATATTTGTGGGGTACACTGATACGCCCCACAACTATCATGTGTATTTTCCAGACAGTGGCAAGACTGTTGTGCGACGGGATATAAAATTTCAGGAGGAGAAAGCCATGAAGTGTTCGCTTGAGAGGGAGCCACACTTGCATGTAGATGAGGAGCTATTAGTTCCTAAGGATGAGCTTCAGGACGTGGATCAGCCACAGGACGAAGTTCATGGAGTGGAAGAGACCACTCATGCAGCGCCAACCATCAGAGGGCGAAAGCGCTTGACAGAAGCTGAGCAACTGGCTCAAGATGCAGAGAAGGTTGTAGGACCACCTACAGCTCAACGTAGACAGAGACAGTCACCCGATCGATACACTGGATACATGGCTCTTGTGAGCAAATGTGTTGTGACTGAGCCATCCTCTTTCAAGGAAGCTGTGGAGGATCCCGCATGGGTAGATGCCATGGTGGAAGAGTATGATTCGATTGTCAGAAACAGTGCATGGGAGATTGTCCCAAGACCGGAAGGGAAATCAGTGGTGGGTTCGAGATGGATCTACAAAGTTAAGCAGGCAGCTGATGGGAGTGTGGAGAAGTAAAAGGCAAGATTTGTTGCTCAAGGCTTTTCACAGATAGAGGGGATCGATTATGAGGAGACCTTTGCACTTGTCGCAAGGTATTCTTCCATACAGACGATTCTTGCTCTCTCAGTGCAGATGGGGTGGCACATTCATCAGATGGATGTGAATACTGCGTTCCTCAATGGAGTCATTGCGGAGGAGGTGTACATAGAACATCCCGAAGGTTTCGAGATCTTCAGCAGTGAGTCACATGTGTGCAAGCTCAAGAGAGCGTTGTATGGGTTGAAACAAGCACCACGTGCTTGGTACACACGGATAGACAGTTACTTCACCAGACTTGGATTCTCCAAGAGTGAGGTGGATCCTAACCTATACTAGATTATGGTGGAGGGTAAGTTGCTTATCATTGTACTTTATGTAGATGATTTGATTCTAACAGGTGATGAGCTATTGATACTTTCATGCAAGGATGATCTTGCTAAGGAGTTTGAGATGAAGGACTTAGGCCTCTTTCATTATTTCTTGGGATTGTTGGCAGCACAGTGATGGACTATTCGTTTCTCAGGGTAAGTATGCTCGGGAGATACTGGAGAAGTTCAACATGCATGGCTGCAAGCCTGTTAACACTCCTCTTCCTGGAGGTTGGAGGAAGGAGGATGCTACTTCAGCGGAAGTAGTGGATGCCACTGTTTATCGACAGTTGGTGGGGTCGCTTATGTATTTGGTCAATACACGACCCGATATATGCTATGCTGTTAACCAGCTTTCACAAGCTATGGTTAAGCCAACCAAGCTCTTCTGGAAGGCAAGCAATCATGTATTGCGTTATCTTAGAGGCACATCGGGATATGGATTGTGGTACAGATAGGAGGATGAGGTGAAGCTATGTGGCTTCACAAATGCAGATTGGGCAGGGAGCCCAACGAATAGAAAGATCACATCTGGAGGGGTCTTCAGTATCGGGTTGACAGCAGTTTCTTGGTATAGCAGGAAGCAGAGATTTGTGGCACTCAGTTCAGCAGAGGCCGAGTATATGGCAGCAAGTTTGGCTGCATGCGAGGCTATATGGATGAGGAAGATCCTAGTCAGGTTGTTAGGTTCTCACTTGGAGCCTACAGTGATTTATTGTGATAAACGGAGTTGCATTATATTCTCAGCTAATCCAGTATTTCATGGTAGATCCAAGCACATTGACATCAGGTACCATCATATCAGAGATTGTGTGCAGCGGAGAATCATGTTACTTTCATACATTCCAACGAAGGATCAGGATGCAGATATCTTGACGAAGGCGCTCAATCGAGGTTATGGATCCCTTTTTTGTGGAAGTAATTCTCTCTTGCAAAGCAAGAGCAAATTCAAATACCATCGAGGCAGGATAGGGGTTGCTGATAATACATATCTTGTTGAGAGGGAGTGTTGAGAATGCAACAAGATGATGGAGCTTAGTGGAAAGAAGTCGCCTTCACTAAGTGGGCCCGCAGGCTATTTTTTGGCGCAAAGTCTATTTTTAGACATATGGATCATGGTCTATGAGTTGCAAGATGCTATTTGTGGATGATTGGTCATGTTGGTAAAAATAGATGGACTTCTATTTTTAGACATATGTGCGGTTTCTATGTTTAGACTACCAGGCTAAAAATAGAACAATCAAATATTATTGTCTCATAATAATATTTGGACTATAAACATTATCTTATCCTCTTGGAGCACTTTAGTTTGAGCTACAGATGTGGCACATGCAGCTGTTAGAAGGAAATACGCTTTTCTTGTGGGTCAGTTGAGCTATTGCATGCAGGACTTCAGTTAGAACTCACGTGGTTGAGTTTCGGTGGAGTTGATTGTGGAGTTGATGGAGTTGTGTTCAGTTTGACTTGGTTAAACTAGTTGTATTTAGTCTAAGTGCAGAATAGACTAGTGATGAGTGATGTGAATTAATTGTTAAATTAATTCACTAATTATTAACTCATAAAGCAACTAAATAATACATCAGTTAACTCAGTGCATGGACAGTTCAGTGGAGACAGGTGTTAGAGGTTGAGATTGCTATCAGTTGTGACTATAGTTGTCCATGAGATATTGCACAATCAATGGGATTGAGTAATGCCAATGAGGATTGCATGGTTCAGCCAAGGAAATACAAGTTTGCTTCAGCCATTCATCATTATTCTCTTGAAGGATTGCGTAGTGGAGGCAGGCAAAAAATGGAGGAGATTTGAAGCATCAGATCTGAGCTAGTTTGTGTGTAACAGGTGGAGATAGTACTGAGTACTTGTGAGGAGTATGTACTATGTATTGTTACATGTTCTCAATCAATATAATATACAGATAGTGTGGGGTTTTCAGCTGTATGCTTTCCCCGGGTTACATACTGTGTTAATGTGTGCATGCGATTGATGTTTCATTGTTTTTAATGCTGCTAAATTGATGATCAATGTAGAGGAGGTTATGTGTTGTGCATGTATTCCACAATACTATATAATCGGGATAATCTCTTTGAATAAGTGTTTAATTATTCAAAAATTCTACACAACATTCCATCAATCGACTATAGCAATTCCATCACCATAAAAAATAAAACTAGTTTGACTTGGATGTCGTCCATCAACTGCACTAACTCTCACACCATCTATCTTCACCACAACTACTCCAACATTTGCAACCATCAATGATAGACCCTGCAACTAATCATATAAGTTGAAAACCATCCATATACACACCTAGTACCATAGACATGACTTGAACTCTATATCCTGCAAAGGCATCCACACACAAGCCAATAACCTGCACTAACAACTGCAACCATCAAGCTAAGGTCTGCAATCAATGCACAATCCAAGTAACATCTCACTGGCATGTGCATAATCACATACAACCAGGTTGACATCAATGCCAACCATCACTAATGCATCCTCCAACACCATGATACTAGGTTGAAATCAATGCTAACCAAACAACTCATCACAACATCAATGCCAACAAAAGGCACTAGTTTGAGATTGAGTTTCAATGGTAAAGTGAAGTAAAAAAGTAAAAGGCCGAGGAATCATTTAATACTCATGACCCATTACTTTAAGGATTTTAACATAAAAAATGAAGGTTTTTGTAATGGAAAATGGGCCATATTAATCTTGAAAAGAACACACACATAGATCATTGACTTCTAATTCAATCAAGTGCTATGATGGTGGATGGTATTATGGCTTCACCTCACGAAGCCCCAAGTGATGCCAAATACTAATATAAATACACATCAACCGCTAGTCTAATATAAAAAAGTATGATATATGCCCCTTAGTCACTTTAGCATTTATTGTGATTCTCGCTCATACGAATCCCCGATGGGGGTGCATTTATGAATTGATAGGCTACCAAAGCACATGATTGACAAGCATGCACTATCAATGGGCGATCAAGTGGCACAAATTCACAATAGAGGTATCATCATCACCTGTCTAGTGGCAGTGTATGCGTTCCCTCCCTACAATTTTCATGTTCAATCACGGTGGTTGTTGTCTTGTCAATTTAAAGAGGGGTAGGTGGGTGGTAGTGATGTATCGCCCGACATTCCCTTCTTTGATAGTTTCCAGCAGTCTAGTTTTTTCATGGAAATATATGAGAATAGGGAGCACATGTTTGGAATGTTAAATGTGGGCTTCAATATGTGTGCCCACGCACCCACCTGTCTCTCTTGTGTGATTTCATCTACAAACTCAGGTTTTCATCCACACTGCTTGTCGACAAGGAATTGTCTTTATAAAGGTGGTGGCCTTGTTACATAATGGTGGTTCTTATGTTTCATGGTCATTGATGCCCACCATCTAATCCCTATACCTGATCTCAGACTTTGACCGTTGCTTCTAGGAAAACCGGTGGCAAGTCTGTTAACTAATTTTTATCCACCAACCTTACCTTTTCCGGTGTATGTCATTCATAGTTCATTTTGGTTTGGGTCTGGCACAGGGCTTGTTTGTGGTAGGTGGTCATGTTCTTTGTCTTGTTTGTTCACAATACAACGACCGGTCCTACTTTTGAACTCGTCTTCGTATTGCCCTCTACTTCCTCTCAATTACGTGATTCTGCCGATATTTTGTTTAGTTGTACCATCTTCCTATGCGGTGTATGGTATCCGAGAACATTCTCATTATGGTTTTATCCTCTCTTTAGTCACACAAGTGTTTAAATTTGCTGGCAGTGATTTAGGGTTTTATGTTTTTCCTACAAATGGTATTATAATTTTTTTTACCATAGGTGGGGTGGATCTAGAGTGTGTATGGTTAATGGTCACTAAGGTACTCGATGACGTTGTTACATGGTCCCTTCCCTACTACTACGACATGTCCTACACTTCATACTTGTTCTACTGTCCATATTGTTGTCATCTGGTTTGGGATGGGTCTATGCTTTCAGGGTCCTACCCGACCATGCTAGTTAACTTTCATCCACCTCCATTAACTCCAACATGGGCGGCTGATATTATGGCACCTCGACGTCATCTTCCTAGTCGCTAGGGAGGTGCGAAAACAACCTCTTTTCACATTGTCATCGTTTATTTGGCTAGAATTCTATGGCCTACCATTTCGACATCATTCCTCTTGAAGTCAGGAATGATACCCTCCAACTGGAAGCCAAAGAATATGCGACAAGGCATACTTTTCAGATTCTGAAATTTCTAGTTCCCCCTACATATGAAATCTTGATTCAGGAAATTTTCGTAAAAGGAGACTCTACTTCCCTCATACAGTGGCATTACATAGACACTTGGAGACCTTTATTTATATAGTAATGTGTGACAAACAAGTGGACCATTATCATCTATTTGTAGGGCAAGAAGAAATTAAACAAATTCTCTAGGACATAAGGTACAATCTGGATGACTTAGATGCTAAAATGACTCCGGTGGAACGATCTTTGGTGCCTGATTCTAATTCTGGTTCCAGCTCACAACCATATACTCCAACTATTATTAATGCACTAACACAAGAAAAACCTACTAGAAACTCTCATGCTATCCTTCCAGTTATTAGCTTAGATTAGTAGCTTTGGCACTGACTTCTTGTCTCGTTTTGGTCTATGTCTACTATGTAGTATTTATGTTTTTATGGTGCTTTAGACTCTATGTATTTGTGGTTTTGGTTCTATTTTTTTCTAAAGCTTGATACATCCATGGCATGGAGCTTCTGAAGGGCTATGTAGTAAGCATGGTGTTAAGTTTATTTAACTCTCTTTTGGTTCAAAGTTGATCACTCGGAACAATCTACGTAAGGTTTATTACTACTTCAGTTCCCATGCAGTTTTTTGGGTCATGCTTGTTATCATTGTAAAACCAATATTTTTATAATATAAATATATTCACCTATATTACAAAAGAAGATTCTCACTCATACGAGGGTAAATCATATGCACCATGTGAGATTCTAGGAATCATGAAATTGAATAAATTTTATATTATTCTGCAACATTTATGAATATATTTTTTCCCACCATAATCACACATTTGCAATGTTTTTTTTTTTTACCATATAAAAGTATCCAACCTATATTTCCTAGCCTCTTTCTTGCTATTTTTAGGTGGCTCCATATTACTGTTCACTGATAATTCTTCTAGATGATGTAGTGTCAAATTGTATGAGATTATGTGCATGCTTTTAGTTGTTATATTTTTTGTTTTATTTTACTCTATTTTCCAAAATTAGTGGGATAAAAACCTCTTAATAGATACAAAATGATATCTCAATTCTAGAACCACTACATTGCATCATACACATAATAATTCAATAGTAGATAACTTGGATAATCATAACTATTTATCCAATAGTAACTCGCTTAGCTTATTATTTTCTATGCATTATTTATTATTGTGGAATGAACTCCCATATAAGGATGTGACACTAATATTGGTGTGTAGTAATTCACGTTGGATAAAATGTAGCATTAAAACCATAACTAATGCTACCATTAGATTAGAGGAGAATGTGATCACATCAACTAGACTCTTTGCACCAAAGTTTGGTTCACACTGGTTAAATTTGGTGACTTTCGTTACCTTTATTGAATAAAGTGTCTCTACATATTTTGATTATCCTATTATGTACTTTTCTTAATGTCATATTGTTGATATGATGCTAGGAATAGAGACCGCCAAGATATATTTAATTTTATTTTTATATAAAAAAAAATTGATATATATATATATATATCTAGTAATGTCATATTGTATTGTCATATTTTACTTTTATATAGGTCATATGGCTTCTAGCAAAGATATGATGCTAGAAACAAGGAAAGAGATGAAAAATGTCATCGAAGAAAAGGTAAATATATTGTAATCAATGATGGCAATATCACAAATATTAAAGTGAGTTGTAATTATATACTTTATGAATGTTATTAATATTGAAAAATTCATATTTTTTCATGTAGAGTTGTATTAATAATTTTATTTTTTCTTTCCCTAAGTGGGGTGCCATATAGATCACCTTGGATATAAGGAAGCATGACCGCATCCCTGTAACAATAGAATTAAATGGTTATATTGGATGTAATAAATCATGTTCAAGTTTGGGCATGCTCTACACATGTTGATAATGGTAATCTATACCAAATTCTGAATAACTATGTGAGTAGATCACTTAAAGTGAAAGAAGGCTCCACCAATCCTCCCATTACCATGTAGAATTATCATGAAGCAGAACCAAGTGAATTCCCTAGTCACTAAGAGTATAATATTTTGCAAGGTTTGTTTCTTCAGACACGATGCAATTGGGTTAGATCGTTCTTTCTTTTGAATACAATCCCTTCTCAAGTAGTTGTTTCTTTCTCTCTTGTCCCAATTTGTAGTTGAATGGAGCCTCTTCTCCATAGATAGCTACCCTATGCCTTGAAATATATCAGACCTAATATTTTTTGCAATTTCTCATCACCTTTTGGTTTAGTTTTTTTTTTTTTCCATACTAGTTGTCCATTTCCTCCCTCTAGCTCTTCCTTTTCACTACTATTTCCTCCTCCCTTCACCTCCTAACCTCTTTCTTTCCCCTTATTTCTCTCCTTTCACCCTATTTCTATTAAGCCCTATATAAGCCCCATGTTAACCGTAAAACCCCTTATTAATCCCCATATATTGAGTGATTAAATTTCTATTGTTCTATTATTATGTAAGCTAAAACCTCTCATGGTCCCATTTTATTATAAGTGTAGCTTTCGTATCTTATACATATACTAAGGAGATATACTCTTAGGATCACCAAATATTATCTTGTTAATTGTAAAAGGAGGTTTCCCCCTTAAATAGGATTATACTTTTTGACTTATTATCATTTTTATGATGTAAGTTTCAGAACATTTGGTATCAAATGTCATGATCCTAGGGGTTTTCTAATTCAAATAAGTTACCATGGAATTATATATATATATATATATATATATTTATTTATTTATTTATTTATATATTTATATTATTTTTTGGGAGGTCTCAAACTATAACACTTGGACCACATTGAGTTAAAATCACAATGAACATTTGGTTCAAATTTTTAATCTTGGCGCACTGTAATTTTGGATATAAGCTCTAGGGAATTCCAGGTTCCTAAGTGCTCATGAAAGCCATTTTAAATAGGTCAATTTAGATTTTTGACAATAATTATTTTTTTTGGGAGGTTTAAAATATTGAAAGTTGTACTATATTAAGGGGAAATATTGGGGAACATTTGATTCAAATTCAGAATTTGGATCACTACACTTTCAAGAGTTATATCCTATGGAAGTTGAGGTTTTTGAACAATCCTAAAGAATTTTAAATAGGCCATCTTGGTATTTTTGTTATATCTTCTTTTCTGGGACTTTTCAGACTGTGAAATATTTTAGGATTTTAGGAGACATACAAAAGTACCTCATATACAAATTTTAGAATTATATTTGTATAATTGGACACATGGTACATTATACAAGTTTTTTGATGGGAATATGCCAAAAATCAACAAGTTTGGGAAAGTTCCCATATCTTTCACTTGGTACATCAAATTAAATTCACACCTATGGAATTGTAGACAAGACATATCAGAGTATTGCAAACCAAATTTTCAAATCTAGAAGGACTCAAATATCAAAGATATATCAATAAAAAATTCATCCATTCAAATATTCTCCAAATTAAGCTATATGTCTTACAAGTGAGCTAATTGTTGATTAGAAGATCCCACCTTTTTTGGCGACTGAAAATTGTTATAAAGATAAAAACTATTATTATTTTCCAACATGTTTGGAAAGAAAGATACTACACCAATTAAATCTATGGATGAATCATCCTTGACTCATGAAGAAAGTGAAAAATTAGACTTTAGGTTGTCTCGATTAGAGAAAAAAGTTAATGAAATGGATGGTAGTATCTTGAAAAAGGTGGATTTATTATTGTTGGAGATTTCCAAAGGAGAACTATGTAATGGATTTGATCCATCCAACATTTCGGATGGATACTCGATCCATCATCAGGATGGATTTAGCAGTTTCTCAAGAAAAACTTAAAGGAGTGATGAAAAATAATTTGAATGAAAATAAGGAATAAATGTAAAGTCCTTCAAAGGAAAAAATAAGGAGAAGCACAATGTTGAAAATAAATCTCATATATGGAGTATGCTATCATAATTGGATAGCATAAATATTGAATCGTAAAACCATAATCATGAATTTTCACTCTAATATCCACATCATCATGGATTCAAGGCAACACCAAGGAACTACTATATTCAGAAGATCAATATGAGGAAGTTTGATGGAAATGATCATGCAACATGGATATTTTAGATGGAGCAATACTTTGAGCTACACCAAGTGGCATCCTTACAAAGTGTAAATATTGAATCCATGTTCTTAGAAGAAGACCAACATGTATGGTATCAATAACTTTATGAAAGGAAAATGTATTTAGGTATACCTTGGTCCATTTTTATAGAAGAATTGATAACAAGTGATAGATATATTAACAACATTATGTTCTTTAGTCAATAGGTAAATAATTGAAAAAAAATCCAGTTACATAGCATATTCAAAAATTCCAAAAGCTACATGGAATAACAAATATTATTGTGTGACAGATATCCAATTATCACTAGAAATTTTTGGACTAAATTATTTTCTTGTTTGGGTACTCAATTGGATCACATCTCATCTTACCATCCTAAATTTGATGTGCATACTAAGATGTGGATAAATGTTTAGAAGGATATCTGCCTTGATTTGCATATTATAAATAGACATAATGAATCAAATGGTTTCCCTTAGCAGAATAGTGGTATAACACATCCTTTCACACCTCATAAAAAATGTCACCAGTTATGGCACTTTATGGATATCATCCTCCATCCATCACATCACCCTTGAAAGGGACTATAAAGGATCAAGTAGTAGAGGACCACATACAAAACCAATAAGAGGTTATCAAAATATAGAAGAACAACTTGGCTATGGCACAAGATAGGATGAAACAACAAGCATATCAACATCATAATGAAAGGGAACTTGAAGTGGGGGATTGGGTATTTGTGAGATTAACACCATATAATCAGATGTCTCTCAAGTGACAAAAGAAGGAAAATAAATTAGCACATAAGTATTATTTCCTCTAAAAGGTGTTGCAAAATATTGAAAGTGTGGTTTACAAATTAGAGTTACTTCCATCTTCATGTGTAAATCCAATATTCCATGTTTCTTGCTTAAAGAAGGTAATTGGTGGCAAGATCCTAATCCAAACTATTCTACCATATATTAATGAAGGGAAAGTAATACTAGAACTAGAAATAATATTAGAAACAAGGACTAAGTAGTTGAGAAATAAAAAATCACTGAGCACCTCATCAAATGGAAGAAACTACTAGTGGAAGAAGCAACACGGGGAGTTGAATTGTTTATGCATAAACACCAATAGATAGTCTAGTGTTGAGGAAAAGACTTCTTTGAAGAGAAGGGGCATGTTAAGCCCTATATAAGCCCCGTGTTAACCCTAAAACCCCTTATTAAGCCATAGATATTGAGTGATTACATTTCTATTGTTATATTGCTATGTAGGTTAGAAGCTCTTAGGGTCCCGTTTTATTATAATTGTAGTGTTTGTATCCTATATGTATACTAAGGAGACCTACTCTAATAATCTTCAAATATTTTATTGTACATTGTATTCATTTTAAAATGAGGTTTCCCCCATGAAGAGGACTATAATTATTGGTTTCTTATAATTTTTATGGTGTAAGGCTCATAACAACTTGTTCTTATATGAGTCTTTTCTCAGTAGAAATTTGGCCCCTTCTTAACTCTCAATAGTCATTTATCATTCACTCTTCCCCATCCTTATACTATTCCCTATATATTTATAGTCGTAGCCCAACCTCTCGTAGGCCTTCCCTTGAGTTCTTTGTTTACTGTGTTTGAATTCCCTATTGGTCAGAATTCCCACTTTTGGTGAAACTCCTTGATGTGGAGTAGGTCATCAAAGCATAGGTGGGTCTATAAACATTGGACAACCCTAATATAGAGTACAAACAAATGCATAAAATTCAATACCTACCCAATGGAGAAATACCCCCTGTTATTAGATAAAAAATAATAATAACAAAGGAGGAATACAAGGTAGAGAGGATATTTTAGCAGGACTATGAGGTCATTGACAATGTAGGTTAATGGATTCCGCAAACATGAACTAACATAGGGAGGTTCAACAAATAGATGAAATCAATTTACATTTACCAACAAATAAAAACAATCATAGGGAAGGTCCTAGTAGAAAGAAGTGAAGCACAACAAGAGATTCTATTATACATAGGTGCCATACATCTACATGTGCAAAAGCTGGACAACAAGGTCACCTAACTTGGATAAAATAGCCAATATGGAGTCCAATGTGTCTGAATAAGAAGAGGAAAAACTAGAGAAGGCTAATGATGTCTTGATATCTGATTAGGCATGCATAATATTTCCCCTTTTTATATATTTTTATTTAACATATAAATTTGATATATTAAACATCAACTGTGAAAACATTCTAGAAGCTATGTTCCTTTTGATGCAATGCCTCTTACATTTTGTAATTTAAGTTTATGAATTAGTGTCACTGTAACTATGTGTTGACGGTGCTGGATCCGCCAATGTGTTAAGGGGATCTCCTCGGTAAGAAGTCCCAATTATACCTTAGAATGTTTGGTGTAGGAGTCCCAGCAGTGGGTCGTAAGGTAATTCCTTGACCGCGATGTCACACAGAGGCAAGTAAGATGACTCTATAAGTAGCAAGGGTGTGACTGATGTAGTGAGTCAAGGAATATGTATGAGAGGTTATAACACATAAGTGGGAGATGAAGGTGAAGGTGAGTTCCAGGTTGAAAGGGATCAGTCCCAACTCGGCTAGGAACACACAACACCAAAGGACATGCACAACTTCCGATGGAGCAGTCCACTCAGATGCGATAGTCATATCATACAAGGTAACATAACATGTACAATAGTCACAAATAAGTCCGAGATGAGTGCGATGGTTTTTACAACAAGGTTCATATGAACAGTCTGTTTGATGTCCTGCAGAGCAGTCGACACGGACGGTGACAACATATACAACACATTAACAACAAGATTCATATAATTGCATACAAATCAGTTCATACACAAATACGTAAGTTAAAAAACATATATCATTAAGTCAACCGGAGCAGTCCAACTACAGTAGCAACATATGCATGAAAATGTGTTTCTTCTTATTATATAAAGAAGTGTAAGTCACACTCATACAATACATCCTAGTAAACTTGTTAGCCCCATCAGTGGAATGTTACAGCCACATCCGCCTGCTCCTCCAAAGAGATGAACTAGCTCCGTGCAGTGGAGAAGCCAAGGCATGTTACAATACTGTCTAAGCTCTTTCTAAGATAGTCTTATCAGAAGCTTGGCTGACCAAAAGCCTCTACAATGAGTTATGAGGGACTATTTATAGCAAAGGGTGGGGTGACCCTTGACATTTCCCTTTGTGACAATTCAACTACCCTTGTGACTCTTCACCTACTCTATGACTGTTGCATCCAACCATTGACACTTGAATTGCACTTGACATGACTCAACATTACAATGCACATGTACTCATGTTAGACAACATGGCTTGAGCAAGCCTTGCAAGATATCACTGACACTCGGTCCGCTGTGATGAGACCAACTCTTTGAAATGTTTGTGATGGTGAAGGTGGTGAGCTGATGCCAAGCTTGGTTGTCCGTGATGGTGTGCATGCACCTCATGGTGACATCTTGCTGAAGCGAACTCTTGCCTCCATTGCAACCAGTGCATTGGTTTGGCCCCTTCATCCAACTCATCTGCTAACATGTGCATGGTCTTCTTGGGTATGGTTGAACCGATAACACACTAATGCATAGTGTCTGTGTTGATCTTCACGTATGTGTTGGTGGTCATGCACATCAACTTTCCGAAGTACATGTTCAGCCCCAATTGGACTTGCTTCTTGTCTTCGCCTTGGTGAGTGTGTTGAATGGGTTGGATTACATGTGTGCGCTTAACGACATGCATGTTGTTGAATCCCTTGCATGCGATCAACAACAATGCTCACCATGTCTGCTCTGTGTCAGCTGTTGGGATGGATCCTTAACTTGTACGGGTGCAATTTCATCCGTGAGTGCATGTTGCGCCCACTGCTATTCCTATTCTTGTTGCAACTCATTCGTCTATCTATGTAGCTTCATGTTCTTCCTAAGTTTCTGCTTCAGCACATGCAACTCTTTCTTTGTTCCATCTTTTGCCTTTGCATGATCTTCATGTCACGCCGTCACTTCATAGCCGGAGTCTCCAAAGTTGCTTTCATAACCAATGGACCTGCTTGAGCTTGCAACCTTGTTCCGCCTCTGTGTTGTCAATAACCCTCCTCTTGCATTTGTTACATTTGGTATGCTTTCTTTAGTTGTTGTTCATGATGTTGCTTGTTGTGATGCTACTGCTATCATATCTTGATTTCCTTGTCCACGAACAAATTGATGTCTTCGTGGGTAGGCAAGTCCATGGACACTTGATCGACTGCATCCCCAAGTGTGCTCTGAACAGTGTCTTTGTCTCTGCTCTCCTGGAAACCATTGTACCTGTATTTCTGAGAGACAGATGAACACCTAGGATACCTGGAGACATGGAAACACTCATGGCGATCAATCTTTCAATCGAAAACCAAAATGAACATGAGAACGGATTTGCAACGTACCTGGGTGCATGATCATAGAGGTTGTGCAATTTCGGCCTGGAGGTCGGGAGACCGACTGCCAAGACTGCACAAGGCACAGCCTGGGATGTTTGAAGATTGGCTGACTGCTAGAACTACGCAATGCACAATCCAATGTGGCTGATGACTGTTGGGATTGTGCAATGAGAAATTCCAGTTGGGAAGGACTGCTGGCCTAGGGACAGATTTGCGCAATTTCTTGGGCCAAGCAGCCACTTTCCTCCAGAAATGCGCAAAACAGTCCTAGAGGCTAGTGCTGGGCAGGAATGCACAAATCTGGAGAGGAAGGTGAGCCTTCCTTCCCTAGATTGCGCAATGCAGCCTTAGTGAAGGCAGATTTCGGGCCAAGGTTGGCCTGACTCGCTGACGAGCAATTGACAGCAATTAAGACAATAAATGCATGGCGACACTAAGTGATAGTAGAAGTGATTGATAGTGCATGCAAAACATGAATGAGAGATTCAACAAACATATCAACATGCATGTGGGTGAGGAAGTTCGTCAATTGAGCGAACGTCCATGCAAAATAGTTTCATGCATGCGACAACAGTGAGATAGCAACAAAAACTAAAACAGAGCTAGGAAAAGCTAGTATATATGTAAACGACAACAAGCGTTCAAAGAAATCAAGCAAATAGTACTCCCACAAGCGAAAACATAAAAAGTGACAGAAATGCAGCACAAGGCATGGGCAGTGGGCTTACCCCAAAACAACTGAGTTGAATGTGCCGACTGCTCCTAGATGTGATGTGGGATGTCAAAGCTGCAAGGTTGATGTGAGGAATGAACTCTGCAGTGTCTAGTTGATGAGTTTTGACAACATCAAGGTTATTACACGCATGCCAAGAATCTATGGGAAGCGACATTTGGTGGGAGTTTTCGGAATTGCTCCTTGCATGTAACCCCCAACTGCTAAACATAGATACCTGAAACAAGGGATGCCTTTGCATGTTACCCTGGGAAAAGCAACCTATGCATGCAAGTCTATTTTGCTCAGTCCTGAAGGGAACCGGTCAACTCAGTTGCACATGCAAGAGACTGCTCGATTGCTGAAGAAAACATGCGCATTTCTGGTTGGGAGCTAGTCTGGCTGCCCGGGAGATTTGTGCAATTTCTAGGCAGAGCAGCTGACTGCTACCCAGATTTGCGCAAATTTTGGGTTGAGAAACCTTGCTGGGGAAATTTGCGCAAATCCTGCTGGGAGTGTTGGTAGGTAGCATTACGCAATCCTGGAGCCTAGCAGGCTACCAGATTGGATTGCGCAATTTCTAGAGGGAAGGCTGGTTTCCCTCTAGAAATGTGCAATTTTCAAGGGGAAGCTTCTCAACCTATAGCTGTACCAGGTCCAAGTGAATAGCCTATGAGGGGAATGGATCAAGTTGTGACCGACAAGATCCCTTTGTGGAAGAAAGACACTAAATCTTGTGAACTTAATGAAGCAAGGCAAGCTGTTGTAAAGGTTGGAAGGGAGGCTCCAAAATGTGGTTAAGGAAAAATTTTGGAGGGTGGTTGTAGCCGCTACAACACTATGACACATATGCTCTAGTGAATTTTCCAATTGTTATAATGTCCCTTCTAATTACCTAGAATTTGTAAATGTAATTAAGAGTGCTATTGTTGGATAATCAACAGAGATTGTGCCATACTTTATTGTGATATAAATATTATTTTAAATGTATATATACTTCTCAAAAACTGAAGGATAGGACAACCTACATAGGATCCCGATGCTTGAGAGAGAAACTTCACTTAGGGAATTTTGCAATAGAATTGGGAAACTTCCTATCTTCTTGAAATTAATTATTCCTTGTATTTTCTTGATTTGGTAGTTGGTATACCAACTACCAAAATTTATGTGAGAGGGGGGAGAGGTGGAACCAGAGTATGGGTTATGTACCTTGCTAGAGGCTTCCAAGATTTGACCACGCAACCCAAGGGGAACCCAACAATCTCACACCAGCAACAACATGCATGGAGGTAATTCACTTCAGACAACTTCAGACAAGCATTCATGTGAGTTTGAGGGCTTGAAATAATTTTGAATAATAGTTTGATTGAGGCATGTAAGGCACTAGAGAATGAAAGCAATTAGGGACCGGTAGATCAATGAAGGGATCACTTTTGTGTTTTTCGAGCTTGGATGACCATATTTGCTATGTTGAGAGGCCAAAACTCAACATCAAATTTTAATTCTTGAATCTTGTAAGTGAAGGGGTGTGACTTTAACATTCCTTACTTGATTTGCAACCTTGAGTAATCCCTAAGTGAATCTCTCCCTAAGGCATCAAGTCTAGCTCGAGGGTGGCCATTTTCAATAGATACTACAATGCAACTAATCATAATATTAGGTGTAGACTGGCTCAACCTTCTTCAGTTTCAAACAACTTAAGTATACCAGATAAGTGTATTTGACTTTATGAATGAAATAACATCATGGTTCAATATTCATGAAATACTGTTATGCTAGTTACTTGATTGCTTGCACAAATAAACTAATATATGTGTTGTGTACATATAAATGGGTGTGTATGAAATGATAATGCTATTTGTTATTCCTCAAATTTGATTATGTTGATATATCAGATATATTGTATTAATGAGATGATAAAATGGGTCATATGATTTATCGTTAGTTGTTATATTCCTCCTATGAATGAATTTGATGAATGGAAATGAACCTTGAGGTTTGTTGTCCATAAAGGACATGAGTAGTGTGACTATTGAGTCTGATCCAAGATTAATTTGTGGCCTAAGCCTCTTCTTGTAATCTATTAGAGTGATTGGTCTTACCTATATAATGGGATGGGACAATAGAGATTACTTCCTTATTGAGAGTAAGAGGAATTGAATGTCCTTCTCTATTTGAATGGACTTTTGTTTCCTAGAGAAATTCGAGAGTACTAGTAAACTATTTGTTACGAAGAAGTCTGAACTGTGGAGTTCCAGTCTTAAGTGAGAAAGGAGAAGATATTTTGCTGAGTGAAGTTAAGTATTTGGACATAGGCCATCTTTCCATCTTCTTCTTGAATATTATTGACTTGAGGAAGTTCCTTTGAGATTCATTTATACTTTGGAGAAGACTTATGAGACCTTATGATCCTTTGGGGGTAGTATCATCCCTATTGGAAACAATTTTTAGTCCTTGAAACAAGCATGGAGGCTCTATTTGGACTTGTGGAAATTCAATATTGGACCTCAATATTTTTGGGATGGAACCTAGAGATGTTATGGATGGCCTCTTTATGAAATTTCAAGTGTGTGAGAAAAATTGAAATTAAGGTATGGATTCATTAGCCCTATCTCCCAATTGCCTAGCCTTTGGGAACATGATTAAGAGCTAGAAGGGTTACAGGGAGCCATGTGTTTTTCAATTCAGAGATCCACCCCACTCAACTTTGAATCCATCTAGCCATCCCACGTTAATCGAATATGAGAAACCCATCTCATCAAAGCTATCAGGAAATGGAAAGGCTACGGTGAAGAACATTGTCACATATGGAAAAACCCATGCCATGATAGAAAAGAACCACATGCAATACCATGTATGCCAAATCTAGCAAGGAAAATACACATGCAAGTCGATACCTGCAATGAAGCATGTTATAGCTGCTTGATCCTGCCTTTCCCTACTTGATCTTTGCTTCCTCTTGCCTTCTTTGCCTTTCTTGCTCTAATGCCAAAGTGCTCCAAGAAACTCTAAGTGTCCAAGAGTGAGAGAGAGAAACAAAGAGAATATGAGAGAGATCTAAATCTAAACTAACAAAATGTTACCAACTGATCCTCAGAAGCCTTTTTATGAATGAGGCCTCTATTTTCTTCATTTTCCATTTTTTCCCTTCATTTTCCTCCTCGGATGTAACATGTGACCTTTCACCTCCTTTTTCTCCTAATTTCCATTATTTTCATAAATAATTGTGCCAAAAATGCCATTTTTCCTTTCCAAAGCCTTAGCCATTTCCTTTTCCAATTTCCTTAGCCATAAACAACCAAATGAACACCCCCTAGGATGTCTTTCCCAACATTCATCTTGGAATAAGTGTCCCATCAACTGTGGTTATTGTTTTTAACTTTTATTACATGGAATTTTCACCAGGGCTATTAGAGAACCCTCCCCCTTGGGGGACACCGTCCTCGGTGTTCAATCATGCATATACCTCAACAACCCACTGAAAGAAGATATACTTCTAATGGATATTTATAACACAGCTCGATGTAGTATTTGCAATGAAGGACTTGCTCAAAAGCAAAACATCATGACAATATACCACATACTAGAGCTTTATAACATAGCTCATTACGATATTTACAATGATCATCCTACTGAGTGCCAACCCACATGACATCATAACATCATGATAACATAACCACATGATAGCATAGTAACATGACAACATAATCATAATGACATGACACCCATACCGCTTAGTGGAGCTTTATAACATAGCTTGTGGTGGTATTTACATCCACATACATGTGTACATATAGCAATATCACCAAAATATATACCAAAAACATGTACCAAAACATATAACAGAACATCATATCAAAACATATACCAAAACACCATATCAAAGCATATATACAAAAACACCATATCAAAGCATATACCAAAACACCATATCAAAGCATATACCAAAGCACCATATGAAAGTTTCTTTGCCTCAACCGGAAAACAAGGAAGAATGCATAGCTCACATCTGATCCACCATCTCTCATGTAGCTTCATTAGGCCCAAAGTGCTTCCATTGCACCTTAACTTGCTCGATTTCTCAGTTCTCGAGCATGAGCACATTTTTCTACAATATGCACTGAGGCTCTGGCTAGAATTCTCCATCTGGTTCCACTTGCCATACATACCATTCAATCACATGATCAACATCCTTAACATACTTCTTAAGCAAAGATACATGGAAAAGATCATGGACTTTCATTGTCGGAGGTAGTGCAATTTGATAGGCTACTAGCCCAATCCTCTCAATGACACTGAAGGGTCCACAAAATTGTGGTGCCATCTGTTGTATCTCTGAGATGATAATGGTCAGCTATCATGCTAGGGCATCTAGAATATTTGTTTTGGGGGGTTTTGTTTTAATTTTGGAAGACCAATGTATGAAACAGATATAAAACAGTCATACCTAACCCTTTGAATAGTATTAATATTTAAACAGAGGGCTACTATTAAAATCCACACAGTGATATAGCTTGTTTAATGATGAGCAGAAACTGAAAGATGATATGACTATTACAAGTTTCAAATAGAAAATTAAATAATCATAAGTAAGAAAACCTTCAAACAATGGTCAGAAAGTTTAATAGAATATGCCTACGATTACAAAAGATGCTGATGATTTTATGATTTTGAGGAAATTAATCAAACAAACAGTTTATATAATTCATTCTCTTTAAAGGTGATCACTTCAGAAGCTTAGAGGAGTAAATTGAAACTCAATTATTCCTACTTGTTTATCTATGTAAAACTTAAGAATATGAAGAAATAACACAATGAATGAAAACTGGAAAACTTACAGGAAACACAAAACTGTATGAATCGAAACTCAGAATCCTTTGCCTTTGTATTAATGATTTAGAAAAGCCAAGTATATTTAATGCTTACAAATGTTTCTTTCAAGGGTGCAACCCTTAATAACTTGTGGAAGAGAGTTATTTATACAATCTTAGAACTAAGAAAATATCTTAAACTATTTTACAAAAATAGATATATACAAAACCAAGAATATAAACTAATAGTCGATCTGTCACTATTTGGGGGTTGCGTTGTTGATGACTGTTGCTGGAAAACTGAGAATTGTTGAACTGGTGATGACTGTTCCTGAAAATACTTAATGTTGTTTGATCACCCTTTTAGTCAAGTAAATCAGTTAATTCTTCCCTGCGTTTCTTATCTGGGATAGATAACTTAGTTACCCTTCTATAAACTTCATCCATCTCTGTATATTTAGTAAAAGTGGGTTTTACTAGAAATATATGTCTGATTTCATTTAGAATGAAGAAGGAATGTCTGAGTGCATTCAACACAAACCTTGGTGTTATTGCACCTCTTATGTTTGAAACTGAAGCTGCATTGGTACCTACCTCTGTAAGATTTCAAAAAAAATCTTTAATGGGCATTAATTTGTCGTTTATCACAAGCATAGAGGGCAAACCCTTGCTGGTCAAGGGTTCTAGCCTACTGAAAGATATTTGAACTATGACATTAACATTGTTACATTTTTCCTCCAACTGAAGAATGAGGTTTTTCTTTGTGATGATTTTCTTCACTTCAAGTATGGTTTCCGTGCTGTCATTTATGCTTGATTCTTCAAGCTCATAGTTGTCTTTAGAATTCAAAAACTTAATTACCTTAGTGGCAACTTTTGGCATGTCCTCAATTTCCTTGGAGATAGTTTCAATAGCTTCCTAAGCTCTCTCCAACAATTCTTTTTGAACAAAGATTATCTTGATATAGGACCAGATATCCTTGATTGATTCAGTAATTTCTTCCCATAGGATCTCCTTTGACAAACCTAGTTTGTTTCCAAGTCAGAACTCTTTGATTTCCTTCTGCAAAAATTCAATTTGACTTTTTGTCCTCTGCAAATTGGCTGCATGTGAACTATCTGCAACTGCCTTCATATGTTTAAATTCTTTCAGTTCATCCTGCAACTTCTTAATTTCAACTGTCTAATGGACAAATTCTGAACAGCTTCTGCAAGTTGTTCAACTCCTTCTATTGTACCTATAGCTGGTGTTGTGCCTGAAGTAGAAACTTTGGTTATAGAGATTGCTGAAAGAGGAACTACATCCATTGGAATATGAGTCCTTTTAACAACTTCCTCTTTCTCTTTGACCAATTTTTCCATTTTCTCCTCCATCTGTTTTATTTGCAGATTTTGTTCCATGATGAGCTTCATCATGTTAGATTTCTAAGTCTCAGTTTCTTCAATCTCCTTGGTCATTGGGTCCTTAGAAGCTAGTAGTTTGAGCTGCTTCCTTAATGCTAAGAACTCAACATTTTTCTTCTTGACAACTTATTTTGCAACATTTATATTTGAGGGATCATATCCCATCTTCATCACCAGATCTTCCAAGGATTTTATCTTGGTGTCCTTTGCCAGTGAGGAAACTTTTTCCAACTTCAGTTGTGACTGTGTATTGGCCAAGGTGACCTACAACTTTGAAAAACTCATGGCAGTATGAGTTAAAGTGGAAGAAATCATCTAACTAGTCTATTTGTGCATCTCAATTTGGTCAATTGGATGTACATATTTTAAATTAAACTCAAATGAAGATTGCTTCTGATAATGTGCAGGAGTCCTGAGCTGTGGAATTTGAGCTTGTAAGAAAGCCATTTGCATCTTACCCTTCTCAAAGTCAAATACTGAAAGAAGTTTAGCTTGAGAACTGGAAGAGTGTTTCCAGAATTAAGTATAAGTGTTTAGCTTCAATTCCTCTTTCTCCTTCTTAATTTCACTGAAAACATGGAAGATATCATCTTCTTTGTCCTTTTGACTGGTTCCATTGGTCTGAATCATTTGATGTTCCTAAGAAGTAGTGGAATGAGTGGGGGACTGTGTAGACTGTCCACCAGATTGAGTAAAGAGTAAAGTCTCCCCAAGTCCATCAAATGTTGTTTTCTATGGCTCATTTGTTGCACTAACCTTCACATAGATCCTAGCTCTCTTCTTTCTATGCACAATTATAAAGCCCTGGCTTGATGCTTTAGTTGTAGGGGATGATTGTTCTTCCCTTCCTCGCTTGGCTATCTTTTCATGTGCAAGTGGAGTTTGTACATTTGAAATAGAGACTGCCTGTTCTTCTGCTTCTTAAAGGGTGTTCTCCTTCCATTCTAACTGATTTTTATATTGCTCTATTTCAGGCCTAGTTGTATGGTGGTATGCAGTGAATTTATTTTCAACCTTGAGTTTTGAAATTACTTCCATTGGGTCACAAGACCAAGTGAAGCTAAGACCAAACTTCATTTCCTTCAATAACCTGTCTGCTTCTTCTCCTGCTACTCCAGTGTTGCAGATGAAAGGACCAACATGAGCCTTTAGCTTGAATTGTGATTTCTTCTTTACAACTACAAAATGTACTTCATCTGCATTTAACCTCTATCTAATATATTCCAATGCAAAGATTTTGATAGGGAGGAACTTAGGAAGTTTGTAGGGTGGAAACTCAAAACCATATACTCTGATTTCTATATAGTTTTGGTAAAGATACCAATGTCATGTGGTGGCTTGACCAACCAGTTGCATACTTTCACAATTTCCTCGCTAATTCTTGGCACTGGAGTGATGCTCATAAGACTAATAGCTAGATGAATAAACAATTATATGAACTGTTTATATGTAAATTCTTCCTTCTCCTTCATTCCCATTGAAGTCCAAAATATCATTGATTGTTGGTTGCCTTCTGTTGAAAAGTGTGCAACAAGAAATGCTAAATTTAGAATGTGCTAAAAATAGACCTACTAAAAATAGCATGTCTAAAAATAACAGTTTGGCCAGTAAGGTAATTGGCCACATTGGGTGAGAAGTGAAACTGATAAAAGTAGAAAGTTCTAAAAATAACATTTATGTGTCCCTTCCTATTTATAGCAGTCCCTAGTCTATCTATAGGAAGTAAAATTAATTTTGGTCTTAATAGTAGTTTAAAATATTAATTAATTAATTCAGTTGAGTTAATTAATTAAGGAAATTCAAATTTGAAGTCTTTGTGAGCATACACATGAGTTTCCTCCACTGATTGAGGGAATACGCATGAGTTCTATAATGAGAGAATCAGTTGACTTAGTTCTAACTAGTCAAGTCCAGTTAGATTATTTTAACAAGTTGTTAAAATAATAAAATATAGTTTGCTAATGCTTGCATGCATGTACAACTATTATTTTAGATAACTGAGGATTCACTCATGGATATTGCATGTCAGTTCTGTCATAGACCCAATTGAGATCAGATGTGGGACATTGTACTATCAGATGCTTAACTATTTCTAGTAAGTAGTTTTTGCATGGTTGAGGAACTAGTGTTCTCAAGGAATACGTAGTTGGACCATTGGTTGTTTTTGGTATGTTGGAATTAATAGCATATGCTTTTGCTATTATTTCCTAAGAAAAATAAGTAAGGACCATAGGGAAAGCCTATATAAATAGGGCTTGGTTGGTTCATGAGACATATCTTCATATCTTCATAGTTCATTGAGAACTGAATTGCTTGAGAGCTAATTCTTTTTGTATTGTGAAGAGGATTTCCACTTGATTGATAATACATGGTTGGGGGTTTATGCTGGTGCTTTCCCCTGGATATATCTTGTGTTATGTGTGATTAATTCTCTTGATCAGATATGCATGTTTCTACTTGATGTTGCTCATGATTTCGATTATGCTTCTGCTTAATGTTTTGTAGAAGTAGAACAAGTATTATGCTTTAGGACATTGCATATATTGGTTTGTTCTACAGGTGAAATTTCTACATGGTATCAGAGCACAGGTGATCAAGCAAGAACAATATACTAGCAGGAGGAATTTGAAGTTTCTTATTCTTGATATAGATCTCAAGTTCTTATCACATCTATTTCATCGATGGCGTTCAATGGTTTGAGGCTTGAGTATGCCCTTGATGGCAGCTCAAACTATATAGCTTGGAAGGATCGCATGGAGGCAGTTTTGGAAGATAATGGTCTTAAGGATTTCATTGATCAAGAAGTCCCTAAGCCTACTGACAAGACTGAGCTGGTGGAATGGGGTAAGTGTGTGGCTAGAGCTAGGAAAATTCTCTTGGAGGGTGTTCGAGATCACATAGTCTCAAGCCTCCATGGGAAGGAGTCTCCGTTTGCAATGTGGAAAACATTGAAAGATTTATATCAGAATAGCAGTGATCAAAGGAAGTTGGCACTGAAGGACAAGCTTCGAAAGATCAAGTGTGAGAAGGGTGACTCTATTTCTACATTCTTGAACAAGCTCACCACCTGCAGAGATGAGCTTGCAAGCGTAGGAGTCACTATAGCTGATGAGGATATGGTGAGTCTAGCACTCCTTGGCCTTACTAAGAACTGGCATAGCTACCAGGACTTAATGAATGGAAGGGACAAACTGCCAAATTGGGAACGACTATGGTCGGATTTTATGCAAGAGGAGATCAGACAGAGCACCAGGGATGGAGCTTCTTCATCAAAACATGATGATGAAGAGAACTTGGCTTTAGCTTCTAAAGCTAAGAAAGGGAAAGGGAAGGCATCCCATTCCAAGTCTTCTCAAGGAAGGAAGAAGTTTGACAAGTCAAAGGTGAGATGCTGTCATTGTCATGAGTTGGGTCATTATGCTAATAATTTCCCAAAGAGGAAGTCCAAGAAGAAAGGTTCCTCCAAGGAATCTAATGGTGATGCACTAGCTTCACAGTTTGAGATGGATTTCTCGCTTATTGCATGCATGGTTTCATCTAGCATGGGATGTGTTTGGTATTTGGACAGTGGAGCTTCTTTCCACATGTCAGGTGACAAGAATCTTTTCAGCACTTTGGAGGAGAAGGATCTCCAGATACGGATCGAGATGGGCAATGACGGAAAGTACTATGTCTCGGGTAGAGGTACGGTTATGTTTCAGAGGGTGCGTGGTTCTCCCCTCACTCTTTCTAATGTTATGTATGTACCAGGGTTGAAAAATAATCTTGTGTCTATTTCTATGCTTGAGGATAAAGGCTATGATGTAGTCTTTAGTTTGGGAAAGGTTTTCCTAAGGCATATCGGCATTGGACAGACCAAACAGATTGGGATTCGAATTAAGAATCTCTACAAGTTACAGGCAGAAGATTTTGCTACTCTCAATTCCAAGGCAGAAGAGGTGCATGGCCAAGATATTGGCGAGTTATGGCATAGAACACTGGGCCACTTGCATCATGGGGCCTTGAAGATCATGCTGCAAATTTCTACCGGATTACCCAAGTGCAAACTAGAGCAGACAAGCACATGCAAAGGTTGTACTTTGGGTAAGTATGCGAAGGCTTCCTTTCATGATTGGGATGGTAGAGTAGGAGCAGTTATGGATCGAGTTCATTCAGATGCATGTGGGCCCTTCTCTACAGCCTCCACCGCGAAGCAAAGGTACTTTGTTTTTTTTATAGATGATTTTTCTCGTAGATGTTGGATCTGCTTCATGCAAAAGAAGGATCAAACCTTCTTAAAGTTTTGTGAGTTCAAAGCTTTGGCAAAGAAAGAATCAGGGAGGAAGATAAAGGCCTTGCAGAGTGATAACGATGGAGAGTATGTTTCCCAATAGTTTAAAGACTTATGTGCTTCAAAAGGAATTAAATGGGAACTCACGGCACCTCATAACCCACAACAGAATGGGGTGGCCGAAAGGAAGAACAGATCTATTGTGGGAGCAGCTCGAGCGATGCTGCATGACCAAAGCCTACCACTTCATCTGTGGGCTGAGGCATGCAATACAATAGTGTATCTTCAGAACATAAGTCCTCATCGTATTTTGGGGATGAAGACACCTATAGAGGCTTTTTCAGGGAAGCGGCCAGATGTAAGTCACTTCCGTATCTTTGGATCACCAGTTTACTGTCATGTGACCAAAGATGCTCAAAAGAAGCTAGACCCAACAACTGAGTTGGGAATACTTGTGGGGTATATGGATACACCTCACAACTATCGGGTGTTTTTTCCTGCCAGTCAGAGGATAGTAGTGCGTAGGGATCTGAAGTTTGATGAGCAGTGAGCCATGCGAGAGTCACTTGAGAGGGAGCTCAAGTTGCATGGTGATGATGAGGAACTACTAGTTCCTAAGGAGGAGGAGCCTCCCGATGATGCAGAGCAGTCGTATGCAGAGATTCTACTGGTGGAGATCACCACTACTGGAGATTCTTCCAGAGAGGGGCGGAAACGCTCTCGGGAAGCTGACAGATTGATGCAGGATGTGAAAGATAATGTGGGGCAGCCATCCTCTCATCGCAGACAGAGGAGATCTCTCGATAGATACACTGGCTACATGGCCCTAGTTGGGGAGTGTGTAGCGACCGAGCCTTCTTCTTTTGAGGAGGCAGTGCAGCAGCCAGTTTGGTTGGATGCGATGGTAGAGGATTATGATTCTATCATGAGGAATAGTGTATGGGATGTTGTTCCTAGACCAGGGGACAAGTTAGTGGTTACTTCCCGATGGCTTTACAAGGTAAAGCAGGTAGCTAATGGCAGTATTGAGAAACATAAGGCAAGATTTGTTGCCCGTGGCTTCTCACAGGTTGAGGGGATTGACCATGATGAGACCTTTGCTCCTGTTGCAAGGTACTCATTGATCAGGTCGATTCTAGCACTATCAGCATAGATGGGTTGGAAGATCCATCAGATGGATGTGAAGACAACTTTCCTCAATGGGGAGATTGAGGAAGAGGTATACATTGAGCAGCCTGAATTATTTGAGACCTTCGATCATGAGTCACATGTGTGTCGGCTCAAGCGAGCATTGTATGGAATGAAGCAAGCACCCCGTGCTTGGTATACCAGGATCGACAGTTATTTCACCAGCTTGGGCTTCACCAAGAGTGAAGCGGATTCAAACCTCTACCACATCATTGTAGATGGTAAGCTATTGATTATTTTACTTTATGTCGATGATTTGATTTTGATAGGTGATGATGAGTTGATCAAGTCTTGCAAGAAGGATCTTGCAAGAGAGTTTGAGATGACGGACATGGGCCTCATGCACTACTTTCTAGGCATGGAAGTGTGGCAGAGAGATGGGGAAGTATTTGTTTCTCAAGGCAAGTATGCCAATGAGATATTGAGGTGCTTACACATGGATATGTGCAAGCCCATGGAGATTCCTCTAGCAGGTAACTGGAGGAAGGAGGATGCTACTTCGGGTGAGGTAGTAGCTGCTACAGTTTATCGGCAGCTTGTGGGTTCACTCATTTATCTAGTGAACACACAACCAGATTTGTGCTTTGCAGTGAACCAGCTGAGTCAAGCTATGGTTCAGCCAACCAAGTTATTTTGGAAGGCGACAAAGCATGTGCTGAGATATCTTAGAGGCACTACACACTATGGATTATGATACAAGCGAACAGAGGGAGTGAAGCTCCAAGGCTTCATAGATGCAGATTGGTTAGGTAGTCCATCAGACAAGAAGAGCACTTCTGGAGGGATCTTCAACCTTGGGTCAGCTGCAGTTTCTTGGTATAGCCGGAAACAGAGATCAGTCGCACTTAGCTCAGTGGAGGCAGAGTACATGGCAGCAAGTCAAGCTGCATGTGAGGCCATCTGGATGCGGAAGATCCTAGTAGGATTGTTTGGTCAGATGATGGATATGACGGTGATATATTGTGATAATCAGAGTTGCATTAAACTCTCTGAGAATCCAGTGTTTCATGATAGGTCCAAGCATATAGATATCCGCTATCATCCTCTACTGGATTGTGTGGTCAAGAGGATCATGATGTTGCAGTATATTTTGACCGAGGAACATGATGCAAATATTTTAACAAAGGCATTGTCAAAGGGCAAGTTTGAGTTCCATAGAGACAGGATCGGGGTTGCTGATAATCCCTTTCTTGTTGAGAGGGAGTGTTGAAAAGTGTGCAACAAGAAATGCTAAATTTAGAATGTGCTAAAAATAGACCTGCTAAAAATATAAAGTTCTAAAAATAGCATTTCTGGGTCCCTTCCTATTTATAGCAGTCCCTAGTCTATCTATAGGAAGTAAAATTAATTTTGGTCTTAACAGCAGTTTGAAATATTAATTAATTAATTCAGTTGAGTTAATTAATTAAGGAAATTCGAATTTGAAGTCTTTGTGAGCATGCACATGAGTTTCCTCCACTGATTGAGGGAATAAGCATGAGTTCTATAATGAGAGAATCAGTTGACTTAGTTCTTACTAGTCAAGTCCAGTTAGATTATTTTAACAAGTTGTTAAAATAATAAAATATAGTTTGTTAATGCTTGCATGCATGTGACAACTATTATTTTAGATAACTGAGGATTCACTCATGGATAACTGTTGCATGTCAGTTCTGTTAGAGACCCAGTTGAGATCAGATGTGGGATAGTGTACTATCAGATGCTTAACTATTTCTAGTAAGTAGTTTTTGCATGGTTGAGGAACTAGTGTTCTCAAGGAATACGTAGTTGGACCATTGGTTTTTTTTGGTATGTTGGAATTAATAGCATATGCTTTTGCTATTATCCTAAGAAAACTACATAAGGACCATAGGGAAAGCCTATATAAACAGGACTTGGTTGGTTCATGAGACATATCTTCATATCTTCATAGTTCATTGAGAACTGAATTGCTTGAGAGCTAATTCTTTTTGTATTGTGAAGAGGATTTCCACTTGATTGATAATACATGGTTGGGGTTTTATGCTGGTGCTTTCCCCTAGATATATCTTGTGTTATGTGTGATTAATTCTCTTGATCAGATATGCATGTTTCTACTTGATGTTGCTCATGATTTTGATTATGCTTCCGCTTAATGTTTTGTAGAAGTAGAGCAAGTATTATGCTTTAAGACATTGCATATATCGGTTTGTTCTACAGGTGAAATTTCTACACCTTCCTCATCTAGCTTCTGTAAGGTGAATGGAAACTTGTCTCCCTGAAAATATATAAAAAGGTATACAAGCATTGAAGCATACTTGAATACTTCTTCATAGTTAAATTGGACAAATTGTTCATGTATGGATTCATCTAGGAATTGGCTGAAGTAATAAATAACAATGGGTTTGGAATCAGCAGAAAAGATAGACAAGAAACCTAAGATGGCTTCATTAACATATTGATAAGAATTGTAACCAAGCAGGTAAGACAGAATGGTGGTGATTTGCTTAGTTCTGTCTAGGAACATGGATGAATCATAGGAGGGGTTTCTTTAGGTAAAGGGCTATCTACAACTAGGAAAATTTCAAGAGTTTGAGATCTTTTAGTAAAATCTAGCTTTTGATAGGCTTCTATCAGGCTTTCATGAGAAAAAGGATGGGTTGGTGCCATAGTTGGGGCCTGCAACATCTTTTCAATGGACTCAACATTGATGAAACAAAGGATTTCTCCTGTGGGTGAAATGATTGCTCTTTGATTGGGATCATAGGATTCATGGCATTTCCTGAAAAATTCAGGTGCTCTGTGTATCTGAGGGAAAATGTAATGAGGAAGGTGGGAGTCCCAAAGTCCTATTTCATCTATTTGATCAACTAATTGATCTTCCATCCAGCAGTAAATTTCATATAAATCAAATTGAGAGGAAGACTCAATGATTTTACAATCTCTGTCGACCAGGGGAGTATGATGGAAGTCAACTTGTGGATGAATGAGAGGATTTGGGATTTCAACAATTTCTTTTCCCTTAGGAGGCATCTTGTTAAGTGAATTACAGGTTGAAAGTGACATGAATGGAAGAAATCGGTTTGAAACACAGTGATAACAGAAAAAAAAAAAAATATAATTGAAAGTAGATAGGTGGACTTGGTTGTTGGCTTAGTTCTGAACAGAATGACGAATTCGGTTGAATGATGAGTCTGTCGTTTAGGTTGCAAGCATGAAATCTCTATTGATGAATTGAGTTTCAGAAATATACTGTGTAATGGTTTTCATGAAGGAATAGGGTTTATAATGAAAAAAAAGGAGCAGGGATGTTTATTGAACGACTAAATCCTTATTAGATATCATTTTGGGATTCAACTGCGTTAAATAAGTCATTCACGTATGACCATTTCCATGAGAGGTAGTCGTAATTGACTAATTTATCAAGCTAAGTGGGTTTGATTGTGGGGAAAACTCCACAGTTAAGCGCGCTTAAGCCAGAGCCAATCTAGGATGGGTGACCTCCCGGGAAGTCTTGGTTACTGGGTGCAAGCCCCAGAAGTGATGATTGATGCTATGTGATTCATTTCACTAGTTTCAATCCCACTTCTTCACCCTTGTGAGCATCACCCGATGCAATGAGTGCTAAGTGAACTATTCAAAAATCATGAGAAATTAGTCAATTACGACTACCTCTCATGGAAATGGTCATACGTGAATGACTTACTTAACACAGTTGAATCCCAAAATGATATCTAATATAATGCACTGCGTAAACCCCCATACTTAAATTCAAAAAGAGTGAATGGATCTCTACTTGAATTGTTCATGAGGCAAAATACTTGCCAAGGTTTTGCAAATGGGGTAGCAAGCTAAGTGGGTTTAATTGTGGGGAAAACTCCATAGTTAAGTGCACTTGAGCCAAAGGCAATCTGGGATGGGTGACCCGGGAAGTCTTGGTTATCGGTTGCAAGCCCCATAAGTGATGATTGATGCTATGTGATTCATTTCACTAGTTTCAATCCCACTTCTTCACCCCTGTGAGCATCACCCGATGCAATGAGTGCTAAGTGAACTATTCAAAAATCATGAGAAATTAGTCAATTACGACTACCTCTCATGGAAATGGTCATACGTGAATGAATTACTTAACGCAGTTGAATCCCAAAATGATATCTAATATAATGCACTGCGTAAACCCCCATACTTAAATCCTTATTAATTGTCCAACGAGGATGATAAATGGGTCTATGGTGTATAAATTCGTGGGAGTTGAGAATTAAATGAATAACGGATAGGCGACAGGTGATTGGATGGAGGAAGTGACATGGAGCAGACATGGACAGTGATGTAGGAGCGACAGTAAATGGTCAAATGTAATCCACGTTTGGGATCAAGTTAGAGCGATAAGTTGTTTCAAGATTTTAAGTCCTGAAAGACTAGGACGGGGGAAAAACAATTTTGGAGGGTGGTTTCCAAAACTGCTCATTTCAGACCCCCCCCCACCGATAAAGTTCGGATGGCAATTGAGGGCCGAGTAGCGATGTGGGCCATCAGATCTTGGGGGAATGTGCGGGATGTAAGATAAGATGAATGGGATTTAACAACGAAGGCAGAAAGTGATGGTGGGGTCAAGATTTATGGCAGATGTGACAATTGTGGGTTGTGGGCGAATGAATGGATGAAGTTAGAATATTTACATAATTACATTGATAATTAGGATTTATGTTTACTTAAAACCCATACCATATGCACATCTTTGCAATGTTATAACTTAGGATAAAATCCTTTCATGCTATTCTATTTGTACACCTACCCTTATCTTTCCTAACATTTCTCACTTAGTTCTCCGAGTGCATTTAGACTAGCAACTCAATATTTTCCTTTTAATGACTAATCTGCTTCTATCCCTTATTTCCTCCATTGGCTCAGATTAAATTGTTGAGCCAATTTTAATTGCTACCTATTGACAAACAATTTAAGTCAAATCCAATCATGATTAAACTATACAATTGGATTGTATGAACTAGTGTGGCATTTAAATAATCTGTACACAACCTTTATTTGCAAAAATAAAATTGACTAAGAGTAGTGGCATTTGGATTTGCAACACTTTCAGAATTTATTATTTTTCTTTTATTTCTAACCTAACATTTTATTTTTGCCTTCATTTTTTAGGGCATCTATTATAACATTTTATTTGATATGGACTTATTTATCAAATACTCCTAACATTTTTTATTTAATATTATTTTTGTCCATATCCTAACTTAACATTTTTTGAAATATATTTTCATTTTTTGACTAATTGATACTAACTTACCAAAACCAAAAAATGCTACAACACCATCTTGGCACAAGATCCAATCTGCAAGGAGTTCTTCTTCAGTTTCATGCAAAAGTACACTTGTTCCCCGACCTGGAACTCCTTGAACAAGTTGTTCCTATCTTCATAACTTTTCTGCCTATCTTGTGCTACCTTTAGATTCTTCTTGATCACCTGCATTTCATGTTCCACGTCTGCCAACATATCTAGTCCAATCAATACTCTACTAACCGGATCACTCCAAGGTGTTACAACTCCGCCCATACAATGCCCCAAAATGACTCATCCTCAATGACTCCTGATAATCGGTGTTGTATGCGAACTCTACCAAAGGAATATACTCTCCCCACTTCCATTGTTGATGCATCACGTACATCCTCAACATGTCCTCCAATATCTTGTTGACCCTCTCTGTCTGTCCATCTTTCTGCGGATGATAAGAAGTACTAAAGGCCAACTTTGTGCCCAAACCTGCAAATAAATCCTTCCAGAACTTGGAAGTCAACTTCGCATCCCTATATGACACAATCTTCTTTGGAACACCATGCAACCTGACCACATCTCTAATGAATACATGTGTTACATCGCTAGCTGAGAATGTAGACTTAATTGGAATGAAATGTGAAACCTTTGTCAACTTGTCCATGATAACCATGATGGAATCATGCTGTCTCATTATCTTCAACAACCCTATGATGAAATCCATGGAAATAACCTCCCATTTCCATTCTGGAATCGCAATCGTTCGTAGGAGTAAACCTGGATGTTTACAGTCTGCTTTCAATCGCCGACAGTCAAAACACCTCACCACAAACTCTGCTACACCCCTCTTCAAATTCGGAAAATAGTAAAATCTATTCACTGCTGTCAGTGTCTTCTAATAGCCTGGGTGACTCAAATATGGTTTTGCATGAAACTCCCTCAATATCACCTTCTTGAGCTCACTATTATCCGGTACATATATCCTGTCTCAGAACCTAACCAATCCATCTGCTACAAGACAATAATCCATACCCTATGCACCTACACTTGTACCTGTACCTGTACTTGTGCCTATACCTATACTTACACCAGTACCTGTACCACTACCTATACCTATACCTACACCTGTACTTGTACCTATACTATCACTTGTACTTGCACGAACACCTTACTACAACCTATGCACAATCTCCATATACTTGACATCCTGTTGACCTGCCTGCAAGATCCTATCTTGTAGATCTATCCCATAGGAGTTGATTGCTGCCAAGTGATTTACCTGTACCCGTCTGCTAAGAGAATATTCCACCCTATTCTCTTTACCTTTGATGTACCTGATCTTGAAATTAAACTCGAAATTACCTTTGGCCAACCATCTAGCTTGCCTGGCGTTTAGATTCAATTGGTCAAATAAATACCTCAATCCAATGTGATCACTCATATGTACAAACCTCCTACCAAGAAGATAGTGCCTCCACATATTCAATGCATGTATGATCGTTGCTAACTCAAGATCATGTGTTGGGTAGTTCTTCTCGTTCTCGTTTAGTTTCCAGGACTCATAACATACCACTTGTCCATCCTACATAAGGACTCCACAAAGCCCTCTCTTGCAAACATCTGTGCATACCACAAACTCTTTGTCTGTATCTACAATTTGTAGCACTGGCACATGTGTCAACAAATGCTTAAGTTTCTCAAAGCTAGCCTCACACTCCTCTATCCATTCAAACTTCTTATCTTTCCTTTGCAATGATGTGATTGGATAAGAAATCTATGAGAATTTCCTGATGAACCTCCTATAATAGCCTACTAGACTCATGAAATATCTCACTTCATCTACACTCTTAGGATCTACCCACCACATGATGGCCCTTATCTTCTCTGGATCTATTGCAATTCCCTCCTTGGAGACAACATGTCCCAAGTAGTGTACCTCACTTTGAAAGAAACTACACTTTCTAAGCTTAGCATACAATTGATGCTCCCTCAACAACCTCAACATTGTTGCTAAATGTTCGACATGCTCTTCCTTATTTTTAGAATATACCAATATATCATCAATGAACACAATAACAAAATT
Source organism: Pinus tabuliformis (assembly GCA_031772625.1). Classification (NCBI taxonomy): domain Eukaryota; kingdom Viridiplantae; phylum Streptophyta; class Pinopsida; order Pinales; family Pinaceae; genus Pinus; species Pinus tabuliformis. The sequence goes on from CM062811.1 coordinate 1,138,930,243, forward strand.
ATCCAAATATGGACACAACACACTATTCATCAAACACATAAATGTAGCTGGATCATTAGTCAAGCCAAATGGAACAACAACAAACTCATAATGCCCATACCTGGTCCAGAATGTAGTCTTGTAAATGTCCTCCTCTTTGATGTGTATATGATGGTATATGGATCTCATATCAATCTTCGAGAACACTTCTTCTCCCTTCAGTTGATCGAACAAGTCATCAATCCTCGACAAAGGGTACATGTTCTTGATGGTTGGTTTGTTCAACTGCATATAATCGATGCATAATATGAGAGTACCATCTTTCTTCTTCACGAACAATACCGATGTGCCCCAAGGTGATACACTTGGCCTAATGTATCCCTTCTCCAACATTTCCTTCAACTGCAACTTTAACTCAACTAAGTCAGGCGTGCTCATCATGTAAGGTTCGTTTGATGTTGGAGCTTCCCTTGGCACTAATTGAATAGAAAATTATACCTCCCTGTGAGGTGGCAACTCTGTGATGTCCTTAGGAAATACATCCTGAAACTGCTGCAAAACTGGGTACCTTCTCAATCCTCGACCTCCTTACCCTTATCACTAGAAATGTGTACTTGACCCTACCATTTGTCCACTCTCGCCCATCGCACCCCATAGAAGGGATTTTCAACATGCATCACACCTACTGTGTGTATTCAGGTGGGATGCAACGCACTTTGACCATGGAGCAGGTGAAATGGTCCAGTTTTGACCAGTTCTGAGTAGTTTTTCATGGAGAACTTCTGGGAGATGCTGTAATCAGTTGACCTTGTTCTTTTAGGGGTTGGAACAACACCTTTAGGGACTTAGGAGCCCTTGGTTTATGGACATTTATGATTGGGGTTTCAGTGCCCAAAAATGTCTATAACAGTTGCCCCCTAAAGCATGAGGTCGTTAATCTTTTGATGTCGGGTGAAATGCTTTATCATGAGGATCCGAAGTTTTTTCAAGCTGGAAGGTGACCTGTAATAAGATACAATACAATACATTATCTTCATAATATTTTCATGATCTAGCTGAGTCGAGCATTCCCATGCTCAGCTTTATAAATTCATTTTCATGTACATGAGACAGACAATCGTCTGAGTGTAGACTGATGATTCTGGTAGAGCCATTATCCCTTAGATTGGATGATTATCTGTGCAACAATGATGTACATTTGATGTCTTTATTTTCCTGAATATATATCACAGCCCGGATGGATGAAACTAGATTCGGGGTCTTCAATCTCGTTCGATCTTCACTGAAAGTACAAGTTGATCCATGTGAGAGATGTTCTGGAGTAGAACATGGAAAGACATCGCCTGATTACCAGCCAATGATGTAAGCTATTAACATGCGCGAGAGGAATCACCGATAATGATGATGACCCTCAAGGTACTACATTACAATTCACGTGGTGTGAATAAAGGACTTGGCGTCGAACACCACGCAAAATCTTTCGGTCGAAGGCCATTGATGTAAACCTGTCGCCGAAAGTGAGAAACTTGCCATTAAGGCATGTAAGCTTCAAAGTACTGAAAGGGTTGTCCCTAGATCGACTTCTTGGATAATGAGCTGATGTCAACAAGAAGCGATCCGTCATAGGAGGGCCTTAGTGAATCCCACATCAATGACACGGAATGGAGCAAATGATTCTAATGGAGGTGAAAACAATCTGGTGATATAAGATTCAGGGTGGCGGCCATGAAAGAATGGAGTGTAAATGTATTGCAGTGGGTGAGACATAGGTGAATTCTCTGAGTGACTTCTCTTGAACATATCGGCGACACTGACATGATGGATTGGTAGCATTAACCCCAAATATGGATGGTGTGACGGAACCATGGTGATGTGACCAGTGAGTGGAACAACCCAACCCGACTCGGATGCGGAGTGAAAGTCTCATGTTCAAGAGCGACTTGCTACCAACAAAGTTTCTTCAAGTTTTCTTCCCAATTTTTCCCCAGTCATTTCTGACCAGTACCTCTTTATTTTTGTCAAGCTTGAGGAGGATAACATATGCTTGTTCTATAATTTTCCCTTCGGGCAAACCCATCGCTATGTTTTAACGAGCCTAGCGATAGTGAAACTCGTTCTTGTCTGTTATGGACAAGTTTGTCGCTATCCGGTTTTAACGAGTTTAACGACAAAGATAACTCGGTCCTTTTCAATTTTAGAGAGTCTGAAAAGGGACGTAAAGGAAACTCCAAAAATCCTTTTTCGTCATCTAATCCCTTAAATCCAAAAAAGTATAAAATAATACAAAAGGGATGAATTTTCGGTAATTTTAACGAGCTGAACAAAACAAGCGCTCGATCTTTTTGTGTAATAATCCCTCAGGGCCAAAAAGATTAAAATCTAAAGGAGGGATAACACTTCCGGTCACTTTAACGAGCTGGAGAGGCCAATGGCTCGGCAATCTTTTCATATTTTACGATTCAGTTGAAAAGAGCTTAAAGGAGACTTGTTTTTTGAGGAACGAGTGATAGATTCGGGTAGCAGCTGATTCCAGGTAAGGTTTGGAATTTTCCAATCATGGCAGTGTCACAAGGATGGCTAACAGGATCACTCTTCGCAGCTGTTCCTCAAAAGGGGTAAACAATCAAGTGGAGGTGAATGATCGGCCAATACAGAGTGGAGGTGATGATGAGAACACGACCAAGGCTTCAAAGGCTGATGATAATACATTCACGATGGTTATTTACCGGGATTGGTTCATTTTTTAATGAGCTTAAACTCTGGAGGAACATTTGCTCATTGCTTATGTTTATTTTTTAACGAGCTTGAATTCCGCGTTAAAACTGCTCGATAATCCAGTCGTATAATAAGGATGTCTCATCTAAGATGCCATTTTTATGGAGCTTGCACCTTACAAAGCTTTGCTCCGGATCCTTTCTTTATGCAAGTTAGGAAATGACCAATCCTACGAGTTTAAAGGGTTAGAGGACCTATAAATTTAAAAAATAAATGGTCGCTCTTTGCTTGCACACCAAAAGGTTTGCATGCCCCCAGGTATAGCGAAAAATTTCCAGGTTACCAAAGATTGTTCTATTTGTACCACAGACAAAACACTTCCTTGGCGATGTCTACCGAAATAGAAAAAGGTGAGTGGCGCAGATGCCTCCACTTACATAACTTTGACGAGGGAATCTTATTCCAGCCTAATCCCATTTTCCTAAACGTACAGGTGTGTCAGACTAGTCATATATCCTCCGCGGAAACCTACCCTATACCCAAGGTTTTCCTGCCGAAACAGACCAGGGTGCATGCCCCCTGGGTTTCAGGCATATCCTCCAAATCACTCGCGCTCATCAAGAGGACAGACTGGAGATTGATGAGACATTCCTTGCGTGAAAAGACCATTCAGGGTTGGTATATGACTATTTGCTATGTGTGAACTGGGGAATGAAAGCTGGTCTACGAGCTTGACCACTCTTCCTTCGTGCGGAAAACACATTACTCTAAAGAGTGAGGAGACAATGGCTCCCATGCAATAAATATAGTCTCGTCCAAGGAGTAGATTATAATCTAGGGGTCCTTGGACTACCATTATGTTCATGTGAACGGTTTTCCTTCTCAATGTTATCGGCACATTGGGAAGGATCCCTAACGGTCGACTGGTTCCTTTGTCAAAGCCTGTTAGATTTCTCATCTCAGGCAAAAGCGATGGCGAACCAAGCGCTTTCCAAGTAGTTGAGGAAAGGATACTCACAGAAGCCCCTTCATCTATGATGGTACCAGCCATGACCATTCTATATATTTGAGCAATGATTCGAAATGGTACACTAGCCGGTAAACGGGGTTTGCCTAGTAGATTCCAATCAAAGGAAACAACCAGGTTGCTTGGAGGTGGGACCGAATAGACGGTCAGATATGACTCTGACGAACTTCCTTCCTGCGGTAAAGGAACGGGTAGACTGCCCCCATGTTCATCGGAGTCTGTGCTTACGAAGAGAATTTGAACGGTGTCGTTCTTGTTCTCTTTGGTGACTGTATCATCTGAAGATTGATCCTCTGAAGGCAAGACCGGGTCAACTGCCGCCTCGACCTTTTGACTTTCGTCTGGTGTGGATTCAGATGGTTTATCTTCAATGATAGACGCTTCGGCCGACCACAAGGGTGTGTCAGCCGGATTTTCAACTAGTGACGGACTCGGCAAGAGTTTCTTATATCCAAGAGGAAGTTGCAACAGTGAAACCGGACGGTCGTCCAAAACTCCTTTAGCTTCGTCTAAGAAGGGACAACGATGGACGGCGTGATCGCCTTCACACAATTTACAAGGAAATTTATATTTTCCTTTATGTCCAGGGGCTTCACTTTCACTAGTTGACGGTGTATGTTCAACATGATCATCGGAGGTTGATGACACCGGATTGTGCAAACGAGGAGACCAGTCCCTTAAGATCTGAGGGATGCAAGGACAATCTCGATGATAGTGGTCTCCTTTGCAAATGACACATGGCGATTTAGGCCTGGTCGGTGCAGTGTGTGGATTTTCGCTAGACGATACTTGGTTGCCCCTTTTCGCCTTTGGCTCCTTCTTCTTCTTCTCTTTCTTCTTCTTCTCCTTATTCTTCTCAGTTACTTGATTTTGGGCTTTACCAGCTTCATCAAGCGAAGAGGAAGGAGGAGAGGAAGAATTGGACGAAGTAGAGGGTTGGGGGGTAACTCTGGTATCGTTTAGTTGCCGACTTGATTGTTCAGGAATCACGGTGTTCTGAACGACAGAAGTTGAGAAGAGCCATACGGGCAAGCCGATTGTCAATCCTGGAAGAGACAATGTGGCCATATGGGGTGCACCAACATCTCCCCAAGAGGAGAAGGGACTAGGATTTCCTCCAAGGGGAACTCCTTGGTTGGTGGACTCCATTTTTCTCAACCTAAGACCAACGTAGGAAAGGTGATGTTTATTCCGTTTAAAATCAATTTTAGACGCTTTGACACAACTTGTTTTTTCAATTTTTAAGAGTCAAGAAAAAAAAAAGATGACTCTAGTCGCCTTCGATTTTTAATGAGCTTGAAGTGACAAGTGCTCAGATGGACCTTTTCCGTTAAGGAGTCTAAAAAGGAACGAAAGGGACTGCTCTGGAAATCTAGACAGAGGGATTACCAAACCGATCGCAAAACTACAGAATAATTTTTACGATACGACAGTCAATCTTCCCGAATGCTGTGTTCAGTGCATTGCGACCGATAGGGCGGCAGACACGGCTTCCTATGGATAAAGGATAAAGCCTATTGTGGTCTCCCAAAATATACTCAACGGTACGTGGGAGCACAAGTCCGTACTGGCACTTATCGTCTCAAAGTGGAGGAATCACCCAACCAACAGTGAAAACAACAGTTACCAGGCTTTACGACGCCGGAATATGTCTCTAGCCTAGACTTCTAAATGTTGTGCGTTAGGTTCCAAAGCGTTTTTAGATTCATTAAATTTATTTTATAGTTGATCTTGCTTAAGAAATTTGCCTTTCAGGTTCACCGCGTGATGTAGATGTACAATTCCTAAAATGCAATCTAAGATGATAAACAATCGTTTAATCTTCTTTTTGCAATGAAAATCCTAGCTACTAAGGAAAGAGAGATGGCGTTCTTTCAACAAAGAGCGGAGAGCACACACTATATACACTTGTCCTAAATCAAACCAACAAACAGTCTAAATGCAAATGCACATGCATGTATTTGTTTTCAGCCTTCTTAATCTGTGAATGATAAAAGAAAGCTAAGCGCAAATCTGAATTATTTAAAGCGACAATTACTAACAAGCTTCTTTTCAAAACAAAATGAGGACAATGACGACACTTTGTTATTTGGAATTGAAAACTTGCTTTCGACACTTGAAAAACTACTAATTCAAATCAAATACAAGAGTAACCGTGTAATCGACTATCAAGAACAATTGGATTCTCTTCTATGACTGAAAACGACACTTGCGACACTTTCAAATCAAGAAACGATAGTTCAATTACGCTACTTCTTTGTAAAGGAGAACTGAAAATGACTCAAAAATTCATAAAAACATCTACAGTTCTTTGCACAATGGAGGCAGAATAATGGCAAGGAAGGGGGTTTCAACAGAGGTGTACTGACTACAGGCAGTAGAACCCCTGAATAGAGCTGAAAATTATGAACACAGAAGCCAAAATCTAAGAGCAGAAGAGGTCTGATCAGCGCACCTGTAGCACAGGGAAACTGAAATGCAATGCACCTACTACACTCGGGAAGTGCGATGCATTCAGGTTTCAGAGAAGACACAGTGCGATGGACCAGGGACGAGACTTTAGCTGGGTTCCGGGTCACAGTTTGCAGCTCAGTTCAGGGATTTAGGCTGAGCAAGTGGTAATTAGTAAATCAATCACAGGGGTAGATCTAAGGAGGTTACTAGAGCCACCACAAGGGCAATTAGAGAGCTTGTAAATCAACTATTTAATTCATAAACAAAACCCGGAGATAGACTGAAGCAGCATTGATCTACTTTGCACTTGCATAGCAAATGAAGTTCGAAGGCTAGCTAGCTTGACTTCAAGCTCCGTCTGTAAGTTTATAAAGTAAACAAATGTAGATAAACAAACAATCTATTCGATCCCCAGTGGAGTCGCCATTTTGTTATCAGGAAAACTAGTGTCTATGCAGAACTGCTAGTCCCACTAAGGCTGGTAGCTACCTTAGAAACAAACAAACTAAAAACTACTTTCGTTTTCCTTTATGAGAAATAGATAAGAGGGGAATAAGGAGACCAACCTCTGTCTTGCGCTTGGTTCCTTGCTCGATTCCTCTCCCTTCTGATAGGTCTTCGCCACTCGCTTCCTCGTCTACCCAGCTTCAAAGAGCACCTGTAGAATCAAAGCAGCATAACACTATCCAAGAACATAGATCTATTATCATAAACAATATAGGACCAGATATATATTGACCACACAAATGCATATAACATCAATCATACAAGAATGTGGAGGAAAACTTGAATAGCTTTATTGATAATCAAGAAAGAGAAAAGAGGATTACAACCAATTGTTCTGACCCAGCATCATCCTCTCAGCAAGAAAGCCCTTATTCACCTCATGAAAAGCTTAGATCGCCCAACACTATGATGTTGCACCAAGAAACCAACAACACTTCCTTACAAGATACAAAATTCCAGCCTCTAGATCTCTGGGATGAGGGATCCATATATAGATGTTTGCAAGGGGAATGAGTCAGCTTTTGAGATTTGATTAGTGTCCTCTCTCTGATAGTTCTTGATGCCACTTGGAGATTGATTATCTCTTACTCATCCTTGGGCGAATGCAGAGAGGAAAGTGTCGCAGGAGAAGTTTCTGGAAGATTCCATGATCCTCCACCTTGCGAATTGACCCTGCCATTTGTCCACTCTCGCCCATCGCACCCCATAGAAGGGATTTTCAACATGCATCTCACCTACTGTGTGTATTCAGGTGGGATGCAACGCACTTTGACCATGGAGCAGGTGAAATGGTCTAGTTTTAACCAGTTCTGAGTAGTTTTTCATGGAGAACTTCTGGGAGATGCTGTAATCAGTTGACCTTGTTCTTTTAGGGGTTGGAACAACACCTTTAGGGACTTAGGAGCCCTTGGTTTATGGACATTTATGATTGGGGTTGCAGTGCCCAAAAATGTCTATAACAATGTCTGCATACCCTATCCCCTTCTAGGCCATTTGGTGGATTTCAAGTAGCCTTCACTCATATTGCCTTTCTCAGGGGAAGAGAAGCTGTCTATCCCAGATTTGATAGTGGGAGAGCATAAAAACAAATTGGGTGTCCGACGTGATGGGTGAAATTTGAATTTGGGAGCTCTCTTGAAGCGGTAGCTAGAACTAGAGATGGAGCTGGAGGGTGGCAGTGCAGCATTAATGCACATCGCTTGGGGCTAGACAATGGGAGTCTGAGGCTAGACAATGGGACACATTCATACATAGTTCAATGGATAGACCCATATTTCTGATGGTGAAGACAAAAGGAAGAAGCAAACCTCCGACAATAGAAAAAGAATGGCAGGGTTACTGCTTTAAAGACGAAGGAAAGGAAAGAAGTTAAGACTCAGAATCATGAGCGGAGGTATTACCGGGCCTAGCGACTATAGAAAACCATCTGGGAACCTGCATCTGTAACCCCAATGGTGAACCTGTAACCCCAGTGGTGAACTGGTTGCATAGCTATTCTCTTAGTCGAATCACGGAGTGACGGTGTTTTCCTTGCTTCCCCGGGGTCGTTACCATCATCCTGCTGCAAAGAAAAAGGTATTCACTCCCTGCATTCTATGACCCTCCTCATCTTGCAACAAAGAAGAAGGTATTCCCCCCCGCCCTCCGCGACCCTCCTCATCCTGAAACAAAGAAGAAGGTATTCCCTCCCTGCCCTCTGCAACCCTCCTCATCCTCTTGCATCAACCCTGCATCAAAGAAGAAGTTAATCGCCCCCGCACTCCTCCACAGAAAGCACAACTATCCGACCATGCACGACAAATGAGTTGGGTAGGGTAATGAGAATTAATTAAATTTTTAATTAACTAATTTTATTTTAAAAGGTTTTTAATGATTTTTAATTAAATTGGACGGCAGACCATTGTTGAATCGTCTAACAATGGACCTGACGATTAGGATTAGGACAGAAAGGCAGTTGGGTGAGTTGATTTCAGAGGGGAACGCCTTACGACATATTTATGATGTAAATGTGATATTTCCAAACACCACCATATTTATATTATTTAATTTGACCAAATTAATCTAAAGTAGATAAAATAAGAAATATAATAATATAATATTCACACTAAATTATACAAATATATGAAAAAATAGAAATATAACCACAATAATATTATTTTAAAGTCATAACTTAATTACAATGCCAAATATTGAACAATGAAGAGGTACAATAACATAAGGGAAGAACAATGGTCATTTGTAATAGTGACTAATTTAATAATATTATCCATGGTTTTTGGAAACTACAACCTTAGTTTTCCATACTTTATTGAGTCCTCCCTTACCACCCATTTATTTGAGGTGCCCTTTAATATGTCCGTGATATTACTTAATTGACATGTACTCCTCATAAATACGTGCACAGGGACACCTACAACTTGTATAGTTTCGTGCTTAGCCTAGGAGGGAGTTCCAAGAGAGTTCCATGAATATAAGGCACTGATGGGACAAGACTTCTTTGGAAGAATGTCTTTCATAATGGTTTGTGGATAACAAAGATTTCGTGCTTTGCCATTAAAAATCCTATGGGGTACATGGAAGTCTAGGAACATGTTGATATTTTCCATGAATATAAGGCACTGATGGGACAAGACTTCTTTGGAAGAATGTCTTTCATAATGGTTTGTGGATAACAAAGATTTCGTGCTTTGCCATTAAAAATCCTATGGGGTACATGGAAGTCTAGGAACATGTTGATATTTTCCATGAATATAAGGCACTGATGGGACAAGACTTCTTTGGAAGAATGTCTTTCATAATGGTTTGTGGATAACAAAGATTTCGTGCTTTGCCATTAAAAATCCTATGGGGTACATGGAAGTCTAGGAACATGTTGATATTTTAACAAATTGAGCGAGACCTAAGAGGAATATGCTTAAAGATATTTGCATAAAATATGATGGGGCTTTAGAAGGAAAAGTCCACTTGTAGATAGTGCTAGATCAAGGAGATATGGAAAAGTATCCTATAAGTTTTTTTAATGGTGTTTCATTTACCCTAAAGTGGAGCATTTATAGTAATGAAACATGGGCATTATTTTCACTTCAATTAGTAGAATGGAGTAGGAACAAAAAGCAAAGCGGAGTTGATGGCTCTCTGGAGTGTCCTATATTGTGCTTGAAGTGGCTAGGGATTGAAGAGATCAATGTATTCGAGGATTCTAAAGTAATAATTGAATGGGTACAGAGAAGATCAAACTTTGAATCGTCTTCCCTCACAAATTGGATGCATCGTATTAAACAGTGGATTGAGGCTTTCAAGTGGATTTATTTTCTACATATTTTTAGATTGCAGATGGGTTGTGTAAAGATGGATGTAGCTATGATCCCAGAAAAATAAAGTATACAAATTTTTCAGAGGGTGTTGATTTCAGCACCCGGGGGTCATTACATTTTGAAGCTCATAATCATCTTTTTCATCTTTTTGTTATTTTGGACAGGTTTGATGGATATGTGCATTCCCTATAGTAATATTTTTGTTTTTCTTGTATTGTCCCTTGTATGAGCAAAAAAGGACAAGATCAATATAAGAAGCCTTTAAATGTAATTGTTAGTTGAAACGAGTGAAAAAACAATAGAATATGGAGGAGGGATCTTAAGGGAGAATTGTCATTTGTAGAGTTTTGAAGGATAATAGTGGAATCTGGAATGAGAAAAATATGTGACAATGTAACTGCTTTTCTTTAATGAAAGTACTTGAGTTTTTTCTTTTTGAAAAAAGAAAGGCACTAGAATTAGGTAAATTGAAGATGCTTGTTGTTGAGAAAGGAAAATAAGTTACCAATCCACCATGGTTAGCAAAAAAAAAGGAAAATGAGTTAGTCCAAAAGGGAGAAACATAGTTGCAAAGTTCATAATGACTAAAACAACCTATAAACTCTACAACACTTATCTATGCTAATAGATTTGTTTTCAATTTTTACTATGTTATTTCATGAATTCAATTTATATATGTATTTTCTTTATTGAAATGGTTAGTTGAAGAAAATAATAATTTTATTTACTATGCTTAAAATTTTTTAGAGAAGTTTTCCTAAATCTCCATGGTCTGGATGAGTTAGAAGGTTAAGAAACTTTAATGTGAGTGCACCTAATGTGAGTGTACCCTAAGAGAATTTAAGATAAACTATTTTTCATCTTCCATTTTCTTAGTATTATAAGGACACCATATTCTTTCATCCCAATGCTTGCTTTCACTATGGAGCTTGAGAGAATTCGTACTTATTTTAGTGATGTTGATTTTATTCTTTACATTAGTTAAAATAAAAGGATAATTTAGCCCTTCTAAATTGGGATTAATGACTTCTTTATAACATGTTAAGTTTCTCTTACCCTCTATTTCTTTCTCGCACCACAATTTCTCTTCAAATTTACTTGTAATAGTATTTTTAATGATATCCATATCGATAAAGTGTCATCCTCCTCTATTCCCCAATGGTTTAGCCAAAACTTGTCATCTTAATGCCAACCCCTCTTGAGTTACATGTGACTTTGATTAAAGTTTGAAGAAATCTTAAGAAGTCTCTTCTCTTTCATGTTAGTTATCATGTGCATGTACATTAGGTAACTAGTCATAGCTATACTCTCAATGGGGAAAATAGTTGTTTTTATGAGAAGGATAGGATAGGGTGTATTACTTCCAATTTTAAGATTATAATTTATAAAATGCTTTTGTATTTGCTTGATCCTTCTCCATGGTTATCTCAACATGCTAGAATCCTAAACTTCACATCCATATAAAATACTAGGAATGACAATAATATCAAATAAGTGCTTTCCCCTAAAACTAGAAGTGGACTAATTGACAATGGTTTTAAAGACCCAAATAAGCTTTTCATCCCCCATTAATCATTTTTTTCCCAGTGTTATAGTTCCAATTAAGCTTGTAATGAAGGTCGAATCTGATATATTTCTATGTGGTAACTTCCTTTAAGTTGTTATTGTCATACTCAAAATTAACATAAGTGATTTTTTAAAATTTGATGATCCTAACAATTATTTTGTTAGTGGTTATTGTCATACTTATGCTACAAAAACAATCCTTGAGAATTCTTAGTTGCGTATTGGGATTAGAGGGATACTTTGCCATAAGAACAATATCATTGACATAAAAAGGTGATGAATATTCAAGCTAAAGTAGTATCATCACAACCTCCTACTTCCAAACACACTTTTAACTTGTCTATATGAATGCCCAAAGGGGTTGGAGACATTCTTTCTTAATTCATATATTACAATTAAAATCTTCCAACCAATCGTCTATGTTTTCAAAGTTAGTAATAACAATTTCATACAACCTTATTGTGCTAGCTCTCAATTATAATATACCCCTTAACTCTTCTAATCTATTCGAAAGATTAACTCTAGATTGTATGTTAAATTCTTTGTTTGAATCAATGAAATAATACTAAAGATTAGTTTTATTGTTATGTCATTTCTATGTGATGATCCTAAACATAAGTGGGTGATCCAAAATAGAATGAGAGCTTCTAACCAATCTAGCCTTTAACACCTTTCCTAAACTTTTTAGCCATATCCTAATCTCACTTTTCAAAAATAATCCACCATAAATTGGCTAGGATAGATGAGAACTTATCACAATAATCTTATAACTAGAAGGATTGCTTTCAATACTTGATTTTTGTAGCAGAGTGGCAAGTATTTATGCCTGCTATGCAGGTCAACAAGGTTTGATCCTTTAGAGCGGTATTGTTAATTTTACCAGATAGCATTGTCATATTACGTCCATGCATTTAGGTTCGATCCCCAACAACAACGATATTAACTTTAACAGATAGCACAGTCACAATGCATCTATAATTATTTTTAAGTCACGCTTAATATTTTTGTCATCCTTTCTAGATCACACTATCCAAATTGTTCAAGAAAAATGTTTGAACTTTTTCAGATGGAGGACCTTACCATTAAATGCCTGCAGAGCTTATTGTGACCAAAACTTCAACAAATTTGGTTGAAACTAATGAATTAGATGACTAGAAAGATAACTTTCTAATAAACCTGTAAACAATCTTCCTAATAAAAAAAATCAACAATTAGCCTTTGATTAAGGCTATGGAGCTACAATTCTTGGAAAGTTTAGTTTAGGTTAGGATCATGTTACACTACAAAGTCATTAGTATAATAAAGAGGACTCCATGAAATTTATTATTAGAGATAACAATTGTTGGATGAATAATGCCTTGATAGATAACCGAGTTGGTTGAAGCTCGACTAAATCATTAGCCTTTTGTCATGAGGCGCAAGTTCAATTCTCCTGGGGTCCATTCAAATAAACGTAAAATACAACAAAAATCCAAGCATACATTTAACGAAGATTAGTGGTGGTGTAAGAAGCAAATTTTTTTAAGAAAAAATATTCTAAATCTATTTAGGCAAGAAAGGAGCACATTAGTATTGCGAAGTACCTATGTCTATAAAGACGAAGGACCAAGGGGATGAATGATGAGGAACAAAGGTACATCGAACAACTTAAGTGCTTTTAAGGAAGAAGAACAAAGGTACGGTATATTAACGAAGAGCATAAATATTGTTTAATACTTCTCCATGAAAAACAATTGAAATATGCATATGTGAACCACCTTAACATGCCACCATATCAACGAGCATTAGTCAAATCAAGAGCATTCACCCTACATGGTTAATAACAATATAAAGAAATGAAAATACAATTTTCAAGATTCTAAGTTTTATAGGTTTTGTTATATTTTTATTTAAAATTTAATATATTTTATGAGAATTGTATATTTAATTTATTGAATTTTTATAATTTAAATGTTTTAAGGATGTTTAAAAAATAGTATTTTTTTTAATATAAAATAAAAAAAAATTATAAAATCTCATCAAAATTCAATAAAAAAATATAAAAGCAAAATTAAAAATAGGTGAAAAATCAACGAAATGAAGCATCATCAACTTGCCACTATCTTTTTACTTATTAGTCAAATTAACAACATTACTTACCTATTAGTCCAATCAACAATATTATTTATAACACTCAAATTTAAAAATCATATTAAAAAGAATCCATATAAAATGTTAAGTACTATGTTTATCTAATATAACAATATATTTTATATTATTAATTTAAAATTTTAATATTTTTTTATTAGGTAAATAGGTTCCTAATTTGATTTATTTGACTTATATATTGTTAAATTTAATTATATTTTTGGTATATTCAAATTCAAGTTTATGTAATCTATATTTAAATTGTATTGTAATGTTGTGACATATTAAATATGTATCAAATTAAATGAGTAAAAAATAAAATTATTGATAAGAGTAATTTATTTAGTAATATTAGTCACTTTTTTATGAACTAATACCTAATTACCTATATTTTATTTGATGCACACTTACTAATCATTAATATAAAAATATATTACCTTCTTGAATATTCTTTACTAAATGCTGCTTTACCAATCATTAACTTAAATTGCCTTCTATGATATAATTTGAAAAACATGTAAACCTCATACACAATGTGAATTTTTCTGGGAAGGCTGATTTTTTTGAAAGGCATCATTATTATTATGATGTCTCATTTCCTTAAGACTCTTCATAACTTTCTTCTACGTAGTTATGGAGTAATTTGTATAATTTTATTATTATATCATATATTTTAGAAAATAATCCCAAAGACATAAACTTACTAAAAACACATAAGGTAAATTAAGGATTGTTAGAGAATAACGGGACTTTAACGACATTTATTAACTAAGTTAATGAATAGAAATTTCATGAATGGCATTCACTAACTAATTTAATGAATAGAGATTTTAATAGAGAGAGTCTACTTCCATGTACTAGAACATTAAAAAGGAAGGACTTATATCATAACTTAACTTAAAGTAGAACGAGATTAATTTCTATGATTGAGTAGTGAATGATTTTTCACTAACTACTTTAATAAAAAATATTTAAATGTAAAAAATATTTATATTGTGTAAATTTGAATTATTTATATTTTTATTTTTATTGTATCATTTTATGAATTTAATTGATATTAAGATATGTATATTTTTTATTGAAATAATAATTAGGGAATAAAAATTTCTTTTCATTCAACAAATTTAAATTAGAATAAAAATAAAAATTGAAATATATTATAAAATATATATATATATATATATATATATATATATATATATATATATATACTTTATTTTTCATGGTGAAAATAATATAAAGTAAAAGAACCAATTTTATTTAAAAAATAATAAAGTTGGTTAGAATTCTTAATTTATGGAATTTGAAAAGAACTAACTTTATTTAAAAAATAATAAAGTTAGTTAGAATTCTTAATTTACGGAATTCGAATAACTTATCCCTCACTCTTTCAAAAATCGTGGTAGGAATTGTTGATAGTGCATTTTTTTCAAATAAGTTAAAAAAAACAGAATGGTATGAGATATTTTCAAGCTTGGCCAGTGAAAGCTCAAACCTTTATTTTACATTTCAGAATTTGGTATAAATTACACTTGAGAATTTGAAAATTTTATACCAAAGTGGTTCAAGAATTCGCGTTGAATTGAAATATCTTAACCAATAACCAAATAAATAATTCTCCACAAGCATATTCCAATGGCTATTCTTTGGATCTAATCTTTGAAAAACTATTCTGGCGCTTTATCTTCTGGATAGAATTATGGTGATGTAAATTTCACATTGGCCATGTGCATACAAATTGATGTAAAGTAATGCCTATTCATGTATAGAAACTCTCATTGCAATCCAACAGTTTGCCCATCATTTGAGGAAAATTGGTTGTTCTTCGCTGAAAAACATGAGAAGAAGCTGGTGCAACAACTTTCCTAGGTCATTGTTGTTCAAGATTGGAAGCTCAATACAGGAAATGAAACTTGGAAATGGGTAATATTAAAAGGGGCTGCAATACTAGTCAGTGACTCTCTACTTATGAATATATAAATGTGATTATTTACAAGAGTATTTTAGTCATTTTTCATTATATCTTTAATTTTTTAAGTCACAGTGAATTAGTAATTAGTTGGAGTAATTTGAATGAATTCCCAAGATCGAACTTACTAAGTGCTAATATAATACTATATATATAAATGTTTCAGTGGAATTTCCATGATTACAAGTTCTTCTCGCTAAAACAAGCAAAGTGATCAGTAAATGGCATGGTATCTCTGCAATTTTAATGTTCAAAATGGTGAGAAAAAAGAAGCATGCACAGAATGTTGGATTTTCACACTCACCTTGTTGGGAATCGATCACGTGGACTAACCGCCACTCTGGGATCCACCCTGAGACCAATTAAAAGGGTAATGATAATGGTGTGGAAGTTTACTAATCCCTGTGGGTTTTGGTGTAACAGAAAACCTCAACATGGTACCACAGATTTGCTTTTTGAGGGAGTGTGTTGTATTTTCAGGCTCACCCCATTGAGAATCGATTATGTGGACTAACTGCCACTCTGAGATCGGCCCTGGGACCATTTAGGTAATGATAACAGTTTGAAATTTTACAACACGAAATTAAAAACTAGATTTCCCCGAAACAATGCCCCAAACTAAATCCATTATTTAAAAAGTCCCAATGTTCGGTGGAAAAATCTCTCTTATGAAAGCTATATTAATTTATAAAGAGACACTAATCCCAATCAAAATGAGTAGGGGTTCATATGTTGGTAACTCAGTGTTTAGTTTACTTACTAAATTAATGTTTATTGTGCAGAAATTGAAATTCTATGTGACTCTATCTGTTGTCAAAATAATTTTTCCCTGAACAACAAAATTTATTTACTGCATCTTCTGGATCCATTGCTATGCAATTGGAGGTTAAGGTTATATGCATTGAATCTACTCTTTAAAACGTGTATTGATCATAATCCTTTTCTTTGTGTAAGTTCAGGACATATTCTTAGATTTGACGAACAGGAAGTCCTCATATGTAGTTTAAAGGTTTTGTAAGCGGTAATTTTGTGAATCTTACATATTGAATATAGATTTTTTCCCCTAGATCTAGTTACAACATTGCTTCTTCTCGTTGGTTTATCAGGGGATTTCTACCCTGTTTTCTTAACCAACACGGATCTTTTGTGAAAACTATAAGCTATGTTCTCTATATGGATTTAGATTCTTTGCCTTTGGAATGACTACCAAGGGTTTTAATAAGATTTAAAATTGAATATAAAAATGGGAAACTAGATCATGCAATAACAATTAGGTCTCCAAATCTCCAAGTTCAAGTTATTGGCTTCAATGCTTATGTTCCTTTCTTCCTTTAACCTTAGAAATCTAAACAAGAAAACTAATATTTAATGGTTTCTCAATTCATTTTGGCAATTTCTAGTTGCAATTCATGGCTCTGTGGCCATCCAATGATTCATACAACCCCTCCTTTTCCTTCTCTCCTCCTTGGTGAAATCCCCCTTGAGAGTGAAAGTTAAAGAAGAAATAGGGTGAGCTCGGGTAAGGGGAAGGCCAAGGGATTGACCTTTTAGTTCCCATTCCTATTTGTCTTCTCCTCTCCTATTCTATTTTAATTAATTCATTGTTTTCTTTTCCTTTCATCTTATCCCACTTTATTTTGCATTGTTTTTTACATAGTTATAACCCTCCTTAATTGTCAAATTACCTTAGATGCTCAAACTTACAACCACTATTTTGTGTTCTAATACATTTTTAATTACACCTCCCAATTGAGGCCTTTTGGTCTCCAAAAGTTTAGATGATCAATCTCGATCAATGCCTTTTGTGTGCTTTTCTAGAACATGACTCTAACTTTGGCTCCTATCTATAACTCTAACTTTGGCTCTAGCTCTCATTCATGGCTATGGTTAATAACTCATGTTCTAGATATGCTCTAGTCATTGGCTTTGGCTCTAGTTCTTGGCTCACATCATGTTCCCACAATGAAAAAAATTTCTCATTGATTTGCATCTCTATAGTATCTCTAGATCCAAACTCTACAATTAGCATTCGTTCCCATCTATCTCATACTTGGAGACTATCCATCTTGGTAGTTAACAAAGCCAAGTAGAATGTTGGAAGTTTTTAGTCAGATGTTTCCAATTATGCCCTCAGATGATAACCCAAAAAAGGAAGTGTGGTCTACCTTTTTTTCTTGGACCAATCACTTCTTGTTATGGAAAGAAAGAACGAAGACCTTCCTGCAAGGTTGGGTTTTTAGGTTGGATCAGTTGGCAAATGAAGGAAGGCCTTTCAATTGGTCAGACATGTTGGCTCTTCAGCTAAAAGCGCATGTGTCAAATGCCTGAAATCCGCATAAGGATGGAAAAGAAAGATTCTATATGTCTGCATACCTTCTTGATGCGATCTATGCCCAACAATAGTTTCTTGGCATGGGTTGGACATCAACATTGTTGTAGCTCCCAGAGACAATCTTGGATTGCTTACAAGATCAATGATTGGGCACATCTAAATTAGGAGTGTCTCAAATGATTCTCAGTAAAGGGAGACCTCACCTATGTTCTATATGTATATATAATGGGTTGGTTCATTTATCCAAATAAATAAAACATGAATTTGTGGTACTTCCTCACAAGTTCAGATCTTAGAAATATGCATGAAAATAGTGGAGGTCGAGTAATTCAAGGGATTACAACTTAATAAGCTTTTGCAAAGTAGATGAGAGAGGACAAAGAGAAGGAGAAATTCATCACATAGCACATAAGGCTTCAAGAGTTCTACACTTAACACATAGAGCTTGAGGCATTAAGGATTTCTATACTTGTTTGAGTTACAAGCAGAAATAATGGATGAACGAGGGGATGAATGCTATGATTCATGTGTTGCAAATTTGAAGATATGATTTAAATAGTCGACACAGGTATATGCATCAATAATATTGAGACAAGTGAATTTGTGATATAAATACAGGCACTTGCATTCACATATCAACACAAATAAATCTATGAGGAAGCTTGAAACATTTCTAGCAGCTATAATTTGCATGAATATAGAGAGGAAAGATGAAAATAAAATGAGATTTAACAAAAGGAACACATACTGTAATACTTGAAGGGGGAATCACCACCATATCCTTGATATTCTGAAAAAGATCTGAGTTATAAAGAAAAATAGTCTGAAAATGGCATGTAGTATTTTCTATAGAATTTCTAAACCTTTTTTAAGTCTTGCTTTCCCCTATTTATCTGGAGAGGGGAGCAAGAACATTCATTACAATAAAATATCTCTAGTCTAGACTCAGTTGTTGGGTCGACTAGCTGTCTCAGTTAGAGATGGCTTTATGGCCCAAAACATTACAGAATTAAAAGCCTCATTGAAAGAAATGCATGTTATAGGACAAAAATAAGTAAATAAACAGACATAAAAGTAAATGAAAAGTCTATGTGCCCATCCTGTGATCGCCTCTGCCTCAGGCTGTAATTTTCTCACTGTATGGCCTCCTGTGCTGCTCAACTGACCCCGTCGCTTCTGCCTTTATTGCTTGGATGCCTTGTTCTGTGGAGTAGGGTTTGGGTCAACTGTAAGTGCCCATATTTGCAGTCTTTTTCTGCATAGAAGGATGGGGCTCCATGACGAGCCATTAATCTTCCTGAGTCATGTGTACTGCTCCATTGTTGAGCCATGCGCCATTTAAGTCTTCAGTTGTCGGCCCATCTACACATTAAAACTATATTAAATACTATCGATGCCCTGAAAATCTTGGTGTCGTGTTTCATGGTGTACCCAGGAGTCCTTCGAACGTGGGCCTTTAACACAAGAATAACACGACACAAGTGCGTTGTGACTTCCCTTTAATCCCCCCTTTGGTGTAGCGCCCTTATCTCCATTGTCATCATATAACCACAGGCTCATACCAGTGGCTTAACCTTAAAAGCGCTAAGGTCTTTAAACCTGTGTCCGGGGGGGTCTTTTTCCTTTATAATGTGAAATGCCTTTAAAAACCACTTACACCGCATTGGCTGATATCCTGGACGCGAAGACCTTATCAAATAGATCGCGATAACTTATCACATCTAGGGTCTTTTTCCTTTGTTACTCGAAATCCCGCATCCTGACGCTTGATAGCATTTTACCTTTAGCTTTTCCCCAAGACACCTGTGATCGCCGATCTGTGGGGTGACATCATCACTGCCACGTGTCACCCTATGAGTGGTGACACGTGTCACCTGGAAATGGCCCCATAGGACCCCTAAAGATGTTGAAACTGAGTGACACGTGTCATCTGCCACGTTAGCATCTGTACTGCCATGTGTCCTCTGTACTACCACATCATTTATAACATCAACTACCTTGTCAGCTCACAGGACCAATCACATGTCGCCACGTCGCCCCTTGTAGGAGAGAGAAAAAGGCTTGCCCAACCCTATTTTCATAGACATTTCCTTTTTTAATGAATTTCGGCCCTCCTTGGTGATTTTTCACTAAATCACAATATCACAACCCCACAAGGTTTTTGGGGAGGTAGCCCCTCTGTTCCTGCGATCACTGATAATGTGGGATTTCCCATCGCCGATATGTCGTACCACCAAGTGGAGGAGAGAGAAAGGGGCAACCCTGCCTTGATTTTACCATGCTTTTCCTTTGCATTTGGTTTTCGTCCCTTCCCAAAACTTTTACATTGTATCGCAAGATCGGCCCCCGCATGGTCTTGGAATGCAAAACCTTGCACATCGCTGATATTCGAGACTTCACCGATTTGCGGGATGTGGGATGACACGTGGAGGAGAGAGAAGGGGGGTGGCCCAGTCTTTGTTTTATCAAGAATTTCCTTTATAAACGAATTTTCGGCCTTCCCAACGATGTATCGCTATATTGTGAGATTAGCGGTTCGCATGTCTTTTAAGTTTAGAACCTCGTCGATCCGCCGATTTGCAGGATGTGGGGTCACCGACATGCGGGATGCGTGACCTGCAGGATGTGGGGTCGCTGACATGCGGGATGCGGGGCCTGCGTTGTGCAGGGTCGCCAACATGCGGGATGCGGGACTTGCGGGATGCAGGGCCATATAATGTGATTTTCCTTTGTCCCTTTAATGCTTTTTCTTGTTATGGGCTTTCCAAAGGCAATCTTCAATAGGCTCTAACTTCTGATCCAGGAGTCCTTTTTTGGACTTCTATATACCATTAGAAAGCTCTTTTTGAGAACTATGCAATGGAGAGGGTCTGATTAAGCTTTGAGATCTTCTGTGGCCTAGGAAAGTGGATCCAAAATTCACTACCCTTGGGAAACCTTGACCAATTGAAACCCACAATGCAGTGAGTGACAACAAACACCATTAGAAGATGTTGTGAATGTTTATTGCAAGTTTCTCTCCAAGTGCAGCTACCGAGGAGTCATGACAAGGTTGTATGACCACTTCATCACCCTATTGTATAGGATAATATTTGAACAAGACCCACCTTGCATGTCCCGGGAAGTTATGCAGGCATTGCTCAACATTGCAGATTGGTATGCCTCACCTAGTGGCACCTTCATCAAGATGTTTGGTGTAGAGAAGCCTTTGCATGAGTTACCAAGGTTTTCCACAAACAAGTTGGTCATGCAATAGGTTGCGTACCACATCTCCACAAGGTTATCAACAACATTTCACATGAGGAAGAAGGCACCATCATGTCCTACTCTTCCTTTGTGGATTGGATTGTACAAGATCCGTACCTTGAAAGATGCAGATGTCGAGACCGAGGACTTGAAGAAGTTAGGGTTCGACACCAAGAGTTTAAATCCGTATGATCCACACTGCATATGCAAGAACCACTGTGTAAAGGTGTACTTCCCATGGGTCCACGAGGCATGTCATTGGCCAGAGGATGATCCCTAGAGGTATTTCTATAACTCCTTTAGGCTCAATGAACCGGTCAGCATGGTTATAGAATGGAAAGCGGCACTACAAGCAGCAACACCACAGGAAGCAACAACAACAACAACCATGAACAAAAAACCGGTGCAAGACAAAGGCAAGAGGAATATTGCCGAGGGCACAAAGGCTAAGAAAAGCTACAAGTTCAAAGAAGATTCACTTGTCGAGAGAGTAGCTTTGGAGATAGATGCAAAGAGGCGACATCATGACAGGGGAGTAACATAGAGAAAGAGGGAGAAGCAAATATTGGAAGAGATGAAAATGATATTGCAGGAGACAAAGAAGAAGCTAAAAGCAGAACAAGAGCTCAAGAGGAGAGAGAATGAAGAAAGGAAAAAATAGGAACAAGGAGAATGACAAGGTGCACTAATAGAGCAAACTATACAGATATAGGTTGAGACAACAGATGATGAAGAGGGTGAGTAGGTGCAGGTGCAGGAACTTGCTCAGTAGGTTGAGCAGTTGGTTGAGGCAACAAACATGGAGACGAAACATGATCTAGAGGACCAAGACATCAATCTCATGCTGAGGGCATCCGAGGTCGTACCACAGTCTCCGTCACCTCCATAATCACTACTAGTCCCAAGAGAGCAAGGAGAATTTGTTCTCCTTGATGATGATCTGGAGACAGATGTGTAGAATCTGGAATTTGATGAGACACAACAAAGGATTGTATAGGGATGAAGAAAGCAGCTCCCGGATCATCATACATCACCTGCACACACAGAATAAAGGGTGATTGTATTAGATGTTAGAATACATCCAATTTCCATGGCTGAGGCTTCTAAGGCTTATGCGGAAGCCACAAGTTAAACAATCAAGTTCTTGATAATAGAAAATGAACGAATGGCGAAGGACTAGCAAAAGGCTAGGCAGAGAATAGAGTATTCCGCAAGATCTGCTATGGAAGAAATGAAGAAAGCAATATTGTCAAAGATATCAACTTTAGAAGCTACCATGTAGAAAATTTATAACTGATTTGTCCTCGTGTACAAAGCGGTTGTCCATCTATATTGTTTTCAACAATAGTGTGCGCATACAACACAAAATCTCAAGGACATTCACACTGCTATTGCACACATGAAATAATGGACAATGAGGTACAAGGGAGCCCGCTTTACCTGCACAAGAAGATGAAGCCACAGGTTGAGCTAGACAAACCACAGATTCAGATGCAGATCTAGAATTATGAGCAGCTCCCTCCGCTCATCACTAGCATTGAGGCTTCCTATGCATGTTGTTCAACCGTCTTGATGTCATAGTGCGAATGCACAAGATCCCTTCCATCGAAACCCTCACCCAGGCCATGAGGAAGAACCAAGTCACGCTGGATGTCGAGAGGTACATTGGGTAGTTGATGCGTGAAGCCACCCGCAATGACTTGCAGCTCTGATCAGAAAACATGTAGAGGTACATCAGTGGTCCAAACACACTCAAGATAGTGTTGCACATGCTTCAGGATGAGCTGGATAGAGGTTTCAGAACCATATACCTGGAAGCCATGGAGGCAAGGGTCTGCTTCGACAAAGATTCCATCAAACAGTATGGGGACATAATAGAGAAGTACCAAGCTTGGTATCAGTTCATCATCAAAGATCATCGCGAGGAGGTTACCGAGTTGGTCTTCCCCCAAGACCCCAAGTGATGTTGTTGTCTTGTTAGGCTAACTCAAGCCTCTTTTGTCCCACATGGGTATATGTGGAAATTGTATTATTGTAAATGTATTGTCAGTAAAATTCCAAGTGTCATTAGTGGAATGTGAACAGTCACTATTGTAATGTGAAGAGTCGAGAGGGTAGTCCAAGAGTCAAATAATCACTCCATAGTTCTCTCAACAATCATCCACAAATATCTCATCTATCATTCCACTAATTTCTCCACAAATGTCTCACTAAAAAAAACAACTTTAATTATTTAATATTTGACAAATGATCCATTATTCCATCAATAACCCAAGTCGTGGAAGTAGTTTGAGCATTGACAACAGTTCCAACGAGAAATGATGATCTATTTGGATATCAATGCAACCTGTTGTATTTTTGAAATAATTGTCTGTGAAAATCAAACATTTTGTTTAATGTAATCATGGACACAGTGTCCTAATTGAAAGACATGGGGTTACCAACAACAATCCCATTTTGTGTGACAAAGAACCTCTTATTGATATATAATAAAATACATTTTAATTTATTCTATTGTGTTATCCAATTTCGTTGTGAAATGTTACACCACTGATTAAATATATTGATGATTAAATATTATAATGAATACATGCGAAGTCTGATAATATAAAAAATTAATCCAAACATCATATACAAATGCACTAATCAAATATTAATTTATATGAATATTAGGAAAAGTCTTTAGGTAGAAATAACATAACAAATTTTTTTTTGGCCGAAGCTTTTCGAACCAACAAGTTGGTCGTTATATGAATATTGTTATAAGATATATGTTGATTTCTCAATGAATAACAGATTTTAAAAATTACAATAACTGCATTGTCACAGGTCATTGTCTCTAAAAAAGAGAAAATCTCATACAAAAACATCGATGTGTCCATAACATAAAAACACATCGGTGCTTTACTTTAAATAAAAGCACTGTGATGTCATCTTTTAGGATAGTTGGTGCCTTTTTGGAGAACAACATCACCGAGGCTTTCAAGTCTTCAAGCACCAATATTGTCTTTAATTAATGCCCTGGTGCATTGTAACTCTTAACACACTATTGCTTTCATAGAACTAAGATCCCCCAGTTCTACAAAATATTATTTCCATTCTCGACACACTATTAAAACTAATAACACAAGACCCTCTATATAACAAACACACAGGTGCATTTATGTAAACAAGACATTTTGGTGTTGCATATTTAAGAGAAAGCACCGAAACTGCAATTATTTTCTACATGCCCTTGAGCTATTCCTTCATCAAAGAATGGTCAGGGCTTTTTTTTTTGTATAAGCACTGGTGCGGTATATGTTTCAAGGTCTGGTGCTCTTTGAGTTGAGCGTACCAGGAATTTTTTTGTTGTAAGCACCAAGGCAGTATACATTTTAGGTTCTAGTGCTCTTTGAATTAAACGCCTCGATGCTTTCAATTATGTATGAATCTAGATGTGTTTCTATAAGTAGTGCACTAGGGCTGCTTGTTCCATAAAGTGCACCGAAAAAAAAAATATGCTAAAATCTTTGGATGCACAAATTTTTTCAGTTGAGATGAAGTTTCATTATCAGCTCTGCTAAAACATTCATTCCCACAAACAAATGTTTTAGAGGATGTTTTTTTGACAATTCCTGTCAATTTTATAACACTAAAAACCTCCGTTATAACCTCTGCTAGAAGGTATTTTCCTTGTAGTGTGTCTTTCATGTTATTTGTCTTGTACATGTATATTAGATACCCAGTTGTAGCCATACTCTCAATGTGGAAAATAATTGTTTTTATGAGAATGATAAGATGGGGTGTATTGCCTTTAATTTTAGTATTATAAATTATAAAATTATTTTGGATTTTCTTGCTCTTTCCCTATTGTTATTTCAAGATGTTACAATACTAAACTTCACATCCATATAAGATAATAGCAATGGAAAGAATATTAAAGAAGTGTCCCCACCCCCACCCCCCAAAAAAAAAACTAGAAGTAAGCTAATTTACAACCATTTCTAAGACAAAAATAATATTTCCACCCTATATTAATCATTGTCCCCACTGTTATAGCTTCAATTAAGCTTGTGATGGAGGTCAACTCCGAGAGATATCTATGCAGTAAATCCCTATAAGTTGTTATTGTCAACTTCAAAATTAACATACATGATCTTTTGAATTTGACAATTATAACCTTTGCTTTGTAAATGGTTAATCTCATACCCATGCTACAACAACAATCCTTGTGAATTGTTGTTTGTTGAGCTCGAAGGGAAACCTCATCATAAGAAAAATATCCTAGGCATAAGAAGGACGATAACAATTCGAGCTAAAGTAGTGTCAACACAACCTACTTTTTCCAAGCATACCTTTAATTTGTCTATACAAATTCCCAAAAGGGTAGGGGACGTGACACATCCTTGCTTAACTCCTACAAAGATTCACCCCCACTTTATCATGAAGATTCTTAACTTGTAAATAGAATTTGTTACAATACCATGACTTACCAATACTAGATGCCCAAAACACCTTAACTCATGTTTGTATGACAATTTTTTTAATTAATAGACACGTCTATTAGCGTAATTAATCTTTTCCAACTAACACTTAGTATTTATAAACTTACCAATAACATTTTTTCACAACCTTATTGTGACAACTCTCAACTGCAATGAAACCTTTAATTCTCTAATCTATTCTAAAGGTTAATTCTAGGCATTGCATCAAATTCTTTGTTAAATTGAACGAAGTAATATGGGAAATTAGTTCTACTACTATGAAAGTCCTTTGTGATGGTCCTAAGTGTAACCAGGTGGTCCATGGTAATATGGTAGCTTCTAAAACCATTGCAGTCTTTAACCCTTTTCTCAAACACTTTAACTATATGTCGATATTCTTTTCCAAAATAATCCCATATAGTTTTTCTAGAAGAAATCTTATCATAATGGTCATGTAATTAGAAGGATTGTTTTTGTCTTTGCTAGAATGAGAATAATAAAAGTTTGAATCCATAATTTAGGGAAACTTTGCTTGGATACTTATTATAAAGCTTTACAATTTTCTTAACTATTTTTTTAATAACCATGCTAAGCCTAGGTTAGGTCCAACCCCAATGTTGGATGGAAGAATAACTTTCCCGCCAATATTGTGTGAAGCTTGATCACGCTTGGATGCCCCTTGGGATAGTTTAATTCCCCCAAAAGTGGTTTACATACTCAACCACTCCCATAGTTGAGACCTGGTGGGGACTAAACCCCACAAAATCAACTGGTCTACACCTTGTAAGTAACTACTTATTATATTTTTTTAGAAATCGCCTTTAGAAAAATGATTATATTTCAACCATCAAATAATAATGAGCACAACTAATCTCTATGAATATAATGTAATTTTTGTATTACATGTAATTTTGACAAGTAAAGAGAACAATTATAAGAATAATTGAATTGCTTCTATGAGAAGGATATGACAAGGTGTATTGTTTTAAATTTTAAGATTGTGATTTATAAAATGATTTTTTATTTGCTTGATATTTCTCCACGGTCATCTCAAGATACTACAATTTACTAAACTTCCCCCAACACTAGAAGTAATATCAAAGGTGTGTGGTTTCCCCCAACACTAGAAGTAAACTAATTTACAATTGTTATAAGACCAAAATAAGCTCCCACCTTTCATTAATCATTTTTCCTCAATGTCATAACTCCAATTAACCTTGTGAGGAAGGTCAACTTCAAGATATTTCTATGCAATAACTTATTATAATTTGTTATTGTCAATTTCAAACTTAACATACATGATCTTTTAGATTTGATAATCATAACCTTTGCTTTGTCAATAGTTACTGTGATATCCATGCTACAACAACAATCCTTGAGAATTCTTAGTTGTTTGTCGAGATTAGAGGGGCACATCAGCAGAAGAACAATAACATTAACATAAAGAAGGATGACGCTGATTCAAGCTAAAGTAGTGTCAACACAACTTGCTTGTTGTTGGCATCTCTTTGATTTGACTATATAAATGCCTAGAAAAGTAAGAGAGTTGAAACATCCTTGCTTAACTCCTATATCACATTTAATATCTTCCAACTAAATCTTAGTGTTTGCAAACTTAACAATAACATTATTATACAACTTTATTATGACAATTCTCAATTATTATGAAATCTTTAATTCTTCTAATCTATTCTAAAATATAAATTCTAGGCATTCTATCAAATTCTTTGCTAAGACGAGCAAAGTAATGCAAGAAATTGACTTTATTACTATGGCATCCCTGTGTGATATCTTAACCTATTTACCCATTTTTTAAACCATATGCTAATCTTCTTTTCAACCATAATCACATATATTTTTGCTTTAAAAAAGCTTATCATAATAACCCTATAACGAAGAAGATTGTTTTCGTCTTACTTTTAAAATCTGAAACAACAACCATACAAATCTGAAACGATAAAAGTTTGAATCCATAATTTAGAGAAAATCTATAACAAAATATAATTTTATGCATATAACTTATATCATAAGTAGATTTGATAATTTAATGCAATTGAACCCAAGCCTCCGGAAATTTGAGAACACTGTCAAGAATGGGATTCGAACCCATGCAAGTCTCTGAAAATCGGAGAACGCTCTTGACTTTGTTAATATAGACGGTGTAGCAGCAAATATTAACGATAATTGGAAGGGTGGTGGATATTGTAGTCTCTCATCTCAGCAAATATTAAGCATAATTAGGAGGGTGGTGGATATTGTAGTCTCTCATCTCAATTCAAGAAAACCAGGTTGCTTCCCTTACCTTCAGTGCAACCAAAGGAGACTAAACTCATTGGTATTTAAAAACTCATCAATATATTTTTGAAACTGGACATCATAGCTTTAACTTAACTATAAATTATTATTTTAATCATCGTGAGTTTCACAAATGGTCGTTGTAGTATAGTGGTGAGTATTCCCGCCTGTCACGCGGGTGACCCGGGTTCGATCCCCGGCAACGGCGGTTTTAGTTTTCCCGGGTTTTTCAAATAACAGGGTCAACAGTGTTTTCATTAAGAATAATGTGATTGGATAAAATGGACATGCCGGGCCCGATCCCCAGCAATGGCGATTTAGGGTTTCCCAGATAACACGGTCACCCATAAAAGACACTTTTATTTACGGAAGTGTGAATGGAATATCGGAGTTCGATTCCTGGCATCGGCGATTTTGGTTATCAGATAACACGGTCACCAAATTTTTTTAATGGCTTCATTTCCTTCCTCTTTTGAATCTTTTTCTCAAATCCTTTTTCTTCTAATTCTGCTTCATCTACTTCTGGATCTTTCTCTTGAATGGGTGTCAGTCTCTTAGATAGATTCTCTTTCATGATAAGTGGAATTGATTTCTCTATTTCCTTTGGAGCTTTAATTAATAGTTCAAGATAACTCGTTGGGTTTTCCTCTTCTACTTCTTTTTGATTTTCTAGGACTTCAAATCTATGATTGGTTGGATTGGGCTGAGATCTTTTAGATTGTTGTTTCTTGTGCCTTTTAGAAACTTGTTTAAATGTTTTTTATTCATTATTGTTGTGAGGGATGCAACTTGTTTAGAGAGGATTGAAATTCTTCTATATCTAGGGAACTCTTTGTGAAGTGGCCATATTCATGACAACAGTGGTGCTTGAAAGAAATATGGTTGCAATCTAGTGCCTAGAGGTGACTCCATCTTTCTTTATTGAGTTGAATCGCTTATGAGAGCCCTTTTCTAAATTTTGAGATCCCTTAGATTGTTGCTTCTTGTGCCTTTTAGAAACTTGTTTAAATGTTTCTTATTCATATCGTTGTGAGGGATGGAGCTTGTTTAGAGAGGGTTGAAATTCTTCTATATCTAGGCAACTCTTTATGAAGTGGCCATATTCATGACAACAATTGCGCTTGAAAGAAATATGGTTGCAATCTAGTGCCTAGATGTGACTCCATTCTTCTTCACTGAGTTGAATTGCTTATGAGAGCCATTTTCTAAATTCAGTTCCGCACAAAAACATAAAGTTGTAGTCTAACAATTATGCTTTTTTCCCTGAAAGTTATGGAATTTCCGGCTATATTTTGAAACATAGGGTAAGGATTTTTTTAAATCTAAGTTAAAGTTGTCAAACTTCATAATTTTAGGTGCCCTAGAGGTTTTTGATGGTGCTGAATCTATTTCCGCCATCAAAAGCATGATTCAAACACTATATCTACAAGATTTTTTGAAATTTTTTAGTGAATTCCAACCACTTTTAGCTTTCCCAGCAATCCCTCCACCTCCATAAATGACTTCAAATACAAATCCGAAATTAATCAATATAGCAACCCAATTCACCCCCAATAATTTTGAGAGTAACTTCATCCCAAAAGATAACAATGAAAATGTGAAATCCTAGCCCATAGTGGCAATTGAAATTTCATATTTTAGATCAAAATCAAAAGTCCAGTGAGACCTAAGCCAATTATTTTTGCCCCGTATCAACAAACTCCAACCAACAAACTCCGTGTTTTCAAAGTTAGCAATAACATTTTCACACAACCTTATTGTGGTAGCTCTCAATTATAACATAACCCTTAACTCTTCTAATCTATTTCAAAGATTAATTCTAGATTGTATGTTAAATTATTTGTTAAAATGAATTAAATAATACTAAAGATTAGTTTTATTGTTATGTCATTTATATGTAATGATCCTAAACATAAGTAGGTGATCTGAAGTAGAATGAGAGCTTCTAACCAATCTAGCATTTAACCCTTTTCCTAAACCTTTTAACCATATCCTAATCTTGCTTTTCAAAAATAATCCACCATAAATTGGCTATCATAGATGAGAACTTATCGTAGTAATCTTATAACTAGAAGGATTGTTATTGTTTTCAATAGTTGATCTTTGTAGCAGAGTGGTGAGTATTTTCTCCTGCTATACAGGTCAATAAGGTTTGATAACTTGGAGTGGTATTGTTAATTTTCCCAAATAACAATTTCATATTACATCCATGCGTTCAGGTTCAATCCCTAGCAACGATGATATTAGCTTTAACCGATAGAACAGTCATAATGCATCCATAATTTTTTTCAAGTCAGAGTTAATATTTCTGTCATCCTTTCTAGATCACACTATCCAAATTGTTCAAGAAAAAAGTTCGAAATTTTCAGATGGAGGACTTACTATTAAATGCCTATAGAGTCTATTGTGACCAAAACTTCAACAACTTTGGTTGAAACTAATGAACTAGATGACTAGAAGGACAACTTTCTAATAAACTTGTAAACATTCTTTTTGATAAAAAAAATCAACAATTATCCTTTGATTAAGGCTATGGAGCAACAATTCCTAAAAACCTTATTTTAGGTTAGGATCATGTTATATTACAAATTCGTTAGTATAACAAAGGGGACCTTATGAAATTTTTTTTGATAGGTAGCTCAGATTGAAGCCCCCACCAAGGCATTGGCCCTCTATCGTGAAGCATGAGTTCAATTCTCCATAGATTCATTAGGATAAACACAAAATGTTTGAAATAAAAAATCCAAACATTTAAAAATTAGTTGTGTGAGAAGAAAGAATTTTTAAGAAAAAATATTCTAAATCTAATTATGCAAGAAAGGAGCACATTAATATTGCGAAGTACCCGTGTTTATAAAGACAAAGGACCAAGGGGATGAATGATGAGGAAAAAAGGTACATCCAACAACTTAAGTGCTTTTATGAAGAAGAACAAAGGTAAGGTATATTAGCGAAGAGCATAAATATTGTTTAATACTTCTCCACGAAAAAAACAATTGAAATATACATCTACTAGAAGTTGCACTAGATGTTGCAAAGGAAACGCCATAATGCGAAAACAAATGGGGAAAGATCATAGATGAACATAAATGTCATATGTTAAAATTTGAGTGAGAGAGTAAAGTGAACTCCTCTTTCGCTATCCTATTGATTTGAGTTGCAATATGTCAATTGATGGAATTCTCAACAAATTCAACATTGTACTTGCAGTTTGTCAATGTGTTTTTGCTTCACTTGATACCGTTTATTTTATACCTTGTACATCCTCTCCCATGAATACTCCTACTAACTATTATTGTTTTCTCTTTGCTGAATTTTCATACAAATGTACCAATTCAATTATTTAGGATGTCACAGTGATATCATCTACTACCACTTGCTTTTTGTCTACAATTCTCTTCAAAAGATTTTGAGAATAACTAATAAACCAGAGTGACAACAACCTATTTTGGCTTTCGAGTTTTCCTTCACCAACTTCAAGATTTCCAACTCACTTAACCTCAAACTTTAACAAACAACATAGAGAGTGATATTCTATTTTCTCCTCTAGTGTACATTGTAGTGTTGGATCACAACTTGTACCTAATCCTTTTTCTAACTCTAAATGTGTAAATGTGTGTGTCGTTGAACATTATCAACAAATCCCTTAACACTACTATTTCAATGTTTTAATTTGCATTTCTCTTCACTTTAATTCTTATGCATTAGATTGCTTACCCCTATTTTATTTAACCATTGTTTGGTTTACCTTAGTCTAATAATATCACATAGATAATAAGTGTGGTATCTAAGAACATCACTTTGGGAAGGTCGTACCTGCGAGGAGAATATGGTGAATATGGAGGTTGGTTAGTTGTACAAGCCTTTGGCAACAAGTGGTTAAACAAAACCAACTATTAATAGAGGATTGAATCAGGCATAGGAATATACCTACTACAAATTCTTCTATTATCTAAAGAGATTTAGTTCATCTAAAGGGCTTTGGTTTTGGTTTATACCCTTTTAGGGAACTAGCTAGCTTGGCAATTTGGAAATATATGGTTGGTGAATGTAGGTATGGATCCTTGATTCATATTTATAATTTCTTATAATCTAACTTAAAGATATATAAAAACATTTCTCTATTTATAGCTATGTACATTTTCTTAATTAAAATTGTGTATATATTTTTTAATTTAATTTTAAAAACTCATTAAAAACAATTTCAAGTACCAAAAATTTTCTTTATCTTTTATACAACACTTGCCATTCTATTGAGATCTTCAAGTAAATCATCACAAGAATTTCAAATTAAAATTTCAGGTTTGGGATGTGACAACGAGAAACATAAAGACATATGACAAGTGCATATAAATTGTAGAGTCAAGAAATTCTATTAACAACCTTTGCCCCTCTAGAGTTATACCAATCGATGTAGTACCATGTAAAACTGAATGAGTCAAGCAATCCTTACAATACCATCCAAAGCTAAGCTTTATAAAGTTGTAGTCATGCATGTACATGCACCAACTCATTTTGAAAGACCAAGGACATCTATTCGGAATCATACATCATTAGCCTATGATAGATGAACACAATCTTGGACTATGCCACCTCCGCCCATAAGTCTTGACCCTGCAACATTCAAAAGCCCATTCCTCCACGCATGTATGTCTATCATTTCAAACCTTTAAGCATTATTGTTGTTACATATAGATGAACAAAATCTTGGACTATGCCACCTCCGCCCATAAGTCTTGACCCTGCAACATTCAAAAGCCCATTCCTCCACACATGTATGTCTATCATTTCAAACCTCTAAGCATTATTGTTGTTACATATATTTTGTTACTGCAAATTCTTCTTGTGTGAGGTGCATTACTACAATTCTCAATTTTTTTTTAGGAGAAAGGAGAGTATGAATGTCGAATGAAATTATAAATATTTT
This sequence comes from Pinus tabuliformis, assembly GCA_031772625.1. Classification (NCBI taxonomy): domain Eukaryota; kingdom Viridiplantae; phylum Streptophyta; class Pinopsida; order Pinales; family Pinaceae; genus Pinus; species Pinus tabuliformis. Next base: position 1,138,963,167 of record CM062811.1, read on the forward strand.
GGTCATATAAATTGATTTTGTTAAATAATAGTATCATTAAATTCCCTTCACTTAAAATTTATTATTTAAAGCACACACACATATATGTATATTTTAAATTTATAACTAAGTAAAGCATTAATTTAGTGTTTAAGAATCCCAATTCTTTGTTTATTGGATAAGGAATCACTTTTAGTATTTTTTATACGAGTTGTCTTTAGTGAGACTTTTTGGAAGCTTTTCTGGTGGGTTTTTCCGGTCTAATTTCTTTAAAATATGGCAGGAATTTAATGAAATCACAAGCTTGATGGGTAACCCCTGCACAATCGAAGTGCCCTAGGGGTTTTTCAAGGAGTTGAATCCATATATACAGTCAAAAAACTAGTTTAAATAACACAAATCAAGATTTCACCTCAAATTTCACCAAAAAGTCTAAAAGGTTGCACCAAAGACAACTCCATTTTTATATTTATCCTCTCTCTTCACATATTTGTGGGGAATTAGAAATGGAAATGAAACACTTCTAAGTGACTCCAGAATAATTTTGGGAGCTTGAAAGTTTTTTAGAGCTTCAATTCCAAGGAATGAAAGTTTGATACGCACTATAAATAAATACTATTTTTTTAATATTATCAAATTAAAATGTAAATATTTTTAATAACTTATTAAAAATATTTACTTTATTCCAATATTATTATTATATTTATTTAAAATATCACTCTCAAACAATCATTAAAATAAATATAGCTCTTATTCTAAAATGATAAGTTAAAAAATTTAATCATCACTTTATAGTTATGAATACACAATTTTTAATGCATATAAATATACATTTAATAATTTAATACATTTTCTTATTTTCTTATAATTAATTAGTTTCATTTTCTTATTTTCTTATAATTAATTAGTTTTATGTTTTTTATTTTATTTTTATTTTTATTTTGATATAATTTAATCCACTAATAATCATTAATTGTTTTAATTAATTTAATTTAATTTGTCTAAATAATAAAATATTAAAATTAAATTATATGACATTACAATATTTTTACCATATTAAAATAGATGTATTTAAATTTTATTTTAAAATTTAAATTAATAATAAGGAAAAATAATAATTTAAGGCATTTCCCACAATTTACATTTTCATGACGTTTAAAAACTTTGTTGAAGGGGTCAACGCCACTGCAAAGATCTATCTTTTAATAACAATTCAATCTAGTCAAAGTCATTATAGAGGTTCACATTTCAACCGACTTTCAAATCTTTAACGATCACTTCTTCATTAAATGAAATGAATTTGTGTTCTTTTATAACCATTCAAGTTTTTATATATATATATTAAGCCTCTTTGTTTTCAAGCGATTCATAATCTTTTTAGGGTGTGTTTAGCTATTTTATAATTGTTCTAGTTTTTATATATATTAACCTTAGCGATTCATAATTTCTCGACGACACCCTGCAAATGATTAAACACGATGAACACCATGGTAACACAAATACTCCATTATTGTTTTGTTAGCAAATTCGGATAATACAAATCGTATTGTAAAGAATTGTTATTCAGATGACTCTACACGACAAGGTCGATCTTTTTCATGTTCTTCAAAACATTGTAATCCCACGAAAAATGACCGAAACCCTCATTAGGAAATCCTCTTCCATAATAAGAATCGCCATAATAAGAATCATATGAAGCCATTTAAAGACTTGAAATACAATAGAAACAAATCAAATACATAGAACTTAGAAACCTAAAAAAAGAGCAAGCGAAATGATGGCAAGAACTGTGAATTAGAGATGATTCATGTTGTTATGAGCAGATACAACCTTTCAATAGATCCACATAATCAATTAAGGCGAAACAAGGACAACAATTAACAATTATTTTTCTTAATGTTTTCATGTTTATGTTTAACAATAATTAGTTGTTCTATTAACTGTTTAATCTTAGGGTATACCATGTTCAATCGTCTAACAATGAATTTGATGGTGAATAATGGAGAGTGGCATTTAGGGGAGTTCTTCTCAGAGGGTGATCAAGAAGAAATATGGAGGAATTGTACCAAAATGATCTTTGATTTTGAAGGCAGCAAATTACGATCTATTTCTTTATTTACGAGGCATTCATGTTGGCATAATCAGACAAAGTTTTTAACTTCAACACATTTGTAAGGCTCAAGGAAGTAGTATTGTAGTAAGATTTCATTGTAACATGTCCTTGACTTTTGTTGATATTTCTGTCTTTCAACAGTTGTCAAAGAAGCATTAATTAGTTTTATATGCTATTGCCTTACGACGTTTCATTTGCAATGGTACAATAACTAGTAATAGGTTCTTCGAATAGCAATTACCATTATATTCAATGGTGAGAAATTAGAAATAGTCGTTATATGAGGTATGAAGGAATTTACTTAGAACAAATAAATTCAAATTGAGAGAGGAAATTGAAAATAGAGCAAGATTGTTATTAGAACATTAATATATGAATAGTAGTTTTGTATGATAATTTTTGCAAGAAAGTTAAGGGACTTTATAACATTGGTACATAGAGAGTAATTTTGTACAATAGTGATCTCTGAAAAATATTGCAAGAAAGTTGAAAAGTTAAAGGAAAGTTGAAAAACCAAAGAAACTATTTTTATTTGAAGAAGTAAAAATTAAAATACGTGATATATATATATATATATATATATATATAATAAAATGAATTAAAAAAATGAAATTGAAATATCTAATAAAAGAAATAAAATTACGTTGTTTACGTCATAGTTAAATAATTAAAATAAAAAATAATTTTTTTTTATCAAACAAACAAATATATAATAAAAATATAACATAATATAGAAAAAATATATATATTATTAAAAAAAATTATAAACGAAACATATATATAATTTATTTATTTTATTGGTTTATCTCTTTTATATAATAACTTATTATATGAATTAAAATTTTAATTAATTTATATAATTATTAATTAAATATTTAAAATTTAAATAATTATTATATATATTTTTAAATTAAAAAAATATTCTAAATAGTTAGAAAATATTAATATAAAATAATTAATTTAAATAAAAAATAAAAAATATTTTGAAAATATTTAAATGTAATTAACTAAATAATTTGGATTCTTCACCATAAAAAATTCATATATAAACATTGTATAAAATAATTAATTTAAGTAAAAATTAAAAAAAAAAAATATTATAAATTTATTTATATAATTACCCATATTATTTGAGTTTTGAATTTGAAAAGGATCCTATACGTATGATATTAAAATTTTCTAAATTAATTAATTTAAATATAAAATTTTCTAAATTAATTAATTTCAATATAATTTAATATAATATTTTTAAAATATATATGTAAAATTTGGTTTTTTAAAAAAAAATCTTTTTTTTTTCAAAAAGAAAGATATTAAAAAGAAAATAGAAATTCATGATATAAGTGATTCTAAATATATATAATAAAGTATTATAACTTACAACTATGTGATGGTTTAATTTGATTTTAGTAGGAATATATAAGAATATATACCACTCCATGGTATATTTAACAAAGTATTATAACTTACAACTATGTGATGGTTTAATTTGATTTTAGTAGGAATATATAAGAATATATACCACTCCATGGTATTAGTGACATTACTAAGCTTACAATAGTGTGGTTGATTACTTTCATATTCTTATAGTTCAATATATATATATATATACATTTACTTTAGGCAAAAATATACATTCTTACTTTAATCAAGATTTTAGTAACTCTAAAGTTTTTTTAATTTCAAAATAATATATTAATCTTAATCAAAGATTTTGTATTATTGGGAAGAATGAGGAAGTAAAGAGTTCAATTTATATTTAGTTATTTTATTTCTATTTTTTTAAGTTGAGTGAGATTAATAATTAAAAATATGATGTGTTTTCCTTTCTTAGTTGTAGAGATAGAATTTATTGAATGATTCATACTGATTTATTGTGATGAGAATTTAGACTTTACCAAATCACAAATTCTTATTAGTATAGTATTTTGTTTATCATTCTTATACTAATATTTTATGATTTATCATTCTTATAATTAAATATTTATACTAATATTTTGTTTGTCATTCCTATAACTAAATATATATACTAATATTTTGTTTATGATACTAATAATCAAATATATATCTATTTGTTGTGGATCTTGGATGATGGATATGTGTAAATTGACAAATTTCTTGGTTTTATATTTGGCTAAATATAGTGCGCTTTACATCTACACTGCTACGACATCACTGAGCATTAGTCAAATCAAGAGCATTCACCCTATATGGTTAATAAAAATATAAAGAAATGGAAATAGAACAAATTTCAAGATTCTAAATTTTATATGTTTTGTTTTTTTTTTTATATAATTTTATTTAAAATTTAGTATATTTTATGAGAATGGAATATTTAATTTATTGAATTTTTATAATTTAAATGTTTTAGAGTTTTTGTAAGAACATCAAATTTCTTTTTTTTTTTTCAGAGAAAGAATATCAAATTTCTTTATATTAAAGTTTTATAATTTAAAATGAAAAATTACAAAAAAGTTATTAAATTTCAAATAAAAAGAAAAATATAAAAGTCAAAACTAAAAAATCATCCAAATGAAACAACATCAACTTGCAACCATCTTTCTACTTACTAGTCAAATCAACAACATTATTTATAACACTAATTAAAATATAAAAACCCAGGAAAATAAAAGAAAATCAAATACAAAATAAAATAAAATGTTAAGTACAATATTTATTTAATGTGACAATATATTTTTATATTATTAATTCAAAATTTTAATATTTAATCATATTTTCTTTATCAAGTAAATATGATAATAATTTGATTTATTTAATTTGTATATTATGTTAAATTTAAACATATTTTTGCTATATTAGAATTCAAATTTCTATGATCTATATTTATATTATAATGATGTGACATATTAAATATATATCAAATTAAATAAATAATTAAATATGTGTTGATAAGAGTAATTTATTTAATAATATTACTCACTTCTTTACTAACTATTATTCATTAATATTATCTTCTTGAATATGCTTTACTAAATGACGCTTTACCAATCATTAACTTAAATTGCCTTGTATGATATGATTTGAAAAAAGCATTCAAACTTCATGAATTTTTTTTGGAAGACTCTAGTTTTATTATTATTATTATGTCTCTTTTCTTTAAAACTCTTCCTTTACCTAGTTACACAGTGATTTGTATGATTTTATTATTATATAATATATTTTAGAAAGATAATCTTAAAAACATGAAGTTAATAAAAGCATGAGATAAGTTAGGGATTGTTAAAGGACAAATTGGTTTTAAAAGGGAGAACTGTGACTGTGATATTCACAATAAGTAAAAAAACCTTCAAATTCTACAACCTTATATTTGTGTGCTAAGAGCTTCCTTTAATTAATTCAATGGTTTACCACTATCAATGGATACAACTCTTCCTACATGTATTGAGTATTGGAATGGAACACTTTGAAATATATCAGGGTTTGGAGTGGAATTTGATTAATTAATTGAGTATCGGAATGGAACGCTTTGAAATATATCAGGTATTGGAGTGGAATTTGATTAATTAATGTGATTGGCATTGGTGAATGACATTCACGTTAATATTTACTAACTAATTTAATGAATATTAATGAATATAAATTTTAATAGAGAGAAAGTCTACTTGTATCTACTAGAGCATTAAAAGAGATGATTTATATCATAGCCTAAATTAAAATAGAATAAGACTAATTTCTACAATTAAGTAGTGACTGATTTTTAACTAATGACAAATATTTAAACATAAAAAAATATTTATATTATGTTAATTTGAATTATTTATATTTGTATTTATATTATTTTATGAATTTAATTGATATTAAGATATGTATACTTTTTATTGAAATAATAATTAAAGAATAAAAATTCATTTTCATTTAACAAATTTAAATCAGAATAAAAATAAAATTTGAAATATATTACAAAAATAATATACTTTATTTTTCATGGGGAAAATAATATAAAATAAAAGAAGCAACTTTATTTAAAAAATAATAAAGCTGGTTAGAATTCTTAATTTACGGAATTCGAATAACTTGTCCCTGAGTCTTTCAAAAACCGTGTTAGGAATTGTTGATAGTGCATTTTTTTTCAACAAAAAAGCAGAATGGTATGAGACATTTTCAAGCTTGGCAAGTGAAGGCTCAAACCTTTATTTTACATTTCAGAATTTGGTAAAAATTATACTTCAGAATTTGAAAATTTTATACCAAAGTGGTTCAAGAATTTGCAGTGAAATGAAATATCTTAGCCAATAACCAAATAAATAATTCTCCACAAGCATATTCCAATGGCTATTCTTTGGATCTAATCTTTGAAAAAATATTGTGGCACTTATCTTCTGGATAGAATTATGGTGATGTAAATTTCACATTGGCCATGTGCATACAATTTGATGTAAGGTAATGCCTATTCAGGTATAGAAACTCTCAGGTTTGCCCATCATTTGAGGAAGATTGATTGTTCTTCGCTGAAAAACATGAGAAGACGCTGGTGCAACAACTTTTCTAGGTCATTGTTGTTCAAGACTGGAAGCTCAATACAAGAAATGAAACTTGGAAATGGGTAAGAGTAACATGGGGATGCAATACTGGTTAGTGACTCTCTACTTATGAATACATAAATGTGATTATTTACAAGAGTATTTTTGCCACTTTCATTTCATCTTTAATTTTTTAAGTCACGGTGAATTAGTAATTAGTTGGAGTAATTTGAATGAATTTTCAAGATCCAATTTACTAAGTGCTAATATAATACCATATATATAAATGTTTAAGTGGAATTTCCATGATTACAAGTTCTTCTCGCTAAAACAAGCAAAGTGATTGGTAAATAGCATGGTACCTCTGCAATTTTAATGTTCAAATTGGTGAGAAAAAAGAAGCATGCACAAAATGTTGTATTTTTCACTCACCTTGTTGGGGATCGATCACGTGGACTAACCGCCACTCTGGGATCCACCGTAGGACCAATTAAAAAGGTAATGATAATGATTTGGAAGTTTACTAATGCCTGCTGGTTTTGGTGTAACAAAAAACCTCAACATGGTACTATAGTCTTGGCCCAGGTTCGATTCCCCGATTTGAGTTTTGAGGGAGGTGTTGTATTTTCACACTCACCTCGTTGGAAATCTATCGTGTGGACTAACCACCACTCTTCCCTGATTTTCGTTTTGAGGGAGAATGTTGTATTTTCACACTCACCTCTTTGGGAATCAATCATGTGGACTAACTGCCACTCTGGGATCCACCCTAGGACCACTTAAAAGGTAATGATAACGGTTTGGAAGTTTGCTACTGTCTTCGAGTTTTGTTGTAACGAAAAACCTCAACACAAAATTAGAAACAAGATTTCCCCGAAACAATGCCCCAAACTAAATCCATTATTTAGGAAGTACCAATGTTCGGTGGAAAAATCCCTCTTATGAAAGCATATTAATTTAGAAAGAAACATTAATCCCAATCAAAATGAATAGGGATTCATATGTTGGTAACTCGGTGTTTAGTTTACTTACTAAATTAGATGTTTATTGTGCAGAAATTGAAATCCTATGTGACTCTATCTGTTGTCAAAATAATTTTTCCCTGACCAACAAAATTTATTTATTGCATCTTCCGGATTCATTGCTATGCAATTGGAGGTTGAGGTTATATGCATTGAATTACTCTTTAAAACTTGTATTGATCATAATCCTTTTCTTTATGTTAAGTTCAGGACATATTCTTAGATTTGACGAAAAGGAAGTTCTCATATGTAGTTTAAAGGTTTTGTAAGTGGTAATTTTGTGAATCTTACATATTGAATATAGATTTTCCCCCCTAGATCCAGTTACAACATTGCTTCTTCTCGTTGGTTTATCAGGGGATTTCTACCCTGTTTTCTTAACCAACACGGATCTTTTGTGAAAACTATAATCTCTGTTCTCTATATGGATTTAGATTCTTTGCCTTTGGAATGAGTACCAAGGGCTTTAATAAGATATAAAATTGAATATAAAAATGGGAAACTAGATCATGCAATAACAATTAGGTCTATCTCCAATTTTAAGTTATTGGCTTTAACGCTTATGTTCCTTTCTTCCTTTAACCCTAGAAATCTAAACAAGGAAACCAATATTTAATGGTTTCTCAATTCATTTTGGCAATCTCTAGTTGCAATTCATGGCTCTATGGCCATCCAATGATTCATACAACTCCTCCTTTTCCTTCTCTCCTCCTTGGTGAAATCCCCCATGAGAGTGAAAGTTAAAGAAGAAATAGGGTGAGCACGGGTAAGGGGAAGGCCAAGGGATTGACTTTCTAGTTCCCATTCCTCTTTGTCTTCTCCTCTCCTATTCTATTTTAATTAATTCATTGTTTTCTTTTCCTTTCATCTTATGCCACTTTATTTTGCATTGTTTTTAAAATAGTTATAACCCCCCTTAATTGTCAAATTACCTTAGATGCTCAAACTTACAACCATTATTTTGCATTCTAATACATTTTTAATTACACCTCCCAGTTGAGGCCTTTTGGTCTCCAAAAGTTTAGATGATCAATCTCGATCAATGCCTTTTGTGTGCTTTTCTAGAACATGGCTCTAACTTTGGCACCTATCTATAACTCTGACTTTGGCTCTAGATCTTGTTCATGGCTGTGGTAAATAACTCATGTTCTAGATATGCTCTAGTCATTGGCTTTAGCTCTAGTTCTTGACTCACTTCATGTTCCCACAATGAAAAAGTTTTCTCATTGATTCTCATCTCTATATTATCTCTAGATCCAAACTCTGCAATTAGCATTCGTTCCCATCTATCTCATACTTGGAGACTGTCCATCTTGGTAGTTAATGAAGCCAAGTAGAATGTTGGAATTTTTTACTCAGATGTTTCCAATTATGCCCTCACATGATAACCCAAAAAAGGAAGTGTGGTTTACCTTTTCTTTCTTGGACCAATCACTTCTTGTTATGGAAAGAAAGAACGAAGACCTTCCCGCAGAGTTGGGTTTTTAGGTTGGATCAGTTGGCAAATGAAGGAAGGCCTTTCAACTGGTCAGACATGTTGGCTCTTCAGCTAAAAGCACATGTGTCAAATGGCTAAAATCTACATAAGGATGGAAAAGCAAGATTCTATATGTCCGCATACCTTCTTGATGCTATCTGTGCCCAACAACAGTTTCTTAGCATGGGTTGGACATGAACACTGTTGTAGCTCCCAGAGACAGACTTGGATTGCTTACAATATCAATGATTGGGCACATCTAAATAAGGATTGTCTCAAATGATTCTTAGTAAAGGGAGACCTCACCTATGTTCTATATGTATATATAATGGGTTGGTTCATTTATCCAAAGAAATAAAACATGAATTTCTGGTACTTCCTAACAAGTTCAAATCTCAGAAATATGCATGAAAACAACGGAGGCCGAGTAATTCAAGGGATTACAACTTAATAAGATTTTGCAGAGTAGATGAGAGAGGACAAAGAGAAGGAGAAACTCATCACATAGTGCATAAGGCTTCAAGAGTTCTACACTTAACACATAGAGCTTGAGGCATTAAGGATTTCTATACGTGTTTGAGTTACAAGCAGAAATAATGGATGAAGGAGGGGATGAATGTTATGATTCATGTGTTGCAAATTTAAAGATATGATTTCAATAGTCGACACAGGTATATGCATCAATAATATTGAGACAAGTGAATTTGTGATATAAATACAGGCAGTTGCATTCACATATCAATACAAATAAATCTATGAGGAAGCTTGAAACATTTCTAGCAGCTATAATTTGCATGAATACAGAGAGGAAAGATGAACATAAAATGAGATTTAACAGAAGGAACACATACTGTAATACTTGAAGGGGGGAATCATCACCATATCCTTGATACTCTGAAAAAGATATGAGTTATAAAGAAAAATAGTCTGAAAATGGCATGTAGTATTTTCTATAGAATTTCTGAACCTTTTTTAAGTCTTGCTTTCCCCTATTTATCTGGAGAGGGGAGCAAGAACATTCATTACAAAAAAATATCTCTAGTCCAAACTCAGTTTTTGGGTCGACTAGCTGTCTCAATCAGAGATGGATTTGTGGCCCAAAACATTACAGAACTAAAAGCCTCATTGAAAGGAAGGCATGTTACAGGAAAAAAATAAGTAAATAACCAGACATAAAAGTAAATGAAAAGTTTATGTGCCCATCCTGTGATCTCCTCTGCCTTGGGTTGTAATTTTTTCACTGTATGGCCTCTTGTGCTGCTCAAATGAACCCTTCACTTCTGCCTTTATTGCTTGGATGCCTTGTTCTGTGGAGTAGGGTTTGGGTCAACTGTAAGTGCCCATATTTGCAGTCTTTTGCTGCGTAGAGGGATGGGGCTCCATGACAAGCCATTAATCTTCCTGAGTCCTAGGTACTACTCCATTGCTGAGCCATGCGCCATTTAAGTCTTCAGTTGTCAGCCCATCTGCACATTAAAACTCTGTTAAATACTATCGACGCCCTGAAAATCCTGGTGTCGTGTTTCATGGTGTACCTAGGATTCCTTCGAACATGGGCCTTTAACACAAGAATAACACAACACAAGTGCGTTGTGACTTCCCTTTAAGCCCCCCTATGGTGTAGTTCCCTTATCTACATTGTCATCATATAACCACAAGCTAGTACCAGGGGCTTAACCTTTCAGGCGCTAAGGTCTTTAAACCTGTGTCCGGGGGGTCTTTTTCCTTTATAGTGTGAAATGCCTTTAAAAACCACTTACACTACATTGGTCGATATCTTGGACGCGTAGACCTTATCAAATAGTCGCGATAACTTATCGCATCTAGGGTCTTTTTCCTTTGTTACTTGGAATCCCGCATCCCGACGCTTGATAGCATTTTACCTTTAGCTTTTCCCCAAGACACTGGTGATCGCCGATCTGCGGGTGACATCATCACTACCACGTGTCGCCCTATGAGTGGTGACACATGTCACCGAGAAATGGCCCCATAGGACCCCTAAAGATGTTAAAACTGTGTGACACGTGTCATCTACCACGTTAACATCTGTACTGCCACGTTTCCTTTGTACTACCACATCATTTATGACGTCAGCTACCCTATCAGCTCACAAGACCAATCACATGTCGCCATGTCGCCCCCTGTAGGAGAGAGAAAAAGGCTTGCCCAACCCTATTTTTGTAGGAATTTCCTTTTTTAATGAATTTCAGCCCTCCTTGGCGATTTTGCACTGAATCACAATATCACAACCCCAAAAGGTTTTTGGGGAGGTAGCCCCTTTGTTCCTACGATCACTGATAATGTGGGATTGCGAGATGCGGGATTTCCCATTGCTGATATGTCGTACCACCAAGTGGAGGAGAGAGAAAGGGGCGACCCTACCTTAGTTTTACCATGCTTTTACTTTGTATTTAGTTTTCATCCCTTCCCAAAACTTTTACATTGTATCGCAGGATCAGCCCTCGCATGGTCCTGGAATGAAAACCCCGCACATCACTGATATCCGAGACTTCACCGATTTGCAGGATGTGGGATGCCACGTGGAGGAGAGAGAAGGGGGGCGGTCCGATCTTTGTTTTATCAAGAATTTCCTTTATAAAGGAATTTTCGGCCTCCCCGACAATGTACCACTATATTGTGAGATCGGTGGTTCGCAGGTCTTTCAAGTTTAGAACCTCGTCGATCCGCCGATTTGCGAGATGCGGGGCCGCCAACATGCGGGATGCGGGATGTGTGGGATGTGGGGTCACTGACATGCGGGATGCGGGGCCTACGTGATGCAGGGTCGCTGACATGAGGGATGCAGGACTTGCAAGATGCGGGGCCTGCGTGATGCAGGGTCGCCAACATGCAAGAAGCGAGACTTGTGAGATGCGAGGCCATCCAATGTGATTTTCCTTTGTCCCTTTAATGCTTTTTCTTGGTTTTCTGGGCTTTCCAAAGGCGATCTTCAACAAGCTCTAACTTCTGATCCAGGAGTCCTTTTTTGGACTTCTATATACCATTGGAAAGATCTTTATGAGAACTATGCAATGGAGAGGGTCTGATTAAGCTCTGAGATCTTTTGTGGCCTGGGAACGTGGCTCCAAAATTCACTACCCTTGGGAAACCTTGACCAATTGAAACCCACAATGCAGTGAGTGACAACAAACACCATTAGAAGATGTTGTGAATGTTTATTGCAAGTTTTTCTCTGAGTGAAGCTACCGAGGAGTCATGACAAAGTTGTCTGACCACTTCATCACCCTATTGTATGGGATAATATTTGAACAAGACCCACCTTGCATGTCCCAGGAAGTTATGCAGGCATTGCTCAACATTGCAGATTGGTATGCCTCACCTAGTGGCACCTTCATCAAGATGTTTGGTACGGAGAAGCCTTCACATGAGTTACCAAGGTTTTCCACGAACAAGTTGGTCATGTAATAGGTTGTGTACCACATCTCCACAAGGTTATCAACAACACTCCACATGAGGAAGAAGGCACCATGGCCTACTCTTCCTTTGTGAATTGGATTGTACAAGATCCATACCTTGAAAGATGCAGATGTCGAGACCGAGGACTTGAAGAAGTTAGGATTCGACACAAAGAGTTTCAATCCGTATGATCCACACTGCATATGCAAGAACCACTGTGTAAAGGTGTATTTCCCATGGGTCCACGAGGCATGTCATTGGCCAGAGGATGATCCCTAGAGATATTTCTATAACTCCTTTAGGCTCAATGAACTGGTCAGCATGGTTGTAGAATGGAAAGTGGCACTGCAAGCAGCAACACCATAGGAAGAAACAACAACAACAACGGTGAACAAAAAACCGGTGCAAGACAAGGCAAGAGGAATATTGATGAGAGCGTAGAGGCTGAGCAAAGCTACAAGTTCAAAGAAGATTCACTTGTTGAGAGAGTAGCTTTGGAGATAGATGTAAAGAGGTGACATCGTGACAGGGGAGTATGACAGAGAAAGAGGGAGAAGCAAAGATTGGAAGAGACAAAAATGATATTGCAAGAGACAAAGAGGAAGTTGAAAGCAGAACAAGAGCTCAAGAGGAGAGAGAATGAATAAAGGAAAAAATAGGAACAAGGAGAATGACAAGGTGCACTGACAAAGCAAACTGCACAGATACAGGTTGAGACAACAGATGATGAAGAGGGTGAGCAGGTGCAGGTTCAGGAACTTGCTCAGTAGGTTGAGCAGTTGGTTGAGGCAACAAACATGGAGACGAAACATGAGCTAGAGGACCAAGACATCGATCTCATGCTGAGGGCATCTGAGGTCGTACCACAGTCTCCGTCAACTCCATAACCACTACCAGTCTTGAGCGAGCAAGGAGAAGTTGTTCTCCTTGGTGATGATTTGGAGACAGATGTGTAGAATTTGGCATTTGATGAGACACAACAGAGGATTGTATATGCACGAAGAAAGTAGCTCCCGGATGATCATACATCACCTGCACACACAGAAGAAAGGGTGATTGTACTAGATGTTAGAAGACATCCAATTTCCATGGCTGAGGCTTCTAAGGCTTATGCGGAAGCCACAAGTTAAACAGTCAAGTTCTTGATAACAGAAAATGAACGGATGGCAAAGGACTTGCAAAAAGCCAGGCAGAGAATAGAGTATTCCGTAAGATCTACTATGGAATAAATGAAGAAAGCAATATTGTTAGAGATATCAACTTTAGAAGCTACCATGTAGACAATTTATAACAAATTTGTCCCCGTGCACGAAGCAGTTGTCCATCTATATAGTTTTCAGCAGTAGTGCGAGCATACAACACAAAATCTCAAAGACATTCACACTACTATTGCGCACATGAAATAGTGGATAATGAGGTACAAGGGAGCCCCGCTTTACCTGCACAAGAAGATGAAGCCACAGGTTGAGCTAGACAAACCACGATTCAGATGCAGATCCAGAATTATGAGTAGCTCCCTCCACTCATCACTAGCATTGAGGCTTCCTATGGATGTTGTTCAACCGTCTAGACGTCATAGTGCAAATGAAGAAGATCCCTTCCATCGAAACCCTCACCCAAGCCATGAGGAAGAACCAAGTCATGCTGGATGTCAAGAGGTACATTGGGTAGTTGATGCGTGAAGCCACCCACGATGACTTGCAGCTCTAAGAAGAAAACATGCAGAGGTACATCAGTGGTCCAACCACACTCAAGATAGTGTTGCACATGCTTCAGGATGAGCTGGACAGAGGTTTCAGAACCATATACACGGAAGCCATGGAGGCAAGGGTCTGCTTCGACAAAGATTCCATCAAACAATATGGGGACACAATAGAGAAGTACCAAGCTGGTATCAGTTCATCATCGAAGATCATTGCAAGGAGGTTACCAAGTTGGTCTTCCCCCAAGACCTCGAGTGATGTTGTTGTCTTGTCAGGCTTATTGAAGCATATTTTGTCCCACATGGGTATATGTGGAAATTGTATTATTGTAAATGTATTGTAAGTGAAATTCCAACTGTCATTAGTGGAATGTGAACAATCACTATTGTAATGTGAAGAGTCAAGAGGGTAGTCCAAGAGTCAAATAATCACTCCATAATTCTGTCAACAATCATCCACAAATATCTCATCTATCATTCCACTAATTTCTCCACAAATGTCTCACTGAAAAAACAACTTTAATTATTTAATATTTGATAAATGATCCATTATTCCATCAATAACCCAAGTCATGGAAGTAGTTTGAGCACTGACAACAGTTCCAATGAGAAATGATGATCTATTTGGATATCAATGCAACCTGTTGTATTTTTTGAAATAATTGTTTGTGAAAATCAAACATTTTGTTTAATGTAATCATGGACATAGTGTCCCAATTGAAAGACAAGGGATCACCAATAACAATCCCATTTTGTGTGACAAAGAACCTTTTATTGATATATAATACAATACATTTTAATTTATTCTATTGTGTTATCCAATTTCGTTGTGAAATGTTACACCACTGATTAAATATATTGATGATTAAATATTATAATGAAGAGATGCGAAATCTGATAATATAACAATTAATCCAAACATCATGTACAAATGCACTAATCAAATATTAATTTATATGAATATTAGGAAAAGTCTTTAGGTAGAAATCACATAACAATTTTTTTTTTTTCTGGCCGAAGCTTTTCGAACCAACAAGTTGGTCGTTATATGAATATTGTTATAAGATATATGTTGATTTCTCAATGAATAACAAATTAGAGAAAATCTCATACAAAAACATCGGTGTGTCCATAACATAAAAACACATCGGTGCTTTACTTTAAATAAAATCACTGTGATGTCATCTTTTAGCATAGCCAGTGCCTTTTCGAAAAATGACATCACCGAGGCTTTCAAGTCTTCAAGCACTAGTATTGTCTTTAATTAATGCCCTGGTGCATTGTAACTCTTAACACACTAGTGCTTTCATAGAACTAACACCCCCCAGTTCTACAAAATATTATTTCCATTCCCGGTGCACTATTAAAACTAATAACACATGACCCTCTATATAACAAACACACAGGCGCATTTATGTAAACAAGACGTTCTGATGTTGCATGTTTAAGAGAAAGCACCGAAACTGCGATTATTTTCTTCATGCCCTGGAGCTATTCCTTCATCAAAGAATGATCAGGGATTTTTTTATATAAGCACTGGTGCGGTATACGTTTCAAGGTCCGGTGCTCTTTGAGTTGAGCGTACCAGGAGTTTTTTGTTGTAAGCACCAAAGTGGTATACATTTTAGGTTCTAGTGCTCTTTCAATTAAACGCCTCGATGCTTTTAATTATGTATTAATCCAAATGTGTTTCTACAAGTAGTGCACTAGGGCTGCTTGTTCCATAAAGCGCACCGAAAAAAAAAAAGGAAGAAGAAGAAGAAGAAGAAGAAAAAACAAAAATAAAAAACAAAAAAACAAAACAATTAAACGCCTCGATGCTTTTAATTATGTATGAATCCATATGTGTTTCTACAAGTAGTGCACTAGGGCTGCTTGTTCCATAAAGCACACCGAAGAAAAAAAAAACAACAACAACAACATATGCTAAAATCTTTGGCTGCATAAATTTTTTCAGTTGAGATGAAGTTTCGTTGTAAGCTCCACTAAAGCATTCATTCCCACAAACAAATGTTTTAGAGGATGTTTTTTTGACAATTCTTGTCAATTTTATAACACTAAAAACCTCTGTTATAACCTCTGCTAGAAGGTATTTTCCTTGTAGTGTGTCTTTCATGTTATTTCTCTTGTACATGTATATTAGAGACCCAGTTGTAGCCATGCTCTGAATGTGAAAAATAGTTGTTTTTATGAGAATGATAAGATGGGGTGTATTGCCTTTAATTTTAGTATTATAAATTATAAAATTATTTTGGATTTTCTTGCTCTTTCCCTATTGTTATTTCAAGATGTTACAATACTAAACTTCACATCCATATAAGATAATAGCAATGAAAATAATATTAAAGAAGTGTCCCCACCCCCACCCCACCAAAAAAAAACTAGAAGTAAACTAATTTACAACCATTTCTAAGACAAAAATTATCTTTCCACCCTCTATTAATCATTGTCCCCAATTTTATAGCTTCAATTAAGCTTGTGACGGAGGTCAACTCCAAGAGATATATATGCAATGACTACCTATAAGTTGCTATTGTCAACTTCAAAATTAACATACATGATCTTTTGAATTTGATAATTATAACCTTTGCTTTGTAAATGGTTAATCTCATACCCATGCTACAACAACAATCCTTGAGAATTGTTGTTTGTTAAGCTCGAAGGGAAATCTCACCATAAGTAAAATATCCTAGGCATAAAAAGGATGATAACAATTTGAGCTGAAGTAGTGTCAACACAACCTACTTTTTCCAAGCATACCTTTAACTTGTCTATGCAAATTCCCAAAAGGGTTGGGGACATGACACATCCTTGCTTAACTCCTAAAAAGATTCACCCCACTTTATCATGAAGATTTTTAACTTGTAAATATAATTTGTTACGATACCATGAATTACCAATACCAGATGCCCAAAACACCATAACTCATGTTCGTATGACAATTTTTTTAATTAATAGACACATCTATTGGCATAATTAATCTTTTCCAACTAACACTTAGTATTTATAAACTTACCAAATAACAATTTTTCACAACCTTATTGTGACAACTCTCAACTACAATGGAACCTTTAATTCTCTAATCTATTCTAAAGCTTAATTCTAGGCATTGTGTCAAATTCTTTGTTAAATTGAACGAAGCAATATGGGAAATTAGTTCTGCTACTATGAAAGTCCTCTGTGATGGTCCTAAGCATAACTAGGTGGTCCATGGTAATATGATAGCTTCTAAAACCATTGCAGTCTTTAACCCGTTTCTCAAACACTTTAACTATATGTTGATATTCTTTTCCAAAATAATACCATATAGTTTTGCTAGATGAAATCTTATCATAATGGTCATGTAATTAGGAGGATTGTTTTTGTCTTTGCTAGAATGAGAACAATAAAAGTTTGAATCCATAATTTAGGGAAACTTTGCTTGGCTACTTATTATAATGCTTTACAAATTTCTTAACTATTTTTTGTATAACTATGCTAAGCCTAGGTTAGGGCCAACCCCAATGTTGGATGGAAGAATAAGTTTCCCACCAATATTGTGTGAAACTTGATCACGTTTGGATGCCCCTTGGGATAGTTTAATTCCCCCAAAAGTGGATTCCATCCTCAACCCCTCCCATACTTGAGACCTGGTGGGGACTAAACCCCACAAAATCCACTGGTCTACACCTTGTAAGTAACTACATATTATATTTTTTTAGAAATTGCCTTTAGAAAAATAATTATATTTCAACCATCAAATAATAATGAGCACAACTAATCTTATGAATATAATGTAATTTTTGTATTACATGTAATAAATTTGACTAGTAAAGAGAACAATTATAAGAATAATTGAAGTGATTCTATGAGAAGGATATGAGAAGGTGTATTGTTTTAAATTTTAAGATTGTGACTTATAAAATGATTTTTTATTTGCTTGATATTTCTCCATGATTATCTCAAGATACTACAATTTACTAAACTTCACATCCATATAAGATAATAGGACTGCCAATAATATCAAAGGTGCGTGTTTTCCCCCAACACTAGAAGTAAACTATTTTAAAATTGTTTTTAAGACCAAAATAAGCTTCCCACCTGTTAGCCTCTTGTTGCAACAGGGTTTCATTTTTCATGATTGACATTTTACATGCCAAATATGTCATACTTTGCACGTTGCAGTGTTCCGTATTTCCACAGGATGCCATGAAGTGTGCTAGTTCAAATGCACTGTTGTATTCCAATTTTGATGAGTTGTTCCAGTTTTGAAGAGTTTTCATTTAAGGGAGGTCCAAACAGTCTAATCTTGGTCTCCCTAGGTTTCAATTTCCTGTTTTAGAATATAGAGAATGCATCTGACCAAACAGTTTAATCTTGGCAGATCTGTAGATAGGTAGAGAATCAAAGGGACCCAACTGCTTAATCTGGGCCCTGGCAGAAATAAGTATAGATTTACATAGGAAATATTCAAAAAGAAAAAATTGTAAAGTTGGGTCTGCAAGTCTAAGTGCACCCAAATCAAAAGAAGAAAAAATGTTAGGTGAGTAGGCTGGGTAGGTAGCTTTGAGGTTGCAGAATGATGATTTATGATCAATTTTGTGTTACAAAGTGTTTTATCTCTTCAGATCACAGTGCAGACAGTTTTTCATCTGGAGGAGCTCGAGCTAGACATAACTAACTTCCCCTTCTTCTCATTTCCCAAGTCACTTACTAATTTCCTAAAGAGGTCAAGATCTACTTGATTCCTCTTAGTTCATCATTTTCCATATCATTTGCCTTAGTGGAGATCTGCTTCGCTCAAGGATTTAATTTCTTTACAAGTTCTTTTTCACAAAATTAGCCTAAGGTCTCTTACCTTAGCGCCTGCTTATCATCACCATATTAACCACTAACTCTACTATATAACTCCCTGTCAGTTTTCCCCCTTCCCCTACTAAAAGAATGTATATAAAACTCCCCTATGTAAATATCCCCTCCCTGGCAATATAG
The DNA here is from genome assembly GCA_031772625.1 of Pinus tabuliformis. Classification (NCBI taxonomy): domain Eukaryota; kingdom Viridiplantae; phylum Streptophyta; class Pinopsida; order Pinales; family Pinaceae; genus Pinus; species Pinus tabuliformis. Next base: position 1,138,982,329 of record CM062811.1, read on the forward strand.
CCATATTTTCTAAGTCAGGGAAAGAACAATCCATCTGGGGCTGCCATTAGCCCATCCGTGTCTTGGAATTGGTCTAACACCTGGTTAGACTAACAGCCATTCCCCTAATTCTACAATGCCCCTGTTGCCACCCTCCCCCTAAAGTTGGGCTTGTAAATATTCAAATCCCGCCCACACAAACCTCCAAAAAAAGAAAAACCATATTTTCCCCTTTTCCCAAAGTTTCACCCCTGAAAATATTAATCCACGCGCATTAACCCACATAACCCACAAACTCTGCCATTCCCTAAGTTTTAAACCCACCGCTGCGCCATATTAAAATTGGAATATTCCTTGAATATTCCCGCCCCTTGTCCCTCCGTTGCCTCTTCCTAGCCGCCAACCGTTAGATCACCCACCCCACAGATCTACGGTGGGCGGGCCTTCCTGTCCCCCGACGCGCCCGAAGGTTAGCGTCCGGGAGATGGGCGGTATTGCCGCCGTACTCCCGCCACGCGTCACCTCCTGGGCTATGGCGGAGCCCCCTCTAACAAAACCACTCATGCCTAAAGGCGGTGTGCCACAAAACCGGAAACCGCCTCCTGCCCAGTGACGTCACCCGCTTGCGTCACCCCCTGCCCAGTCACCATGACACGTCATCTGCCTGCCGCCTCCTGCCACTGTACCGCCGAGTCACCCTGCCGTACTACCACGTCACCTTCGTATGTGATGACGTCATCATGTTGACGTCATCCCGCCACGTCATCATGCTGACGTCATCACTGATTTCATCCGACGTACGAGGTCCCACCTTCTGACGTCATGCTGACGTCATCATCAATTTTTTGGCGCGAAGGGCGAAAATCGCACTCTGGAGCCCTGGAATCAGTTTCTGAGGCAGTTTTTGATGGCGCAAATTGCGCATCGCTGGATAAAATAGGCTGAAGTGGGGAATCTTTAGGGAATCTTTTCATTACGCAGCCCCCAGCAAGCTCGAAAGGCGCCGAATGACCCATTTTTCTTCGTGAAGAATTCAGGAAGGAGCCGAAGACAGTTTTAAGGAAGACAGAGCCGAGCAGCGGCCATTAAATTTTGATTTAACACATAGCACATCAGAACAGCATCCCAATTTATTGTCAAAGAGTATCAGAGGAAGAACAAGAGCCAAAGAGTATTAGCCGAAGATTTTTTAGGGGCTCGAAGCACCTGTACATTGATGAGCCCCCCAGAAAGTCAAATCAAGAGGCGTAAGCCCATCCTTGCCCTCAAATCACAGTTAAAGCTTTAAATGCAGACAGACAACAAAGAAGCAGAAACCCATACCCATTTATTTCATAAAACACTGCACCAAGCCACCGAGGACAATCACATTCACTTCATTTGATACGGCAGTCCTCAGCGCAGCCAAAGATATTTTTATGTATTTATTGCAGATAGGATTAGGTCAAATTAATTATTCTTTAGGACCTGATTAGGTCAAGTTGTAATAAAAGCAGTTGTAGAGAGTTTTTCCCTATATATATCGCTCTCTACATTGTTTCAAGAGTTGGTCAATTGAGAATTTTCACTAGAGACTCGCATTGTATACCTGACTTTTTTCTATAACCAAAGATTGCTGAAAGCTTGGAGAGCAAACTGCTTGTTTTTAATGAATGTTTTGAAGAAATGAAGATGGAATTCTTGTGCTGCAGCCTGAAACAATAAGTGCATCTTACCTCTATTTTATTGTTTACCACTATCTAAATAGCAGAAAGAAAGAATAGCTTAGAATTTGTTTAAATACACTCTATGCTCATTTTCTGCTATTTCCTTATGTTTTCCTCTGAATGAATTGGTTATGAATATGAATTCCTCCTGGCTCATATTTACCCCTATTCACCTGTGTTTGCCAATTATCTAGGGATTCTTAAATGCCCCTAGGTAGAGCTCTGTTACCTACATCTGTTAAGCTGATTGAGAGATTATTAACTGCCTCTCGTTACTTAGCATTCTTTCCATCATTTAAATCTGAAACATTGTTTCATGCGCAGCTATCTTGCTCCATTTTCCCTTATTGTGACCAAGGAAATGCACCAGCAGTCCTCCTCCTCGACTCCACGCCCAATGGTTTGAAACACTCAGACTGTGCTATGCCTCTCTACCTGAAACATCAATTTTCCCACCAAAACAGAACAAAAAACCCCTGAACTCAATAGCTAGCCTAAGATCATTTTCAACAAAGCTAAATCCCAAAGAGAGAGCCCTCTCTGATTGCAGGTGGGCTAGAACCTGCAATCCAAAGTTGGTTTGTGGTTACCTCGGTCGTATCCCTTACTCCAACCTGGGGACAACCTGAGTGATAACATAATGGCGACTCCGTTGGGGAACATCCTCAGTTAATTTCACGAAGAAGGTTGGAAAGATCCCCTAAAAAGGTCAATTTTCTAATTGCTGTATATTTCTTAAAACTACAGATGAAGCCTGAATGTTAGCCAGGAAGCCTTTGAAACTGTTTCTGTTTTACATTAGCAGAAGTAAATAAAAGCTGCTTTAGTCAATCTTCATGCTAGTTTTAAGATATACACAGCCATTCCAAAATCTGATCTGTCCCTTGTCAATTACAAAAATATTCCCACAAAAATACCCAAAAAACAATTCGGAAGATGGCTCCCAAGAAGAATCCACGATATACAAGGTCAAATCCCGATCCAAACCCTCCAGTTGTTTTTGAAAACCCTAACATAATCTTGAAAATCCTTAGGAAGCAAGAAAGACAGGAAAATTTCATTGATTTAAGTCCTGAAATAGCTTACCCTAGCTGTATTCCGACTCCTGTCAAGGTTTTGTTTCGTTCGACCCCTGTTTCCCCTAGTTCATCATCTACATCGCGAAGTACCCCTTCCACACCTTCATTCACTGCACATACTACCACTACTGTTGTTTCCAGCGTTCCAGTTGCTCCTATTATCCCAGCTATCCCTGTTATCCCTGTTGTTCCATTAATCCCCGTTGTTCCACTTATCCCTGCCAATATGGCTAATAGATATGCACCCCTGCAATTACCTGCTAATGTTGGGGCTTTACCTCAAGAGTACCAATCGAAAATTACATATTTTGATTCCACCGGTCCTTTTACTGCCATTCAACATACTAAAAAGATGCAAGACTATTTCGAAAACTACGAAATAGATGATGATAGCGAGAGAATGAGAATTTTTGTTCAGAGTCTGACAGGTGATGTAAGAACTTGGTTCAGATCACTTGTTGCAAATTCAATAACCACCCCAGATGAGCTTTACCAATCCTTTACCAACAAATGGGAGAAAAAGGAAGACCCCTTGCACATACTAGCCGAATATGATACAATTAAAAGAGGTCCTCAAGAGACTGTTTTGGAGTACTGTGCAAGATTCAATAATGTTTACAATGCAATACCATAGAACCTAAGGCCCCCCCCTGATCTGGCCTTGTACAAATTTCTGAATGGTTTTGACCCTGATATGGCATATCAGTTAAAAAGAAAGAGCTCCTCAGACCCTTGCAGACATGCAAAACGTTGTTGTCAGTGTTGAGGCTAACCTAATTGCCAAGAGAAATAGAGCTAGAATGGAAAGAAGAACCACCTTTAAGGAAGAACCATCAGCCTTTGATCAAAAGCTTGATGCTATTATCAATGGCCTACAAAGGCTAGGAGAAAGAGTAGAAAATGTTGAGAGAAAAGCATCATGGGAAGGACAACAGTCCAATACCATAAGGAATCCAAATTTTAGGAAAACGCAGAACACAAATGCTGGTAGGTCTAACCAAGACCATGACATAAGACCCCCTTTTCAAGATAACTATGTTGAAGGATCTACTTCTAGTGAACCCATAGAGGACACTCACATGAACCTGATGGATCTAAAGGGTGAGCACCAAACTGTCCTGTCCCAAGAAGACCAAAATGAACTCGATTACAATCAGTTTCAAACTAAATCTGGTGAGTCTTTTGATTTTAAACAAGGATATGATACTGTTGTGTATGAAGTACACAAACAATATAAGCTGAGAACTAGGACCATTGACATTTCGGAACCTAGTAAAACAAAGGATGGCAAACAGCCCAACAAGACCAAAGGAAAGGCTGTCATAACAGAACCTGCTGATACAAATGTTCCAAACCCGCATCAAGTGACTGTAGAAGACATAACAGAAATACAGCCTTCCAAAGATCAGCCTTTTCCACCTGCTTCCTCGAAAGAAAGCTCAAACAGTGTTCCAAAAAACTTTCCTGAAACTAAAAAACCGCAAGCTATCAGTCCTCATAATGCTGATAAACAAGAGAAAATCGCAGATAATTTAAATGAAAAGGAAAAAATTGCCTTTATCAACACCAAGACTCCATTGGAAAAACCATTTAATTTAGAGGCAGAAATATCTAAGTTGAAAATATCCATCCCCCTCTCAGAACTTGCCAAACACGATGTATATAGGCAACAAATTCAAAGGTCACTTCAAATTCTAGAAAACAAGGACGATGTAAATGTTTTGGATGATTCCCCTGAACTGTTGTTTGGTCCAGAAGTTAATGGAAAGTCAACACATGGACCTGTCCCACCCTTTTATGTCAGTTTGCATATACATGACAAAGTTTTGCACAATGCTATGTTCAACTCAAGGGCATCGCACAATCTAATGCCCAAAGCAGTTATGGAAAAACTGAACCTTGACGTTACAAGACCTTACAAAGACTTGTACTCATTTGACTCAAGTCAAGTGAAATGTCTAGGCCTCATCAAAGACTTGTGTGTCTCCTTAGTTCAATATCCGAATAAGACCATCCTCATGGATGTAGTGGTCGCTGAAATTCCACCAAAGTACGGTATGCTCCTATCAAGATCATGGGGAGCAAAGCTCCAGGGATCCCTTCAATTAGACCTTTCCTATGCTACCATTTCAGTCTTTGGGCAACCAAAGAGACTGTACAGAGAAACGCTGATGAAATATGTGGTAAGTAGTGAGAGCAAGCCATAAAATTTTCCCATTTACTCAATCCATTCCGATATGGATTCCTTTATTTTGTTTAATGATGACACAAATTCTCTAACCAAGAATGAGCCCTTGGCCCAAGAACAACAAGCACAAATCAATGAAGAATCGATTGCACACACTGATGAAACTGTCACAACAGTTATTGCAACCAGCATGCAAGTAGAACTTCCCCAAATAGAAATTTCAAATCTGCCCAATCCTAAGTTGATTGACACTTTAGGCATCAACCACAAGCAGGAAATCACTTGGTATTTAGAGTTTGATGGCTCCGTTAACAAGTTAGGAGTAGGGGCAGGTGTCTGGATTCACAATACATATAACAACCATGTAGAAGGTCATGCCTACAGACTGAATTTTAAATGCACAAATAACATGGCAGAGTATGAGGCTCTGCTGCTAGGCCTTAAACTGCTCAAAGCTTTGGGAGCTGCTAAAGTGTCTATTTTAGGAGACTCTGATTTAATCATACAACAAATGAAAGGTAATTTTGTTACCAATGACAACAGAATGAGAGCCTATAGGACTGCTGCCACTAATATACTCAATGCATTCACTGAATTCAAGCTTGACAAGATTTCCAGAAATCACAATATTCATGCACACAGCCTAGCCACCTTTGCTAGCACATGCAAGCTTCCTTTTGACCCAAACCATCACTTCACAGCTGAAATAAAACATAGGCCCTCTGTCCCAAATAACGTTAAAGATTGGCAAGTATTCGAAAATGATGCCCATATTAATAAATTCCTTACCCTCGAGCATGAGTTTTCAAATGTTAACATCGACTTGGATGCTATGACAGATTCGGAACAACAAACAAATGAAGATCAGCAAGCTATAACAACTGCAATAGCCAAGCAAATCCTGAACCCGACTGTTTTTTACAAAGAAAACATAGAACAGCTTAAACAAATGCATTTGGAACACGTTGCCAAAGCAGAGGCAGAGATCATTGACTTAAAGGATAACTTTCTGCCTGCTGGTCTAACCCCATTAGAAGACATGTTTGACGCCAATGACGTTCCTAGAAAGCCAAAATTGCAACCCATAAACACTGATATAGAGGAACACAACATAGGGATGAAAGAGAATCCAAAAATGATCAAACTGTCCAAAAAGCTACCACCTTATCAAAAGCCCAAATACATTGATTTGTTCAAAGAGTTCCAAGATGTATTTGCTTGGAGCTATGAGGATTTGAAATCCTATGACACCTCGATGATTCAACACACAATCCCCTTAAAACCGAACCAGAAACCCTTCAAGCAGAAACTTAGAAGAATCAACCCTATGCTTCTTCCCCAGATTGAGAAGGAAGTAAAGAGGATGTTTGAAGCAGGCATCATAGCACCCATCAGATTTTCTGAATGGGTATCCAATCTTGTTCCTACAAGAAAAAAGACAGGTGAAATCAGACTTTGTGTAGATCTCAGAAATTTAAACCAAGTCTCCCTAAACGACCATTACCCTTTGCCTAAAATGGATCACTTCTTGCAGAGAGTAGTGGGGTCATCTAGAATTTCTTTGCTAGATGGTTTTTCAGGTTTCAACCAAATACTTGTTCACTCGGACGACCAAGACAAGACAGCTTTTACCACACTGTGGGGAACATTCAAGTATGTAAAGATGTCATTTGGACTTTAAAACGCTAGTGCAACTTTTCAACGAGCAATGGACATTGCATTTGCCAAAGAAATACATGACTTCCTAGTTGTTTATCTTGATGACTTGACCCCATTTTCCAAATCTGATGAAGAGCACCTCAAGCATCTTAGGCAAATTTTTATGACATGTAGGAAATATGGCATTTCCTTGAACCCCAAAAAGTCTCTCTTTGGCCTTGAAGAAGGCAAGTTACTTGGCCATATCATATCAAAAGATGGGATCAAAATTGACCCTGAAAGAATCCAGGCCATCCTCCAAATCCCATATCCAAGAAACATAAAAGAGCTGCAAGCATTCCTTGGGAAAATCAACTTCCTAAGAAGATTTATCCCAAATCTAGCTGAATTAATAAGACTGTTAAGCAACATGTTAAAAAAGGATGCCAAGGTAAGATGGTCCCTGGAAACCAAACAAGCATTCGAAAGTATCAAATCGGCATTAACCCAAACCCCTGTACTCACCAGCCCGCAGTTTGACAAAGATTTTATCATATTTTCGTTTGCATCTGATCACACAATAGTCGCTGTCCTTTTGCAAAAGGATGAACAGGGAGCTGAAAAGCCAATTGCTTTTTTCAGTCGAGCCTTAAGAGACGCCCCTTTGAAGTACCCAATCATGGAAAAACAGGCCTATGCACTTGTTAAGGCCATTAAGGATTTCAGAGTGTACATTTTGTATTCACACGTGATTGCCTATGTCCCACACGCTGCTGTAAAAGACATATTGACCCAAGAAGGATTAGAAGGCAAAAGAGGCAAGTGGATTGCAAGCATCCTTGAGTATGACATAGAAATAAAACCAACCAAACTGATAAAGGGACAAGGTTTAGGTAAACTGATGTCCGAAACGAATTTTCAAGCCTTAGACATTAACCAACTGGACAAGGAATCGTAGCTGGCAACTCCACAAATCAGTGAAATATTCTGCAATGCCCTTGGTACACTGATATTTGCTTTGTATTGTTAAACCTGTGTGCTCCCCCAGGATTTTCCAGGACCAAGAAAAGATTTTTGAAAATGAAGGCTTTAAAGTTTTGTGTTATAGATGGTGCATTATTTTGGAGAAATCATGAAGGTATATTGCTTAATTGTTTAACCATAAATGAAACTAACAATGTCATGAAAGAATTCCATGCAGGTGACTGTGGAGGACATCTATGTTGGAAGTCCACTGCTAATAAAATTCCAAGGGCAGGTTTCTATTGGCCCTCTCTTTTTGCAGATGTAAAGAAGTTTGCCATGTCATGTCACAAATGCCAAATCTTTGAGGGCAAGAGAAAGTTGTTACCCCTGCCCCTCAAACCCATCTCAACCGAACAACCTTTTCAACAGTGGGGTCTTGACTTCATTGGAGAAATCCATCCCTCTTCCTCAGGCCAGCACAAATGGATCTTAACAGCCACTGACTATTTCACCAAGTGGGTTGAATCCATTCCCTGCAGACAAGCCAATGACACCATCATTATCCAATTCCTTGAGGGAAATATCCTGTCTAGATTTGGCTGCTCTGAGAAAATCATCACTGACAATGCCGCTGCCTTTAAGTCCAAAAAGATGATCAATTTTTGCCACAGATTTCATATTACCTTGGGCCACTCTACAGCCTATTACCCTCAAGGTAATGGCTTGGCCGAATCATCTAACAAAAGCCTCATCAACATCATAAAAAAAGTGCTAGAAGAAAACAAGAAGAACTGGCACAAAAAGTTGGTAAATGCCCTATGGGCAGACAGACTCTCGAGCAAGAGATCCATTGGGATGAGCCCTTATGAGCTAGTATATGGCATGGAGGCTAGATTTCCTTCATCCTTGGGCATTCCTACTATCAAATTGTTACAAGAAATTCAGGTTGAACCAAATGACATTCAAAGAAGAATCAATCAGACCATTCATCTTCAGCAAACCAGAGAACAAGTTTATGACAGAGCTCAAATTTTGCAAGAAAAGCTTAAAAAGATGTTTGATAAGAGAGCTAAGGCTGAGGATTTCAATATTGGTGACAAAGTTCTAAGATGGGACTCAAGAAGGGAAGACAAGGGCAAACATGCCAAGTTTGATTTTTTATGGAAAGGACCATTGGTTATTTCTGCTGTTCAAGGAAATAACACATATTTTCTCAGATCTATAGAGGACAGCACTGCTGAAGAAGGCCTTGTCAATGGCCGTATGTTGAAACATTACCATGACCCCTTTTAAGGGACACAATGCAGTTTTGTATATATCCTTGTACAATCTTTTTTGTATATATCAGCACTCTGTTTTTATTTTTATATAAGCAGGCCGATTGTTTAAGGAAAAGCAGTAAATTTGTGAAAGACACAGTTTTTAAATCTCTGTTTCTACACCAGTTTTCAGCAAAGTATCAAGAGAAAAAACTGTCACATTACAAGCAATTCATGGTAGAAAAGAACTATTTGCAGTCATTGTGCATAATTATCAAGCACGCAGAAGAAAGCAGGCGATGCTGCATAGTTCACAGTAATTCAGTTGAGGAGGAGGTGTTCATAGTTCAAAGTTTTACATTTTTAGCAGCCATAACAAATGTTTCCAGTCTACAGCAACAAACAGAAGATCAAGGCAGTTTGACCTCCTTTTCTTGGCTTTTCACAAGGAAAAGCCATCCCCAAGTGGAGCCACTGTTAGCCTCCTGTTGCAACAGGGTTTCATTTTTCATGATTGACATTTTTACATGCCAAATATGTCATACTTTGCAGGCTGCAGTGTTCCATATTTCCACAAGATGCCATGAAGTGTGCTAGTTCAAAGGCATTGTTGTATTCCAATTTTGATGAGTTGTTCCAGTTTTGAAGAGTTTTCATTTAAGGGAGGTCCAAACAGTCTAATCTTGGTCTCCCTAGGTTTCAATTTCCTATTTTAGAATATAGAGAATGCATCTGACCAAACAGTTTAATCTTGGCAGATCTGTAGATAGGTAGAGAATCAAAGGGACCCAACTGCTTAATCTGGGCCGTGGCAGAAATAAGTATAGATTTAGATAGGAAACATTCAAAAAGAAAAAATTGTAAAGTTGGGTCTGCAAGTCTAAGTGCACCCAAATCAAAAGAAGAAAAAATGTTAGGTGAGTAGGCTGGGTAGGTAGCTGTGAGGTTGCAGAATGATGATTTATGATCAATTTTGTGTTACAAAGTGTTTTATCTCTTCAGATCACAGTGCAGACAGTTTTTCATCTGCAGGAGCTCGAGCTAGACATAACTAACTTCCCCTTCTTCTCATTTCCCAAGTCACTTACTAATTTCCTAAAGAGGTCAAGATCTGCTTGATTCCTCTTAGTTCATCATTTTCCATATCATTTGCCTTAGTGGAGATCTGCTTCGCTCAAGGATTTAATTTCTTTACAAGTTCTTTTTCCCAAAATTAGTCTAAAGTCTCTTACCTTAGCGTCTACTTATCATCACCATATTAACCACTAACTCTACTATATAACTCCCTGTCAGTTTTCCCCCTTCCCCTACTAAAAGAATGTATATAAAACTCCCCTATGTAAATATCCCCTCCCTGGCAATATAGCCATATTTTCTAAGTCAGGGAAAGAACAGTCCATCTGGGGCTGCCATTAGCCCATCCGTGTCTTGGAATTGGTCTAACACCTGGTTAGACTAACAGCCATTCCCTTAATTCTACAATGCCCCTGTTGACACCCTCCCCCTAAAGTTGGGCTTGTAAATATTCAAATCCCGCCCACACAAACCTCCAAAAAAAGAAAAACCATATTTTCCCCATTTCCCAAAGTTTCACCGCTGAAAATATTAATCCACACGCATTAACCCACAAACTCTGCCATTCCCTAAGTTTTAAACCCACCGCCGCGCCATATTAAAATTGGAATATTCCCGCCCCTTATCCCTTCGTTGCCTCGTCCCAGCCGACAACCGTTAGATCACCCGCCCCACAGATCTACGGTGGGTGGGCCTTCCTGTCCCCCAACGCGCCCGAAGGTTAGCGTCCGGGAGATGGGCGGTATTGCCGTCGTACTCCCGCCACGCGTCACCTCCTGGGTTGTGGCGGAGCCCCCTCTGACAAAACCACTCATGCCTAAAGGCGGTGCGCCACAAAACCGGAAACTGCCTCCTGCCCAGTGACATCACCCGCTTGCGTCACCCCCCTGCCCAGTCACCATGACACGTCATCTGCCTGCCGCCTCCTGCCACTGTACCGCCGAGTCACCCTGTCGTACTGCCACGTCACCTCCGTACGTGATGACGTCATCATGCTGACGTCATCCTGCCATGTCATCATGCTGACGTCATCCGCCGTATGAGGTCCCACCTGCTGACATCATGCTGACGTCATCATCAGTTTTTGGCGCGAAGGGCGAAAATCGCACTCTGGAGCCCTGGAATCAGTTTCTGAGGCAGTTTTTGATGCGCGATTTGCGTAAATCGCGCATCGCTGGATAAAATAGGCCGAAGTGGGGAATCTTTAGGGAATCTTTTCATTACGCAGCCCCCAACAAGCCCGAAAGGCGCCGAATGACCCGTTTTTCTTCGCGAAGCATTCAGGAAGGAGCCGAAGACAGTTTTAAGGAAGACAGAGCCGAACAGTGGCCATTAAATGCTGATTTAATGCATAGCACATCAGAACAGCATCCCAATTTATTGTCAAAGAGTATCAGAGGAAGAACAAGAGCCAAAGAGTATCAGCCGAAGATTTTTTAGGGGCTCGAAGCACCTGTACATTGATGAGCCCCCCAGAAAGTCAAATCAAGAGGCGTAAGCCCATCCTTGCCCTCAAATCACAGTTAAAGCTTTAAATGCAGATAGACAACAAAGAAGCAGAAACCCATACCCATTTATTTTAGAAAACACTGCACCAAGCCACCGAGGACAAGCACATTCACTTCATTTGATACGGCAGTCCTCAGCGCAGCCAAAGATATTTTTATGTATTTATTGCAGATAGGATTAGGTCAAATTAATTATTCTTTAGGACCTGATTAGGTCAAGTTGTAATAAAAGCAGTTGTAGAGAGTTTTTCCCTATATATATCGCTCTCTACATTGTTTCAAGAGTTGGTCAATTGAGAATTTTCACTAGAGACTCGCATTGTATACCTAAGTTTTTTCTATAACCAAAGATTGCTGAAAGCTTGGAGAGAAAACTGCCTGTTGTTAATGAATGTTTTGAAGAAATGAAGATAGAATTCTTGTGTTGTAGCCTGAAACAATAAGTGCATCTTACCTATGTTTTATTGTTTACCACTATCTAAATAGCAGAAAGAAAGAATAGCTTAAAATTTGTTTAAATACACTCTATGCTCATTTTCTGCTATTTCCTTATGTTTTAATCTGAATGAATTGGTTATGAATATGAATTCCTCCTGGCTCATATTTACCCCTATTCACCTGTGTTTGCCAATTATCTAGGGATTCTTAAATGCCCCTAAGTAGAGCTCTGTTACCTACATCTGTTAAGTTGATTGAGAGATTCTTAACTGCCTCACGTTACTTAGCATTCTTTCCATCATTTAAATCTGAAAAATTTGTTTCATGCGCAGCTATCTTGCTCCATTTTCCCTTATTGTGACCAAGGAAATGCACCAGTAGTCCTCCTCCTCGACTCCACGCCCAATGGTTTGAAACACTCAGACTGTGCTATGCCTCTCTACCTGAAACATCAATTTTCCCACCAAAACAGAACAAAAAACCCCTGAACTCAATAGCTAGCCTAAGATCATTTTCAACAAAGCTAAATCCCAAAGAGAGAGCCCTCTCTGATTGCAAGTGGGCTAGAACCTGCAATCCAAAGTTGGTTTGTGGTTACCTCGGCCGTATTCCTTACTCCAACCTGGGGACAACCTGAGTGATAACACCACCTTTCATTAATCATTTTTCTCAATGTTATAGCTACAATTAAGCTTGTGAGGAAGGTCAACTTCAAGATATTTCTATGCAATAAATTATTATAATTTGTTATTGTAAATTTCAAACTTAACATACATGATATTTTAGATTTGATAATCATAACCTTTGCTTTGTCAATAGTTACTGTGATATCCATGCTACAACAACAATCCTTGAGAATTCTTAGCTGTTTGTCGAGATTAGAGGGGCACATCAGCATAAGAACAATAGCTTTGACATAAAGAAGGATGATGACAATTCGAGCTAAAGTAGTGTCAACACAACTTGTTTATTGTTGACATCCCTTTGATTTGACTATATAAATGCCTAGAAAAGTAGGAGAGTTGAAACATCCTTGCTTAACTCCTATATCACATTTAATATCTTCCAACTAAGTCTTAGTGTTTGTAAATGATGCAGGAGCATCCAACTAGGGGCGCCATGACTGGGTGTTAGTCTCAGCTAAGGAGGAGAGGTCATCAACACTTTGAATTTCCTTTGTGTTGTTAATTAAAGACAGTATTAGGAGCCTGTTTTATATTTTTTTTTTGTCTGTTAATGAGTAGTTACAGATAGTACGGTTAGGGACAGTACAGTTAGGTAGAAACAGTTGCATACACTTGGTTGTTTGTTCCCTTGTGTAGTTTAAATTTCTAGTTGTTTACTTTAGGAAAAAAACAACAAAATAACCAGAAAGAAAATATTGTCATTGTATGTTACAAAACGAAAAGATCAAATAGCAAGATAGTTGATAACTGCATAACCGAACAAGCAACTGCAAATAGTTTGCTAATTGTATTGCAAGGAATTATAAAACAATTGTACACAGCAAGGACGGGGTTCGTTCTTTCCGAAACAAAGAATAATAATACAAAAACAGAGACATTTTCTTTACATTCTATTTCCCTGAATCCATCTGAATTGACTACTATATCTCCTATAATCTATTTTTTGTTACATGCAATATTAGAACAAACAGAGAAATTGTCGAATTCCTTCCTGAACATAAGCAAGTTCCCAAATATAACATCAAGCAGAATCATAACTACAGCCGAGACCTAGATATACAAAATGAAGACAAACACCTAGTTCCTGTGCATGCTAAAGAGGCTACAGAGGCATGAACATACAGTAAAGCATTATCAACAATACAGTTCCGACATCGAGCATAAACAAGAGGTAATTTTGTGCACGATAATACCAATTTTCTTTCATTAATATTTCACAAATATTATTATAGTCCACATCATGGCATCAAACACGTGAATACAAGTCTATAGCCAATAGTTAGGAGGGCGTGGAAACCCTCTTTTAGAAACAGAGTAGTAGGACGAGGGTTAGGGTTTCAAACCCTTAACAAATTTCTATACAGCCCACGGCTGAAGCCACACTATACAATCAATGGACCAAGAAAACTAGATTTGTGCACAATCGAACACATTGCAACCGAATAGGTCGAGCACAATAACAAACACAACTAGAAACCCTTCGACCAGACAGAGACAACAAGGAAAGATCCTACCGGGTCTATTCGAATGAGGAGCCGAGGATTACGCTAGCTTGAGACCAGAGACCTGCAAAAGAAACACGACAAGGTGTTAGCAATAAGGGTTTGAGAACGTGACAGCAAGCGTAAAGACTGTTAGAAAAAGGAGTGTGAGCACCAGATGAACTCACCCTCTCGACAACAGAGTTGGGCAAGAAGAATTACCATTGACCGCAGCCATCACTAAACCAGAACCTTGCTAGCAAGGAGTCGAGACCATTAGCACAAGGAAAAATTGAGAGCATAGCTTGTAGCAGAGAGAGATAACTTACCTTCCTAGAGGAAACAGTCACGGATGGAAGGGTCTCGTTGAGGCCGCATCCTGAGCACGAGCATATACAAATTCAAGAAAAAATTATGTGGTCATTCCAGTAGTAGAGGAACTATAAATGAAGTTAAAGGGTCGAACAAGCAACCGGAAAGAAACAATGAACAATGAGCCGCCCAAGAGACAGGAGAACCTCATACAATTTGACCAAAGATGAGCAGAACCAAGCCAGTAAGGCGTAGACCAAGGAGAAACAATATTATTGCATGAATGTAACTTACCAATAGAAGCCACATTCGATGCAGGCAACCATAATAGAAGAACATTAACAAACCCTCTCGGAGTTGCAGAGCTCACAAACAAATTGCACAAAGTGCAAATGACCGGGAGAACCCAATACCCTAGGGTTTAGCCAAACGCGGGACGGAAGCCCGAGGTCTGGACACTTGTCCTCTCGGCGTACAAACATATTAACACAGCAATCGGTTTCCAGCCTAAATATATGCGCTAAACCCTAATTAGTGATATCATTATTCATAAATCATTGTAATCGATAATTGCTTGATTAATGTGTGATTAGTAACTAGTCGTAAGCCAAACACTTATCGTTAATTAACACCGGATGGACATTATTAAAGTTTGTATAGCATATTGTGATCTGGTCCCATCAAAGCGATATCAGAGCAGGATTTTGGAATTGGCTTGAGAAATGGAGGTAGGAAGACGAGGCCGTGGAAAAGGTGTTCGAAGGATAGCAGAGGAAGGATTGAGAGAGGAGATCAGGATCCTTACTAACCGTTTGGAGGTGGTTGAAGCAGGGAGAAGAAGGGATCCAGAGATAGGAGATGATAGCTAAGAGGAAGCTGTAGCGACAACAGATGGATCAGATGAAGAAGGACCGGAAATGAAACTGTTGAGGTCAGTCTTAATGGCAAGCAGCAAACCCAAACCAGAACTCCCAAATTATGACAGCAGCTTGTCCACAGAGGTTCTGTTGGACTGGATCAATGAGCTGGATAAGTATTTCGAGTGCGAAGAGATCGGTGAGGACCGTAGAGTTAAGTTCCCTACGACAAAGTTGAAGGGACACGCAGCCCTTTGGTGGGACATCATCCAAACAGAGAGAAGGAGGTTGAACAAGTTGTCGATCAAGAAATGGTCAAGGATGGTGGCCAAGTTGAAAGACAGATTTCTACCTAAGGATTACCAGATTGCACTACACAGTCAAGTGCAGAATCTGACGTAGAAGGGGATGACAGTAAGGGAGTACACTGAATAGTTTTACCGAGTGAACTTAAGGCCGGTTATACAGAGGACACCCCAAAGAAAATAGCCAGGTATGTAAATGGTGTGAGGTTAGAAATCTTAGATGAAATCAACATTCTTTCCTCGAAAAACATTGAAGAAGCAGATTAGAGTGCTATGAAAGCAGAGGAGAAAATCACCAGAAAACAAAATGCTAGGAGAGGACGAGGAACCAACAGAGGAAGAGGACAGATTTATGGCAGAGGGCGAACTGCTAGCAGTAATGAAGAAGGTAGCAGTTCTAAAGCTTCCGGAATAACAGAAAGAGGTGAAAGCACGAGAGGTGGTAGGCCATATCAGTGCGGCAGGGGAAATGGCCGAGGCAGAGGAGTTGGTTATCAATGTTACAGGGGTCACAAGTGGGGACACAGTTTGTTTGAATGCCCTGAAGCAGAACATGCTAGGCAGAGGGGTGCGTATGTCGCACAACCAGAAGAAGCGGAGACACCTCCCCAAGAAGTAGAAAATGTGCCAGAAACAGGGGAAGCCCTAGTTTTGAACAAAGTGTTGCTGAAACTAGCCAAAGAAACAACTGAACAAACTCAGTGGAAAGCTTTGTTTCGGACGGTTTGTAAGTCACACGGTAAGTGTTGTAAGCTAATTATTAACAGTGGAAGTACAGATAATTTGGTGGCCACAGAGATGGTGGAAAAGTTGGGGTTGAAGCGATTGAAACATCCCACCCCTTAGAAAGTTTCATGGCTGCAAAAAGGCCATAAGTTGCTGGTATATGAGCAATGCGAGGTAGAGTTTCATATCGGCAGATATAGGGATAAGGTAATTTGTGAAATAATGTCGATGGATGTATGTCACATACTGCTAGGTAGGCCATGGCAGTATGACAGGAAGGTGGTACATGACGGGAAGACAAAGTGTTATAAGTTTGTTAAAGATGGGATCAAGCACATGCTTGTGCCCATCAAGGAGGAAGAAACAGCAAGGACAACTGAGACACGAGTATCGTTAATGAGTGGGAAATAGTTTCTGAAACAAGTTGAGGACAGTGAGGTGAGCTATGTTGTTGTTAGAAGAGCGAAGATGGTGCTGCTACACATAGAGGTGTCAGATTTACCCATAGAAATCCAGCAAATGTTGCAGGAGTTTAATGATATAGTGGTGGATGACTTGCTAGATAAACTGCCCCCTAAAAGAAGCATAAGTCATCATATTGACTTTATACCTGGAGCAAGTTTGCCAAATAAGGCAGCATATTGGATGAGCCCCAAAGACAATGAGGAGATTAGAAAGCAGGTGTAGGAATTGCTAGACAAAGGGTTAATAAGGGAGAGTTTGAGCCCTTGCGCAATTCTAATAGTTCTCGCTCCCAAGAAAGGAGGAGAATGGTGGATGTGCACAGACTCGAGGGCCATCAACAAGATCACCATCCGGTACAGATTTCCACTGCCACGGATGGACGACATGATGGATTGCCTAAGCGGGGAAGCATATTTTTCTAAGATTGATTTAAAGAGTGGGTATCACCAAATTCAAATTCGACAGGGAGATGAGTGGAAGACAGCCTTCAAGACTAACGAGGGACTATATGAGTGGCTATTCATGCCATTCGGACTGATTAATGCACCTAGCACCTTTATGTGGCTAATGAATGAAATGCTGAAAGAATACATCAGAAAGTTTGTGATAGTGTACCTGGACGACATATTAATTTTCAATAAGACAAGGGAGGAACACTTTCGACATGTTCGAAAAGTATTGGAAAAATTACAGTAGAATAAGATGTTGATCAATCTGAAAAAGTGTACTTTTCTGCAAAAAGAATTAATTTATTTGGGCTTCGTAATAGTAGAAAACGAGCTGAAGATGGATTCGGAGAAGATTGCAGCGATAGTCAATTGGCCATCCCCGAAAATCTTATTTGAGGTACGTAGTTTTCATGGGCTGGCGAGTTTTTACCAGAAATTTATAAGAAATTTTAGTGAAATCTACGCACCTATGTTGGACACTATCAAAAAGGCCAGTCAGCGTTTTTGATGGATTGATGTAGCAGAGAGAAGTTTCCAGCTACTAAAGAAGAAGATCACAGAGAGACCGACCCTGAGATTGCCAGATTTTAAAAAGCTTTTTCAGGTTTGTTATGATGCAAGCGGTACGGCTATTGGAACTGTACTTAGCCAGGAGGATAAACTTGTTGCATTTTTTAGCGAAAAGTTGAATGAAAGCAAGCAGAAGTATTCATCCTACGACAAGGAGTTCTATGCTGTTGTCCAAGCACTGAAGCATTGGAGACACTATTTGCTGGGGAATGAATTTGTTTTGTTCTCGGATAATTCTGCATTGTAGTATGTGATGCAACAGCACAAGCTGAATCACAAACATGCTAAGTGGGTTGAATATTTGCAGAGTTTCACCTTTGCATTGAAACACATCAGCGGGCAGGCCAACAAGGTGGCATATGCGTTGAGTAGGAGGGCCTTACTCTTGCAGCATAGTACTATACAAGTGTTGGGTTTTGAGCACTTTAAAGATTTGTATCAGGCTGACACAGATTTTAAGAAGGCCTACGAGGCATGTCAGAACCCTTGGACTAATAACTTGCAGGAGAAACTGTTGTTTAGAGGAGGATAGTTATGCATTCCTGACTGCTCGATGAGAGAGAATATTATTCAGGAGAAGCACAGTGGAGGTCTAGCCGGACATTTAGGCATAGACAAGACATTAGAGCAGCTCAGCCATTTTTACTTTTGGCAAAAAATGCGAAGGGATGTGTAGAGATTTGTGACCAGATGTAAAGTGTGCCAGTTAGCAAAACATCACAATCAAAACACGGGACTTTACACACCGTTGCCTATTCCAAGTAGACCGTGGGACTCAGTCAGCTTGGACTTCATCTTGGGTTTACCAAGGACACAATGGGGTTATGACTCGATGATGGTAGTAGTGGACCGGTTTTCGAAGATGACGCATTTCATCCCTTGCAGAAAAACCAACGATGCCATTCACGTGGCCCACTTGTTCTTTACAGAGATTGTCAAGCTACATGGTTTGCGTAAGTCTATTCTCTCTGATAGGGATGTGAAGTTCACAGGGAACTTTTGGCGCACCTTGTGGAAGAAGATGGACATGCAGTTGAGTTACAGCTCTTCTTATCACCCGCAGATCGATGAGTAAACAGAAGTGGTAAACAGAAGTCTGGGGAACCTGCTACGAAGCTTGATTGGTGAGAATTCACGGATATGGGATTGAGTACTTGCCCAGGTAGAGTTCGCTTATAACAACTCGCCCAATCGCAGCACGGGTTGTAGTCCTTTTCAGATCTTGTATGGCATTCACCCTCGCGAAGTGCACGAATTATGAGATCTGGGACAACTGGAGAGACGAAGTGCTGACGGGGAATATTTCGCTAACGCAATGAAAGATTTGCATGAACAGGTGAAAACCAAATTGCAGGACAACAACCAAAAATATAAGCAGCAAGCAGATTTGAAACGAAGGGAAGTGCAATTTAACGTGGGAGATGAAGTCCTTGCGCATTTGCTCAAGGAATGCTTCCCTAGAGGTGCATACAACAAGCTGAAGTACAAGAAAATAGGTCCCTGCAAAGTTCTCCAGAAATCTTCAGTGAATACCTACGAAATACAGTTGTCACCAGGGATAGGCATTTCGCTCATCTTTAATGTAACAGACCTGTTTCCATACACCGTTGGTTCAGAGGAAGACAGTACTAGACGACTTACATGGGACACCCAAGATGGAAGTGATACTTGGATGAGACAAAAGCCTTACGTTCAGCTTGCCGAGATCGAGAGGATCCTTGACACTCAGGTGGCTAAGCGAACTCAGCGGAAGGAGTATCTTCAATACCTGGTCAAGTGGAAGAACCGTCCTATTGAGGACAGTCCGTGGCTTGATGCCAAGAAGATAGAGCAGGTGGGTCATTCGGTCGAGAAGCTCATGGACTGGAGGCATGAATTTTTGTTACCTCGGGAGCCTAATGCAGGAGCATCCAGCTAGGGGCGTCATGACCGGGTGTTAGTCTCAGCTGAGGAGGAGAGGTCATCAACAATTTGAATTTCATTTGTGTTATTAATTAAAGACATTATTAGGAGCCTGTTTTATATTTTGCTTTTGTCTATTAATGAGTAGTTACGGATAGTACAGTTAGGGACAATACAGTTAGGTAGAAACAGTTGCAGACACTTGGTTGTCTGGTCTCTTGTGTAGTTTAATTTTCTAGTAGTTTACTTTAGGAAAAAAACAACAAAATAACCAGAAAGAAAATATTGTCATTGTATGTTACAGAACGAAAAGATCAAATAGCAAGATAGTTGATAACTGCATAACCAAACAAGCAACTGCCAACAGTTTGCTAACTGTATTGCAAGGAATTATAAAACAATTGTACACAGCAAGGACGGGGTTCGTTCTTTCCGAAACAGAGAATAATAATACAAAAACAGAGACATTTTCTTTACATTCTATTTCCCTGAATCCATCTGAATTGACTACTGTATCTCCTATAATCTATTTTTTGTTACCTGCAATATTAGAACAGACAGAGAAACTGTCGAATTCCTTCCTGAACAGAAGCAAGTTCCCAAATATAAAATCAAGCAGAAGCATAACTACAGCCGAGACCCAGATATACAAAATGAAGACAAACACCTAGTTCTTGTGCACGCTAAAGAGGCTACAAAGGCGTGAACATACAGTAAATCATTATCAACAATACAGTTCCGACATCGAGCATAAACAAGAGGTAATTATGTGCACGATAATACCAATTTTCTTTCATTAATATTTCACAAATATTATTATAGTCCACATCATGGCATCAAACACGTGAATACAAGTCTATAGCCAATAGTTATGAGGGCGTGGAAACCCTCTTTTAGAAAAAGAGTAGTAGGATGAGGGTTAGGGTTTCAAACCCTTAACAAAGTTCTATACAGCCCACGGCGGAAGCCACAATATACAATCAACAGACCAAGAAAACTAGATTTGTGCACAATCGAATTCATTGCAACCGAACAGGATGAGCACAGTAGCAAACACAACCAGAAACCCTTCGACCAGACAGAGACAACAAGGAAAGATCCTACTAGGTCTATTCGAAGAAGGAGCCAAGGATTACGCTAGCTTGAGACCAGAGACCTTCAAAAGAAACACGACAAGGTGTTAGCAACAAGGGTTTGAGAACGTGACAGCAAGCGTAAACGCTGTTAGAAAAAGGAGTGTGAGCACCAGATGAACTCACCCTTTCGACAACAGAGCTGGGCAGGAAGAATTACCATTGACCGCGGCCATCACTAAACCATAACCCTGCTAGCAAGGAGCCGAGACCATTAGCACAAGGAAAAATTGAGAGCATAACTTGTAGCAGAGAGAGATAACTTACCTTACTAGAGGAAACAGTTGCAAATGGAAGGGTCTTGTTCAGGCCGCGTCCTGAGCACAAGCATATACAAATTCAACAACAAATTATGTGGTCATTCCAGTAGCAGAGGAACTGTAAATGAAGTTAAAGGGTCGAACAAGCAACTAGAAAGAAACAGTGAACAACGAGCCGCCCAAGAGATAGGAGAACTTATACAATTCGACCAAGGACGAGCAGAACCAACCCAGTAAGGCGTAAACCAAGGAGAAACAATATTATTGCATGACTGTAACTTACCAACAGAAGCCACATTCGGTGCAGGCAACCATAATAGCAGAAGAGTAACAAACCCTTTCGGAGTCGCAGAGGTCATAAACAAACCGCGCAAAGTGCAAATGACCGGGAGAACCCATTATCCCAGGGTTTAGCCAAACACGGGACGAAAGCCCGAGGTCTGGACACTTGTCTTCTCGGTGTACTAACATATTAACATAGCAATCAATTTCCAGCCTAAATATCTGCGTTAAACCTTGATTAGTGATATCATTATTCATAAATCATTGTAATCGACAGCTGCTTGATTAATGTGTGATTAGTAACTAATCGTAAGCCAAACACTTATCGTTAATTAACACCGAACGGACATTATTAAAGTTTGTACAGCATATTGTGGGCTGGTCCCATCAGTAAACTTAGCAATAACATTATTATAAAACTTTATTACGGCAATTCTCAATTATTATGAAATCTTTAATTCTTATAATCTATTCTAAAAGATAAATTCTAAGCATTCTATCAAATTCTTTGCTAAAACGAACAAAGTAATGCAAAAAAAATTGACTTTATTACTATGACATTCCTGTGTGATATCTTAACCTATTTACCCAATTTTTTTAACCATATGCTAATCTTCTTTTCAACCATACTCACATATATTTCTGCTTAAAAAAAGTTTATCATAATAACCCTATAACTAAGAAGATGGTTTTCGTCTTTACTTTTAAAATATGAAACGACAACCATACAAATCTGAAACGATAAAAGTTTGAATCCATAATTTAGAGAAAATCTATAACAAAATATAATTTTATGCATATAACTTATATTATAAGTAGATTTGATAATTTAATGCAATTGAACCCAAGCCTCCGGAAATTTGAGAACACTGTCAAGAATGGGATTCGAACCCATGTAAGTCTCTGAAAATCGGAGAACGCTCTCGACTTTGTTAATATAGACGGTGTCGCAGCAAATATTAAGCTCTCATCTCAATTCAAGAAAACCAGGTTGCTTCCCTTACCTTCAGTGCAACCAAAGGAGACTAAACTCATCGGTATTTAAAAACTCATCAATATATTTCTGAAACTGGAGATCATAGCTTTAAATTAATTATAAATTATCAGTTTAATCAAAATAATTTTCACAAATGGTCGTTGTAGTATAGTGGTGAGTATTCCCGCCTGTCACGCGGGTGACCCGGGTTCGATCCCCGGCAACGGCGATTTTGCTTTTCCCGGGTTTTTCAAATAACAGGGTCAACAGTATTTTATTATTTTGCTTTTCCCGGGTTTTTCAAATAACAGGGTCAACAGTATTTTATTAAGAATAATGTGATTGGATAAAATGGACATGCCGGGCCCGATCCCCGGCGATGGCGATTTAGGGTTTCCCAGATAACACGACCACCAATAAAAGAGTTCGATTCCTGGCATTGGCGATTTTGGTTATCAGAATTTCCTTCCTCTTTTGAATCTTTTTCTCAAAGGGAATCAGAATTATCGAGGTTTATTTCTCCTTCCTTTTTCTTCTAATTCTGCTTCATCTACTTCTAGATCCTTCTCTTGAATGGGTGTCAGTCTCTTAGATAGTCTTTTTCATGATGAGTGGAATTGATTTCTCTATTTCCTTTGGAGATTTAATGGATGGTTCAAGATAACTTTTTGGGTTTTCTTCTTTTACTTCCTCTTGATCTTCTAACACTTCAAATCTATGATTGGTTGGATTGGGCTTAGATTCTTTGGATTGTTGCTTCGTGTGTCTTTTAGAAATTTGTTTAAATGTTTTTTATTCATTATTGTTGTGACGGATGGAGCTTGTTTGGAGAGGATTGAAATTCTTTTATATCTAGGCAACTCTTTGTCAAGTGGCCATACTCATGACAAGAGTGGAAGAAATATGGCTGTAATCTAGTGCCTAGATGTGACTCCATCTTTCTTTATTGAGTTGAATTGCTTCTTAGAGCCCTTTTCTAAATTCTGAGATCCCTTAGATTGTTGATTCATGTGCTTTTTAGACACTTGTTTAAATGTTTATTGTTGTGAGGGATGGAGCTTGTTTAGAGGGTTGAAATTCTTTTATATTTAGGCAACTCTTTGTGAAGTGGCTGTACTCATGACAATAGTTGTGCTTGAAAGAAATATGGTTGCAATCTAGTGCCTAGATGTGACTCCCTTTTTCTTTATTGAGTTGAATTGTTTCTGAGAGCCCTTTTCTAAATTCACTTCTGCACAAAAACACAACGCTGTAGTCTAACGATTATGCTTTTTTGCCCTAAAAGTTATGGAAATTCCGGCCATATTTTGAAAAAATCCAGCAAGGATTTTTGTAAATCTAAGTAAAATCTGTCAAACTTCATTATTTTAGGTGCCCTCAAGATTTTTGATGATGTTGAATCTATTTCCACCATCTAAAACATGATTCAAACACTACATCTACAAGATTTTTTTTTCCCCGAATTCCAATTAAAAAAATTCCTCAACAACTCCAAAAACGAATCACAAATTAATCAATATAACCACCCAATTCACACCCCAATTATTTTGGGAGTAACTTCATCCCAAAAGATAACAAAGAAAATGTGAAATCCTAGCCCATAGTGGCAATTGAAATTTGATATTTAGATCAAAATCAAAAGTCCAGTGAAACATAAGACAATTTTTTTTTGCCCCGTATTCAAACTTCTCGATGGCTGCATCATAGGCTTGTAAATTATTTTATTAATGCTTGCTAATGCATCATATTGCCTTTATCAGAGCCGGATAAAAGAAACCGTTGTCGTATAATGGTGAGTATTACGACCTGTTCCTCTCCTGGGATGTATTACTACGAAAGGGATGGATCGGTCCTGGTCGATGTGTTCTATGTCTTCAGGACAATGAAACAAATCTCCACATGTTTCTTCACTGCCATGCTGTCCAAGTAATCTGGCAGGAACTCTCGATTCTCCACAGCTTCCCTCTCAGACACTTCTCTTCCATCCAGGAGGCATTTAAATGGTGGGCAGACCAAAGCTCTGACAGACAGGCACTCTTCTGCCTCACTTGCTGGAATATTTGGTTATGGAGGAATCGGCGCATTTTTCAGGCCTCCTGCCTGTCTTTGCTCTCCATCCTTCCACTCATCTCGGGATCCATATCCACTCAGCTCTAACATGGGAATACTGTCCAGCGCAATATTATACAGGTCTCATATGGAACGTGTTCTTCCCATATGCCATTTTCAGGATACATGCGCTCCCATTTTGATTAGCTCTCTCGCAGCTGTTCCACTTTCCACGCATCTCAATATCCGGTTTATAGACCGCTGCTGCTCTCTTATATATTTTGAATCATAGCCTTTATGCTGCTGATACATCACATGTGCAACTTCGGAACCATGTATACATATTTTCTGCGCTCTTATATTCCGTCTTATAGCCTTCTCACAGGTTGTTTTTGCTATGGTAATTACATCGCTGATGCTCTCAACTTCGGAGCCATGTATACATATTTCCTGCGCTCTTATATTCCGTCTCATAGCCTTCTCACAGGTTGTTTTTGCTATGGTAATTACATCGCTGATGCTCTCTTCTATATTATAACTCTTAGCCTTTTCAGGCGGCTGATACTCTCCATATTGGTGTATATTCCAAGACTACGGTCATATGTAACATGATCCATATCTCAATACAATATGTCGATTTTTTCCTACTGAAAAAAAGAGTATTACGACCTGTTCGATTTCCCGGCGATATTTATTTCCCACACAAATTTTGCCACACCGCATCCAGTAATTCTGCTTTGCTCTAAAGTACTGCTCACTAAATAAATGATTTGGGTCTTCATATTATTTATATTATTAACAGAAAACCAAAACGTTTCGATTCTTAGCCCCATGGGGATGTAGCTCAGATGGTAGAGCGCTCGCTTAGCATGCGAGAGGTACGGGGATCGATACCCCGCATCTCCAAGCCTATTTTAGACTGAAAGTTGAATCATCTGCGAGCCCACTTGTAGAATTGCAAAACTAAATCATAACTTTAATCTGAAACTGCATGAATCGAGCTAGGGTTACCCTTATAGTTTCTATAGTCTATTTGTATGATTTTCATTAAACTATGTGTGAGATCTTCTTAAGTTAACCATATGTGTGATTTTTATTCAACTAGCCATATTTGTGTGATTTTCACTTAAGTTAGCTATATGTGTGATCTTTATTCAACTAGCCATTTGTGTGATTTTCACGGTTAAGCTAGCCACATTTGTGTGATTTTCATTCAACTATGTGTGAGGATCTTGTTAAGTTAGCTATATGCTAGCCACATTTGTGTGATTTTCATTCAACTATGTGTGAGGATCTTGTTAAGTTAGCTACATGTGTGATCTTCATTCAGCTATGTGTGAGGATCTTGTGAGGTTCTTCATCTTTATTCAACTATGTGCAAGGAGGACCTTCATCCAAATTTACAATGAGCTATGTGCCTTTTTCTTTAGTTAGTTATATGTGTGATCTCCTTTCCACTATGTGTGAGGATCTTAGCTATATGTGTGATCTTCATTCAACTTATTCAACTATGTGTAGCTTATTTAGGATCTTCATTCAACTTTACAATGAACTATGTGCCTTTTTAAGTTAGCTCTATGTGCCCTCTTTAATTGCAATATTTAGCTATGTGTGAGGAACTTAGCTACATGTCTGATCTTCATTCAACTTATTCAACTATATGCGAGGGTCGTCATTAAACTTTACAATGAGCTATGTGCCTTTTTAAGTTAGCTATATGTTCCCTCTTGCATTGCAATAAACCATGTGTGGGGAACCTAAGTTAGTTATATGTGTGAGGATCTTTATTTAACTTAATCAGGTTCTTCATTTAGCCTTACAATGAGCTATGTTCCCTTTTGCATTACAACAAGCCATGTGCCTTCTTAAGTCAGCGATATATGTGAGGATCCTCATTTATCTTTCCAACAAGCTATGTGCCCTTTTAAGAAGTTAGCTATATGTGTGAAGATCTTTATTCAACCTTACAACAAGCCATGTGCCCTCTTAAGTTAGCCACATGTCTGAGGATCTTCTTTAGCCTTACAACGAGCTATGTGCCCTTTTAAGTCAACTATATGTGTGAATATCTTCAATCAATCTTGCAAGTTAGCTATATGTGTGAAGATATTCAATCAATGTTGCAACCTTACAAGGAAACGTGTGCTCTCTCTTAAGTTAGCTCTATAACAATCCATGTGCCTCTTTAAGTTAGGTTGTGTGGAGATCTTCAATCAGTCTTGCAAGTTAGCTATATGTGTGAAGCTCTTCAATCAATCTTGCAGCCTTACAAGGAGCCTTGTGCTCTCTCTTAAGTTAGCTATATAACGACCCATGTTCCTTTTTAAGCTAGCTATATGCGTGAAAATATTCATTCAATCATTCAGTTAGCTATATGTGTGAAGAGGCGCCCTCTTAAGTTACCTATATGTGTGAAGAGGTGCCCTCTTAAGTTACCTATATGTGTGAAGAGGCGCCCTCTTAAGTTACCTATATGTGTGAAAATCGTCATTCAATCATTAAGTTAGTTGTATGTGTGAAGATGTGCCCTCTTAAGTTAGCTATATGTGTGAAAATCTTCATTCAATCATTAAGTCAACTATATGTGTGAGGATGTACCCTCTTAAGTTTCCTGTATGTCTGAAAATCTTCATTCAATCATGGTATCTCTCTAAAGTTAGCTATATGTGTGAAAATCTTCATGCAATCATTAAGTCGTCTACATGTGTGAAATTTATCATTCAATCATTAAGTTAGCTATATGTGTGAAGATGTTCATTCAATCATGGTATGACGCTCATTATTAATGACAATACTACACATGATGACAATCCTCTCCATGTTTTTAAAGGTGTTTTGATTAGTCCCATGTTTTTAAAGGTGCCTTGATTGGTGAAATGATCCACAATAGGATGTTTTCCCATATGACATGATAAACGTTGACCTTTGCAATTGAACTTTTAACTTGTCGAATCCTCTCTATCACTAAGGCAAAATCATAAATTGAGAGGAGTAGTTTCTAAAACCATGTTCCTTATGTAATTTTTGGAGTCCATCACTTCCGTACTGCTCACTAGTAGTGCCTTAGTCCATCAAGCCACTACACATTGATACTCCAGGAGTGATACCACCTAACACTGTTGCATGTCACTTATGTTACATGTACACCGGCTCATAAATATTCTCTCTAGGTTGGCCAATTCCCGAGCTCTAATCTGCCTTCTCATAGCCTCTTTCATTCATCAAAGAGCTACTCATAATGCTGCAAACTTCACCCAATATTCACCTATATTCGTCACTTCAAGACTGCTAGTTTAGGGCTACTTTAGGTAGCCAACATGCTGCGCTCCACCAGACCAGTGGTACCCAATACTTCACTGTCGGTTCTGCTCTTAGGATGGGCTCTTCGCCTCCTCGAAAAGTCCTCCACACGAAACCAACAAGCTACACAATCAATCTGATCCAAACTTGGTCACTTCTTGACCCAACACACATCAACCTTTTACTCCAAGTCTGCTATCCCACGCTGCCCTTAACTGTCACTGGTTAGGGCTTCTTTAACAGGATGCTACAACCCTTAACTGACCCCTAAACAACCCTAAAAAAAACCTCAATACACAGCGGCATCCACTTAGAAGATCCCTCCTCTACCACGATGTTGTTGTAGGCTTAAACCAACCCCTTAAACCCTCCTCCGCACACCCTATTGTGGTGTTATTGTCTTCAGCCTAACACACAACAAGTCTGTAGCTAATGATCAACACTGTTAGGTAGATTTTGTCCCCAAGAGTTGCTCCAAAACAGACTTGTGAGGAGACTCTTCAACTCGGCCTAGCCTCTGGCACCCTTAGCCTCCACTACAACAATTTCAAACCCAAAGACAATTCTCCCACTTCGTTGTTCTGCCTCCTTCTTTGTTGCGGCTAGGGCTCATAAATGTCCTCCTCAACAAGTTCCTCTTTGATGTATAATGTGTTGCACAATGGATGCCTTAATGACTCCAATTTCACCCTTTATTTATACACCAATAAAGGGGCTCCACGAATTCATGAAGAGACACATCTATTGGATATTTTTACTTCAAGTCTACATGACTTGAATATCAATAATTATCTGTCAACTGTAGAAATTTTGAATAATATGACACTTATTCACAGAGATTATCCCAATTATACACTATTGCGGAATACATGCACAATACATAATCTCCTCTATGTTGATCATCAATTTAGCAGCATTAAAAACAATGAAACATCAATCGCATGCACACATTAACACAGTATGTAACCCGGGGAAAGCATACAGCTGAAAACCCCACACTATTTGTATATTATAATGATAGAGAACATGTAACAATACATAGTACAATACTCCTCACAAGTACTCAGTACTATCTCCACCTGTTACACACAAACTAGCTCAGATCTGAAGCCTCAAATCTTCTCCATTGTTTGCCTGCCTCCACTGCGCAATCCTGCAAGAGAATCAATCACTCTGTGAAATCGAATTCCTTTGGTTATACTACGCAAGCCTCATGGGCAATCTCCATCCATGCATGTGCAAATCTCATGCACAACTATAGTCACATCTATAGTCACAACTGATAGCAATCTCAACCTCTAACACCTGTCTCCACTGAACTGTACATGCACTGAGTTAACTGATGTATTCTTCAGTTGCTTTATGAGTTAATAATTAGTGAATTAATTAATATTTAATTCACACAACTCATCACTAGTGTATTCTTTAGTTAGACTAAAATACAACTAGTTCAACCAAGTCAAACTGAACACAACTCCATCAACTCCACTGAAACTCCACTGAAACTCAACCACATGAATTCTAACTGAAGTCCTGCATGCAATAGCTCAACTGACCCACAAAGAAAGTGTATTTCCTTCTGACAGCTGCATGTGCCACATCTGTAGCTAAAACTGAAGTGCTCCAAGAGGATAAGATAATGTTTATAGTCCAAATATTATTATGAGACAATAATATTTGACTGTTCTATTTTTAGCTTGGTAGTCTAAAAATAGAAACCACCCATATGTCTAAAAATAGAAGTCCATCTATTTTTACCAACATGACCAATCATCCACAAATAGCATCCTACAACTCATAGACCATGATCCATATGTCTAAAAATAGACTTTGCGCCAAAAATAGCCTGCGGGCCCACTTAGTGAAGGTGACTTCTTTCCAGTAAGCTCCATCATCTTGTTGCATTCTCAACACTCCCTCTCAACAAGATATGGATTATCATCAACCCCTATCCTGCCTCAGTGGTATTCGAATTTCCTCCTGGTGAGCGCCTTCGTCAAGATATCAGCATCCTGATCCTCCGTTGGAATGTATGAAAGTGACATGATTCTCCGTTGCACACAATCTCTGATATGATGGTACCTGATGTCAATGTGCTTAGATCTATCATGAAATACATGATTAGCCGAGAGTTTAATGCAACTTTGGTTATCACAGTAAATCACAGTGGGCTCCAAGTAAGAACCGAACAAACTGACCAGGATCTTCCTCATCCATATAGCCTCGCATGCAGCCAAACTTGCTGCCATATACTCGGCCTCTACTGAACTGAGTGCCACGGATCTCTGCTTCCTGTTGTACCAAGAAACTGCTGTCGACCCGATACTGAAGACCCCTCCAGATGTGCTCTTTCTGTCCGTTGGGCTCCCTGCCCAATCTGCATCCGTGAAGCCACATAGCTTCACCTCATCCTCCTGTCTGTACCACAATCCATATCCCGATGTGCCTTTGAGATAACGCAATACATGCTTGCCTGCCTTCTAGAAGAGCTTGGTTGGCTTAACCATAGCTTGTGAAAGCTGGTTAACAACATATCATATATTGGGTCGTGTATTGACCAGATACATAAGAGACCCCACCAATTGTCGATAAACAGTGGCATCCACTTCTTCTGCTGAAGTGGAATCCTCCTTCCTCTAACCTCCAGGAAGGGGAGTATCAACAGGCTTGCAGCCATGCATGTTGAACTTCTCCAGTATCTCCCAAGCATACTTACCCTGAGAATCAACTAGTCCATCACTGCGCTGCCAGATTTCCAATCCCAAGAAATAATGAAGGAGGCCCAAGTCCTTCATCTCAAACTCCTTAGCAAGATCATCCTTGCATGAAAGTATCAACAGCTCATCACCTGTTAGAATCAAATCATCTACATAAAGTACAATGATAAGCAACTTACCCTCCACCACAATCTGGTATAGGTTAGGATCCGCCTCACTCTTGGAGAATCCAAGTCTGATGAAATAGTTGTCTATCCATGTGTACCAAGCACGTGGTGCTTGTTTCAACCCATACAACTCTCTCTTGAGCCTGCACACATGCGACTCGCTACTGAAGATCTCGAAACCTTCGGGTTGTTCTATGTACACTTCCTCCTCAATGACTCCGTTGAGGAACGCATTCTTCACATCCATCTGATGAATGTGCCACCCCATCTGCGCTGAGAGAGCAAGAATCATCCGTATGGAAGAATACCTTTCGACAGGTGCAAAGGTCTCCTCATAATCGATCCCCTCTATCTGTGAAAATCCTCGGGCAACAAATCTTGCCTTGTACTTCTCCACACTCCCGTCAGCTACCTGCTTAACTTTGTAGATCCATCTCGAACCCACCACTGATTTCCCTTCCGGTCTTGGGACAATCTCCCATGCACTGTTTCTGACAATCGAATCATACTCTTCCACCATGGCTTCTACCCATGCGGGATCCTCCACAGCTTCCTCGAAAGAGGATGGCTCAATCACAACGCATTTACTCACAAGAGCCATGTATCTAGTGTACCAATCAGGTGACTGTCTCTGCCTGCATTGGGTTGTAGGTGGTCCTACAACTTTCTCTGCATCTTGAGCCAGTCGCTCAGCTTCTGTCAAGCGCTTTCGCACTCTGATGGTTGGCGCTGCATGAGTGGTCTCTTCCACTCCATGAACTTCGTCCTGTGGCTAACCCACGTCCTGAAGCTCATCCTTAGGAACTAATAGCTCCTCATCTGCATGCAAGTGTGGCTCCCTCTCAAGCGAACACTTCATGGCTTTCTCCTCCTGAAATTTTATATCCCATCGCACAACAGTATTGCCATTGTCTGGAAAATACACACGATAGTTGTGGGGCGTATCAGTGTACCCCACAAATATCCCAACCTCTACGGTCAGCTCCAACTTCTTCCTGGCATCCTTCATCACATGCATGTAAACGTTAGACCAAAAATCCTCAAATGAGAAAGATCAGGCTTCTTACTAGAATAAGCCTCCTCGGGTGTACTCATGCCAAGTATCCTATGAGGACAACGGTTCTGCACATATACTGCAGTATTGCATGCTTCCGCCCACAAGTGAAGGGGTAGGCCCTGATCATGCAACATCGCCCATGCAGCACCCACGATCATTTTGTTCTTCCACTCAGCAATCCCGTTCTGCTGTGGGTTATGGGGAGCTATGAGCTCTCTTTGAATCCCTTATGCACTGCAGAAATCCTTGAACTCGCCAGAGATGTATTCACCACCATTGTCGCTCCTAAGAGCCTTCACCTTCTTCCCCGACTCCTTCTCGACCAGTGCTTTGAACTCACAGAACTTTGAGTATGTCTCGCTCTTCTTCTACATGAAGAAGATCCAGCACTTACGAGAGAAATCATCAACAAAGATCACATAATACATGTGTTTTGCTATCAAAGCTATTGAGAAAGGTCCACACACGTCTGTGTGAATTCTCTCAAGGATCGTCGTGGCGTGACTATCCTTCTCATGAAAGGTGGCTTTCACAAACTTTCCCAAAGTACACCCCTTGCACTAATCTGACTGCGCAAGAGTGCCTTTAGGAAGCCCTGTAGTGATCTGCTGCAGTATCTTCAAGGCTCCATGGTGAAGGTGACCCAATCTCCTGTGCCATAGCTCGCCATCATCCCGGCTCACCAATCCTTCTACCTTGCATGCCATTGTTGTGCAGCCATCTACATGCAACTGATAAAGGTTCCTGACTCGAACCCCTATCTTCCAGGTTTCTCCAGTTGTCTTGCTGCGTAGGAAAGCCTTTCCCTCGCTGAAAACAACATCATATCCCTTGTCTTCTAACATCGCCACAGAGATAAGATTCTTCTTCAATCCTGCAACATGCATCACTTCCTTGAATACGAAGGGTTTACTAGACTCCCTCTCAAAGGAAATGGTATCGATATCGTTCGCACTGTATCTACCATCATCGCCCATCTCGATGTGCACCCCAAGATCTTTCTCCTCCAAATCAGAAAACAAATCTCGATCTCATGTCATGTGAAAAGACGCACCACTGTCCAAGAACCACACTGATCCCATCACACTTGAAACCAAGCATACGATCAATGAAAAATCAAGTTCAAACTGCGAGGCTAGAGCCTCTCTTGCTGCAGATCCAACAACTTGCTTGTTCTTCTTCTTCTGCGGACAATTAGTGGCATAGTGTCCGTGCTGGTGACAGTGAAAGCACTTCACCTTGGACATGTCTTGCTTCTTGCCTTTCGCACCGGACTGAGAAGCTTTCTTGTTCTTCCCCTTCTTTGCTTTGGTAGCCAAAGCGCAATTTTCTTCATCAGTTCCCTTTGATGAAGATCCGTCCCTGGTATTCCGCCTGATCTCCTCTTGCACAAGATCTGACCAAAGTCTCTCCCATCCTGGCAATTTCTCCCGACCATTAACAGAGTCCTGATAGGAATGCCAACTCTTCGGAAGACCAAGGAGAGCCAATCTCACCAAGTGCTCATCATCAACAGTCACCCCCACACTTCCCAGCTCATCCCTGCACTGAGTGAACTTCGTGAGATACTTGGGCATACTGTCTCCCTTCTCGCATTTAATGTTTCTGAGTTTATCCTTGAGCGCCAGCTTCCTTTGATCGCTCTTGCTTTGGAATAGATCTGTCAACGCTTTCCACATCAAGTATGGAGAAGCCTTACCATGCAGGCTGGACACAATGTGATCCTTCACGCCCTCCAACAGAATCCTTCGACACTTTGCTATCTTCTTTTGCCAAGCATCAACTTGCGCAGTATCAGTAGGCTTTGGGACATCAGCCTCTATGAACTCCTTCAGCCCATTATCATCTAACACTGCCTCCATCCTGTCCTTCCATGAAATATAGTTTGAGCTGCCCTCAAGAGCATACTCCAATCGCAATCCGTTGAAAGACATTGCCACGTTGACACCAAGAAAACACTGCTGCAAATTCGAATTCCACCAGCTCCAAACTCAACCGCCTCTGATCTAGAATTCGTGAGAACAAAGTATTTCTCGTACAGAGATTGACTGTATGGGCTTTTACCGAATATCTCACCTTCCAAAGGAAGGATGAATCCAGAGGCTACCTGACCCGATTACAGACTCTGCCTGAAGAAATAAAATGTAAACACTTTCTGAATAATAGATCTGATGATCAACAGCTTTGATACCATGTAGAAATTTTGAATAATATGACACTTATTCACATATATTATCCTGATTATACACTATTACGAAATACATGCACAATACATAATCTCCTCTATGTTGATCATCAATTTAGCAGCATTAAAAACAATGAAACATCAATCGCATGCACACATTAACACAGTATGTAACCTGGGGAAAGCATACAGCTGAAAACCCCACACTATCTATATATTATAATGATAGAGAACATGTAACAATACATACTACAATACTCCTCACAAGTACTCAGTACTATCTCCACCTGTTACACACAAACTAGCTCAGATCTGAAGCCTCAAATCTTCTCTATTGTTTGCTTGCCTCCACTGCGCAATCCTGCAAGAGAATCAATCACTGTGAAATCGAATTCCTTTGGTTATACTACGCAAGCCTCATGGGCAATCTCCATCAATGCATGTGCAAATCTCATGCACAACTATAGTCACAACTGATAGCAATCTCAACCTCTAACACCTGTCTCCACTGAACTGTACATGCAATGAGTTAACTGATGTATTCTTTAGTTGCTTTATGAGTTAATAATTAGTGAATTAATTAATATTTAATTCACACAGCTCATCACTAGTGTATTCTTTAGTTATACTAAAATACAACTAGTTCAACCAAGTCAAACTGAACACAACTCCATCAACTCCACAATCAACTCCACTGAAACTCAACCACATGAGTTCTAACTGAAGTCCTGCATGCAATAGCTCAATTGACCCACAAAGAAAGCGTATTTCCTTCTGACAGCTGCATGTGCCACATCTGTAGCTAAAACTGAAGTGCTCCAAGAGGATAAGATAATGTTTATAGTCCATATATTATTATGAGACAATAATATTTGACTGTTCTATTTTTAGCTTGGCAGTCTAAAAATAGAAACCGCCCATATGTCTAAAAATAGAAGTCCATCTATTTTTACCAACATGACCAATCATCCACAAATAGCATCCTGCAACTCATAGACCATGATCCATATGTCTAAAAATAGACTTTGCGCCAAAAATAGCCTACGGGCCCACTTAGTGAAGGCGACTTCTTTCCACTAAGCTCCATCATCTTGTTGCATTCTCAACATCAACTTCAAAAATTAATTTCTCCACTTCTACAACTCAGAATTCAAGGATTCTCGAAGTGTTGGATTATCCTTTTTGCCCTCTATCATCTCATGTCATCACATGCAAAAATGTGCTTCCAGAATTTCCACAAACATGATTGGGTGCAAAACCCCATCCTTGGGTTCCAAGCCCACAAGTGACCCTTGTGACGGTTTTCCCTACAAACCCTGAACCCTAGGGCTTGGAGTACCTCCCAAGCTACACAAATCAACACTCCCTTTTAGCGAGGGAGGTAGTTCCAAGACTAGGAAGTATATTGTCATCATCATCACTGTTCACAACACTTGCCCAACTCCTGGTGCTCACAATCACATCAATCCCTATACAGTGAACTATGCCCTTCTTGGAAGTGTCATTGTCACTAGAAGCATCCTTCTTCTTCTTCTTCTCCTATATCGCTTTCCAATCTCTCCATGATTCCTTCTTGACAGTTGTAGGAGCAACCTTTCTCCCCACTAACCACGCGCTCTTCTTGGGCTAGAAAGTCTCCCTCTAAACTTGAAAGCTCCCTCTCGAACTCAACTCCCTCTTAGTCTCTGGAACCTGGGCCTTCTTCTCTGGAAAGTATACCGTCTTCTTGGGAACCTATACCTGCGCCTGTGAAGCTTGCACCTGCACCTACACATGCTCCTACTTCTCTAGAACCTGCATCGACTCCACCTGCTTCTTTCCATGATCCACATGCTTGCCCTTCAACCTGTAGAGACCATGCTCTCTAACTCTGAGTACAATCCCATCAGACTTAGATCCTCTAGGCCCGAGTCATGCCTTGCCATCATGGAACAAGACGTCAAACCCCTTCCTCTTGATCATTGAGATGGAAGTCACGTAATATCTGAGTCCTGGTACAAACAATACATCCTAAACCTGCATCACATGTCCTGTCTCCATCCTGAATGGCACAACTCTTGATCCTCTTGTGATCATGTCAAAAACCTCTTGTGATCATGTCATATGCTTCGTCACATCATTGTTGCCATACCACCCATCCTCATTGATAGTACCCTGTGAGAAATGAGAAATAATAGCAAAGCTCTCCTCTTCCAATCTCCTGGTGAGATCATCTATCTCAACTGAAGTGGCAACACTGGCGGACTGCTTTCCTTTCCTCTTTTCATCATCTCCCTTCTTCTTTATCGGACATCTCGGCAAATAATGAACTATCTCACCACAGTTGAAACACTTGAATTTACTCAAGTCCTTTTGCTTACCCTTCAAGTCTAGGAACATGTTGATATTTTAACAAATTGAGCCAAACCTAAGAGGAATATGCTGCATATTTTATTGTGATTGTGATTGTGATTGGGCTTTAGAAGGAAAAGTCCACTTGAATATATGGCTAGATTAAGGAGATATGGAAAAGTATCTTATAGGTTTTCTAATGGTGCTTCATCCTTTAGGGTATGTGGGGTATGTGATAGGGGAGAATTTATAGTAATGAAGCATGGACATTATTTTCATTTCAATTGGTACAGTGGAGTATGAATAAACAATGAAGCGGAGTTGACGGTTCTTTGGAGTATCTTATATTGTGTTTGAAGTGGCTAGGGATTGAAGAGATCGATGTATTCCAGGATTCTAAAGTGATAATTGAATGAGAACAGAGAATTTCAAACTTTGAATCGTCTTACCTCACAAATTGGATGCATCACATTAGATAGTTGATCAAGGCTTTCAAGTGGATTTCTTTTCTACATATTTTTAGAGTGCATATGGGTTGTCTAAAGATGGATGTAGCAGTGATCCTAGCAATATAAAGTACACAAATTTTGCAGAAGGTGATTTTCAACACTCAGGAGTCATTAAATACTGATCATATTTTTGTTATTTTGGACAGGTTTTATGGATATATGCATTTCCTATAGTAATAATTTTGTTTTTATTGTATTGTCCCTTGTATGAGCAAAAAAGGACAAGATCGATAGAAGAAGCCTTTAAATGTAATTGTTAGTTGAAACAAGTGGAAAACAATAGAATATGAAGGAGGGACCTTAAGGGAAAATGGTCATGTGTAGAGTTTTGAAGGATAACAATGGAATCTCGAATGTAAGGGAATGAGAAAAATATGTGACAATGTAACTGCTTTTCTTTAATGAAAGTACTTGAGTTTTTTCTTTTAAAAAAAAGGCACTAGTCTTAGGTAAATTGAAGATAGTTGTTGTTGAGAGAGGGAAAAAAGTTACCAATCCACCATGGTTAGCGAAAAAAAGGGAAAATAAGTTAGCCCAAAAGGGAGAAACATAGTTGCAAAGTTCACAATGACTAAAACAACCTATAAACTCTACACCACTTTATCTATGCTAAGAGATTTTTTCTCAATATTTGCTATGTTATTTCATGAATTCAATTTATATATGTATATTCTTTATTGAAATGGTTAGTTGAATAAAAGAACAATTTTATTTACTATGTTTAAATTTTTTTAGAGAATTTTTCCTAAATATCCTTGGTTTTGATGAGTTAGAAGGTTAAGAAAGTTTGTATTGTTACAAATAATTTGAAATTGAGATTTAATGTGAGTGTACCTTAAGAGAATTTAAGATAAACTATTTTTCATCCTCCATTTTCTTAGTATTGTAAGGATAACATATTCTTTCATCCCAATGCTTGCTTTCACTAAGGAGCTTGAGAGAGTTTCGTACTTATTTTAGTGATATTGATTTTATTCTTTACATTACTTAAAATATAAAGATAATTTAGTCCTTCTAAATTGGGATTAATTACTTCTTTATAACATCTTAAGTGTCTCTTACCCTCTATTTCTTTCTCGCACCACAATTTCTCCTCAAATTTACCTGTAATAGTATTTTTAATGATATTAATATCTATAAAGTGACATCCTCCTCTATTCCCCAATGGTTTAACCAAAACTTGTCATGTTAATGCCAACTCCTCTTGAGTTACAAGTGACATTGATTAACATTTGAAGCAATCCTAAGAAGTCTCTTCTCTTTCATGTTAGTTATCATGTGCATGTACATTAGGTACCTAGTCATATCTATACTCTCAATGGGGAAAATAGTTGCTTTTATGAGAAGGATATGATAGGGTGTATTACTTCTAATTTTAAGATTATAAATTATAATATGCTTCTGGATTCGCTTGATCTTTCTCCATGGTTATCTCAAGATGTTATAATCCTAAACTTCACATCCATATAAAATACTAGGAATGACCATAATATCGAATAAGTGCTTTCCAAAAAAATAGAAGTAGACTAATTGACGATGATTTTGAAGACGAAAATAAGTTTCTCACCCTCCATTAATCATTTTTTTTTCAATGTTATAGTTCCAGTTAAGCTTGTAATGAAGTTTAAATCTGATATGTTTCTATTTGGTAACTTCCTTTAAGTTGTTATTTTCATACCCAAAATTAACATATGTGATTTTTTGGATTTGATGATCATAACCATTATTTTGTTAGTGGTTATTGTCATACTTATGCTACAAGAACAATCCTTGAGAATTCTTAGTTGCGTATTGGGATCAGAGTGATACTTCACCATAAGAACAATATCATTGACATAAAGAAAGAGGATGACTATTCAAGCTAAAGTAGTATCATCACAACCTCGTACTTCCAAACACGCTTTTAACTTGTCTATATGAATGCCCAAAGGGGTTGGAGACATTCTTGCTTAACTCCCATATTACAATTAAAATCTTCCAACCAACAATCTCTGTGTTTTCAAAGCTAGCAATAACATTTTCATACAACATTATTGTCGTAGCTCTCAATTATAGCATAACCTTTAACTCTTTTAATCTATTTCAAAGATTAATTCTAGATTGTATGTTAAATTATTTGTTAAAATGAATGAAATAAGACTAAAGATTAGTTTTACTGTTATGTCATTTATATGTAATGATCCTAAACATAAGTAGGTGAACCGAAGTAGAATGAGAGCTTCTAACCAATCTAGCATTTAACCCTTTCCTAAACTTTTTAACCATATCCTAATCTTACTTTTAAAAAATAATCCACCATAAATTGGCTATTATAGATGAGAACTTATCACAATAATATTATAACTAGAAGGATTGTTTTCAATAATTGATCTTTATAGCAGAGTGGTGAGTATTTCCTCGTGCTATACAGGTCAACAAGGTTTGATAACTTGGAGTGGTATTGTTAATTTTCCCAAATAACACTTTCATATTACATCCATGCATTCAGGTTCAATCCCTAGCAACGACGATATTAGCTTTAACCGATAGAACAGTCATAATGCATCCCTAATTTTTTTCAAGTCACACTTAATATTTATGTTATCCTTTCTGGATCACACTATCAAAATTGTTGAAGAAAAAAGTTTGAAATTTTCAGATGGAGGACCTTACTATTAAATGCCTATAGAGTCTGTTGTGACCAAAACTTCAACAACTTTGGTTGAAACTAAGGAACTAGATGACTAGAAGGACAAGTTTCTAATATACTTATAAACAATCTTCTTAATAAAAAAAATCAACAATTATCCTTTGATTAAGGCTATGGAGCAACAATTCCTAAAAACCTTATTTTAGGATAGGATCATGTTATATTACAAATTCATTAGTATAACAAAGGGGACCTTATGAATTTTTTTTTGATAGGTTGCTCAGATGATTGAAGCCCCCACCAAGGCTTTGGCCCTCTATCGTGAAGCATGAGTTCAATTCTCCATAGATCCATTAGGATAAACGTAGAATGTTTGAAACAAAAAATCCAAACATTTAAAAATTAGTTGTGTGAGAAGAAAGAATTTTTAAGAAAAAATATTATGAATCTAATTATGCAAGAAAGGAGCACATTAATATTGTGAAGTACCTGTGTTTATAAAGATGAAGGACCAAGGGGATGAATGATGAGGAACAAAGGTACATCCAACAACTTAAGTGCTTTTACGAAGAAGAACAAAGGTAAGGTATATTAGCGAAGAGCATAAATATTGTTTAATACTTCTCCACGAAAAAAAAAAGTTGAAATATACATCTACTCGAAATTGCACCAGATGTTGCAAAGGAAACGTCGTAATGTGAAAACAAATAGGGAAAGAGCATAGATGAACACAAATGTCATATGTTAAAATTTGAGTGAGAGAGTAAAGTGAAATCCTCTTTCTCTATCCTATTGATTTGAGTTGCAATATGTCAATTGAGGGAATTCTCAACAAATTCAACATTGTACTTGCAGTCTGTCAATATGTTTTTGCTTCACCTGATACCGTCTATTTTATACACTGTACATCCTCTCCCATGAATACTCCTACTAACTATTATTGCTTTCTCTTCGCTGAATTTTCATACAAATGTACCAATTCAAATATTTAGGATGTCACAGTGATATCATCTACTACCACTTGTTTTTTGTCTATAATTCTCTTCAAGAGGTTTTGAGAATAACCAACAAACTAGAGTGACAACAACCTATTTTGGCTTTCGAGTTTTGCTTCACCAACTTCAAGATTTCCAACTGGCTTAACCTCAAACTTTAACAAACAACATAGAAAGTGATATTCTATTTTCTCCTCTAGTGTACGTTGTAGTGTTGGATCACAACTTGTACCTATTGTATATCCTTTTTCTAACTCTAAATGTGTAAATGTGTGTGTCTTTGAACATTATCCACAAATCCCTTAACACTACTCTTTCAATGTTTTAATCTGCATTACTCTTCACTTTAATTCTTATGCATTAGATTGCTTACCCCTATTTCATTTAGCCATTATTTGGTTTACCTTAGTCTAATAATATCACATAGATAATCAGTGTGGTATCTAAGAACATCGCTTTGGAAAGGCTGTACCTGCTAATAGAATATAGTGAATATGGAGGTTGGTTAGTTGTACAAGCCTTTGGCAACAAGTGGTTAAACAAAACCAACTATTAATAGAGTATTGAATCAGGCATAGCAATATGCCTACTACAAATTCTTCAATTATCTAAAGAGATTTAGTTCATCTAAAGGGCTTTGGTTTTGGTTTATACCCTTTTAGGGAACTAGCTAGCTTGGCAATTTGGAAATATATGGTTGGTGAATGTAGGTATGGATCTTGATTCATATTTAGAATTTCTTATAATCTAGTTAAAGATATGTAAAAACATTTATCTATTTATAGCTATCTACATTTTCTTAATTAAAATTGTGTATATTTTTTTATTATTTAATTTTAAAAAACCATTAAAAACAATTTCAAGTACCATCAATTTTCTTTATCTTTTACGCAACACTTGCTATTCTATTGAGATCTTCAAGTAAAGCATCAAAAGTTTCAAATAAAAAGTTCAGGTTTGGGATGTGACAAAGAGAAACATAAAAACATAGGACAAGTGCATATAAATTGTAGAGTCAAGAAATTCTAATAACAACCTTTGCCCCTCTAGAGTTATACCAATCGATGTAGTACCATGTAAAAATGAATGAGTCGAGCAATCCTTACAATACCATCCAAAGCTAAGCTTTATAAAGTTGTAGTCATGCATGTACATGCACCAACTCATTTTGAAAGACCAAGGACATCTATTTGGAATCATACATCATTAGCCTATGATAGATGAACACAAACTTGGACTATGCCACCTCCACCCATAAGTCTTGACCCTGCAACATTCAAAAGCCCATTCCTCCACACATGTATGTCTATCATTTCAAACCTTTAAGCATTATTGTTGTT
Source organism: Pinus tabuliformis (assembly GCA_031772625.1). Taxonomy (NCBI): domain Eukaryota; kingdom Viridiplantae; phylum Streptophyta; class Pinopsida; order Pinales; family Pinaceae; genus Pinus; species Pinus tabuliformis. Next base: position 1,139,023,847 of record CM062811.1, read on the forward strand.
ACATATAGATGAACACAATCTTGGACTATGCCACCTCCGCCATAAGTCTTGACCCTGCAACATTCAAAAGCCCATTCCTCCACACATGTATGTCTATCATTTTCAAACCTTTAAGCATTATTGTTGTTACATATATTTTGTTACTACAAATTCTTCTTGTGTGAGGTGCATTATTACAATTCCTAATTTTTTTTAGGAGAAAGGAGAGTATGAATGTAGAATGAAATTATAAATATTTTGATCATATAAATTGATTTTGTCAAATAATAGTATCATTAAATTCCATTCACTTAAAATTTATTGTTTAAAACACACACACATATATGTAAGTTTTAAAGTTATAACTAAGTAAAGCATTAAATTGGTGTTTGAGAATCCCAATTCTTTGTTTATTGGATAAGGAATCACTTTTAATATTTTTTATATGAGTTGTCTTTAGTGAGACTTTTTGGAAGCTTTTCTGGTGGGTTTTTCCGGTCTGATTTCTTTAAAATATGGCAAGAATTTATTGAAATCACAAGCTTGATGGGTAACCCCTGCACAATCGAAGTGCTCTAGGGGTTTTTCAGGGGGTTGAATCCATATATACACTTAGAAAACTAGTTTAAATAACACAAATCAAGATTTCACCTCAAATTTCACCAAAAAGTCTAAAAAGTTGCCCTAAACACAACTCCATTTTTATATTCATTCTCTCTCTTCACATATTTGTGGGGAATTTAGAAATGGAAATGAAACATTTCTAATTGACTCCAGAATAATTTTGGGAACTTGAAAGTTTTTGAGAGCTTCAATTCTAGGGAATGAAAGTTTGATACCCACTATAAATAAATACTATTTTTTAATATTATCAAATTAAGATGTAAATATTTTTAATAACTTATTACAAATATTTACTTTATTCCAATATTATTATTATATTTATTTAAAATATCATTGTCAAACAATCATTAAAATAAATATAACTCTTATTCTAAAATGATAAGTTAAAAAATTTAATCATCACTTTATAGTTATGAATACACAATTTTTAATGCATATAAATATACATTTAATAATTTAATACATTTTCGAAGAATTTAGCTCGGACGCTCGCGACGCTGCAGGAGGGTTTAATGAAAATGGTCGTTGTAACAGAAACTCGCCCATCCGCCGATGGAAGAGACAGGATCATCGTGCAGCTGTTGAAGAACAAGCGAATAGGCAAAAAAGATTATCAACGACGGGGGAATCGCTACCTTCTTCGGGAAGATAAGGGATATAATGTAGATCTGGAACACGGTGCAGCGGATCAAGATTTTGGAGCATTCAGGACAAATGTCGCCGCTCTACAGATCACATTCCCATCCCAATCTGATGCAAACATGATAGATCTGGCACCCTGGGGCTGTAGCAATGTCAAATTCAATGAAACTCGCCCGGAAACAGAGCGGAGGGTTTTTAAACTCATCGTTCTGGCAACTCCAAAAGCATACCGTCATACGCTGGCTCAGATCCAAGGACAAGAAGCCCACGGTGACTATAATCCCGAGGTAAGGGAGCGTAAACTTAGATTTTTTGCATATCAGACCTCGGATCTGTTCTTTTTCATTGCAGATCTTGCTGACCATCTAGTCGAGCGAGTGCCATTAAGCCCAGAATGGGCATCATTTTTCCTGATTCGTGGCATGGCACCCAGATCGAGCCATGGGCTCTGTGATCTAGACCTTTGTCCTGTAGAGCGACCCCCACTCTGGTCTGATCTGGTAGCCTTATCACCGTTTAAAGAAGAGCAAAAGGCGGATAATAGAACCTCAGAGTTAGATCTGCACAAGAAAGATCTGGAAGTTTCTGATCCAGAAGCGCCCAAGGAGAATCTAAACAATATCTTTATCAGATCCATGGAGGGCAACACAATATGTATCAGGATAGGAAGCTGGGAGGAGATAAAAACGCTCAAACAGAGGATACAAGAAAGGACAGGCATCCCGCCCTGCAAACAAATCCTGATCTATACCAGAAAAATATTGCAGGAGGAGCACAAACTAAACAAATATGGCATAGGCAGAGACTCAACCATTTACCTCAGCACAAGAATCCGCGGAGGATGTCCAGGCACGAGCTCAAAAGGAACTGTTTCCTTTACAGATGCAGTGAAAGGGAAGAAGGAAACACAAGCACATACAGATCTGCAAGATACAATACCCGGACCCTACATTGTTGAGCAAACAGCACAAAACCCTGCAATAACAATTTCTGCACCTGAGGTAAATGAAATACAGCAGGATTATTTAACCAAAGCTGTGATATGCAGGTTCAATGGTTTTTGGCCCAAGCCGGAAGCCCTTCGTCAATGGATATACTCCATATGGACAGTAAACTGCGACATCCATCTCTGTTCAAAAGGGTTTTTTATTGTCAAATTTGACACAGTAAATGACAAAGAATATGCATTGTATGAGGGACCATGGTTCTGGGGCAATGCTGGACTGTTTTTGACACCCTGGTTCCCAGAATTCGATCCGAATACTATGGTGGTCACCAAAATGCCTATGTGGGTAAAATTATACAATCTACCATTACACTTTTGTCATTTCAAAGTATTAACAGACATTGGCAACACATTGGGGAAATTTTTAAAAGTAGATAATGACTGCCTCTCCAAGGATATCTACACATTTTCCAGGATCTGCGTGGAGGTGGATCTCAGCCAAGGATTACCAGATCACATCCTCTTACTACACAATGAAAAGCAATGGGCTCAGCCGCTTGATTACGAAAACACAGCCTTTAGATGCCGCATATGTCGTCAAACTGGCCATCTACAAAGTATATGCCCCCAAAACAAAAAAGACAAAAAAAGAAGACAGCCACCAAAACCGAAAGGATGGCAGTTTTCAGCCACAGATGACATAGCAGAAGAAGAAAACACAGAAGATATCAACATATCTCAAGAAGCGGATCATACAGGAAATAATTTAGAACACAGCCCACAGAATGATGAAAAACAGATGGGGTCTGCAATAGAGCAAACCAATCCACAGCAGCACAGCGAGAAATACAGCACAACACAAGAAATTGGAGGCAACAAGCGAGCACACTCAACAGAAAGCTCAGATTCTGAAAAAGAAAATACAAACGGAGCACACATGGCAATTGTAATAGCCACACCCAACAATGAAGGTTGGCGGAAAGTGGAAAAAAAGAAAGGTAGAAAAGCATAATTTAGGCTGAAAATCTTTTTTAGATCCTGAAGCACAGGACAAGTTTTGATAAAGCATATGCTGATACAACATCTACAACATGTAATTTTAATCAATATGAATAAAATTACGATTTTTCCAGTGGAAAAAAATAATTTAATACATTTTCTTATTTTCTTATAATTGATTAGTTTTATGTTTTTTATTTTATTTTTATTTTTATATAATTTAATCCACTCATAATCATTAATTTTTTAATTAATTTAATTTAATTTGTCTAAATAATAAAATATTAAACTGTAAATTATATGACATTACAATATTTTTACCATATTAAAATAGATGTATTTAAATTTTATTTTAAAATTTAAAATAATAATAATAAAAAATAATAATTTAAAGCATTTCCCACAATTTACATTTTCATGACGTTTAAAAACTTTGTTGAAGGGGTCAATGCCACTTCAAAGATTTACATTTTGATAACAGTTCAATTTAGTCAAAGCCATTATAGACGTTCACATTTCAACCGACTTTCAAATCTTTAACGATCACTTCTTCATTAAATGAAATGAATTTGTGTTCTTTTATAACCATTCAAGTTTTTATATATATTAACCCTCTTTGTTTTCAAGCGATTCATAATTTTTTTAGGGTGTGTTTAGCTATTTTATAATTTTTCTACTTTTTATATATGTTAACCTTAGTGATTCATAATTTCTGGATGACACCCTGCAAATGATTAAACGCGATGAACACCATGGTAACACAAATACTTCATTGTTGTTTTGTTAGCGAACTCGGATAATACAAATCTTATTGTAAAGAATTGTTATTTAGATGACTCTGCACGACATGGTCGATCTTTTTCATGTTCTTCAAAACATTTTAATCCCACGAAGAATGACCGAAACCCTCATTAGGAAATCCTCTTCCATAATAAGAATCATATGAAGCCATTTAAATACTTGAAATACAATAGAAACAAATCAAATACATAGAACTCATAAACCTAAAAAAAGCAAGCAAAATGATTGCAAGAACTGTGAATTAGAGATGATTCATGTTGTTATGAGCAGATACAACCTTTCAATAGATCCACATAATCAATTAAGGCCAAACAAGGACAACAATTAACAATTATTTTTCTTAATGTTTTCATGTTTATGTTTAACAATAATTAGTTGTTTTATTAACGGTTTAATCTTAAGGTATACCATGTTCAATCATCTAACAATGAATCTGACGGTGAATAATGGAGAGTGGCATTTAGGGGAGTTCTTCCTAGAGGGTGATCAAGAAAAAATATGGAGGAATTGTACCAAAATGACGTTTGGTTTTGAAGGCAACAAATTACGATCTATTTCTTTATTTACTAGGCATTCATGTTGGCATAATCAAACAAAGTTTTTAACTTCAACACATTTGTAAGGCTCAACGAAGTAGTATTGTAGTAAGATTTCATTGTAACATGTCCTTGCCTTTTGTTGATATTTCTGTCTTTCAACAGTTGTAAAAGAAGCATTAATTAGTGTTATATGCTATTACGAGGTTTCATTAGGCTCAAGTAGTATTGTAGTAAAATTTCATTGTAACATGTCCTTGCCTTTTGTTGATATTTCTGTCTTTCAACAGTTGTCAAAGAAGCATTAATTAGTGTTATATGCTATTGCCTTACAAAGTTTCATTTGCATTGGTACAATAACTAGTAATAGGTTCTTAGAATAGCAATTACCATTATATTCAATGGTGAGAAATTAGAGATAGTAGTTATATGAGGTATGAAGGAATTTTATTCTACTTAGAACAAATAAATTCAAATTGAGAGAGGAAATTGAAAATAGAGCAAGATTGTTATTAAAACATTAATATATGAATAGTAGTTTTGTATGATAATTTTTTCAAGAAAGTTAAGGGGCTTTAGAACATTGGTACATAGAGAGTAATTTTGTATAATAGTGATTTCTGAAAAATATTGCAAGAAAGTTGAAAAGCTAAAAGAAAGTTGAAAAGCCAAAAAAACTATTTTTATTTGAAAAAGTAAAAAATCAAATACATTTTTATATATATATATATATATATATATATATATAAATTTGAAATATCTAATAAAAAAAATAAAAGTACGTTGTTTACATCATAATTAAACCATTAAAAAAATATTTAAAAAAATAAAAAAAATAATTTTTTTTATCAAACAAACAAATATCTAATAAAAATAAAACATAATATAGAAAATAAATATATATTTATTAAAAAAATTTATAAACGAAACATATATATAATTTATTTATTTTATTTGTTTATCAATTCTCTTTGACATAATAAGTTATTATATGAATGAAAAATTTAATTAATTTATATAATTAGTATGTAAATATTTAAAAGTTAAATAATTATTATATATTTTTAAATTAAAAAATATATATATTCTAAATAATTAGAAAATATTAATATAAAATAATTAATTTAAATAAAAAATAAAAAAAATATTTTAAAAATATTTAAATGTAATTAACTAAATAATTTGGATTCTTCACCATAAAAAATTCATATATAAAATTTTTATAAAATAATTAATTTAAATAAAATTTAAAAAAATATATTATAAATTTATTTATATAATTACCCATATTATTTGAGTTTTGAATTTGAAAAGGATCCTATACGTATGATATTAAAATTTTCTAAATTAATTAATTTAAATATAATTTAATATAATATTTTTAAAATATATATGTAAAATTTGTAATATTAAAAAAAAAATCTTTATTTTTTCCCAAAAAGAAAGATATTAAAAAGAAAATAAAAATTCATGATAAAAGAGACCATAAATATATATAACAAAGTATTATAACAGGAATATATAAGAATATATACCACTCCATGGTATTAGTGACATTACTAAGCTTACAATAGTGTGGTTGATTACTTTCATATTCTTATAGTTCAATATAAATATACATTTACTTTACACAAAATTATACATTCTCACTTTAATAAGGATTTTAGTAATTAAAGTTTTTTTAATTTCAAAATAATATATTAATCTTAATAAAAAAATTTGTATTATTGGGAAGAATGAGGAAGTAAAGTGTTCAATTTATATTTAGTTATTTTTATTTTCTTTTAAGTTGAGTGAGATTAATAATTAAAAATATGATGTTTTTTCCTTTCTTAGTTATAGAGATAGAATTTATTGAATGATTCATACTGATTTATTGTGATGAGAATTTAGACTTTACCAAATCACAAATTCTTATTAGTATAGTATTTTGTTTATCATTCCTATAATTAAATATTAATATTAATATTTTTTTTATGATACCAATAATCAAATGTATATCTATTTTTAAATATATATACTAATATTTTGTTTATGATACTAATAATCAAATGTATATCTATTTGTTGTGGATCTTGGATGATGGATATGTGTGAATTGACAAATTTCTTGGTTTTATATTAGGCTAAATATAGTGCGCTTTATATCTACACTGCTACGACATCACTGAGCATTAGTCAAATCAAGAGCATTGGCCCTACATGGTTAATAAAAATATAAAGAAATGGAAATAAAACAAATTTCAAGAGTACAAATTTTATATGTATTCTAAATTATATATATATATATATATATATATATATATATATATATATATATATATATATATATATAAATATATATATATATATATATATAAATAAATATAAAGTATATTTTATGAGAATGGAATATTTAGTTTATTGATTTTTTATAATTTATTTGTTTTAAAGTTTTTTAAGAACATCAAATTTTTTTATACTAAAGTTTTATAATTTAAAATGAAAAATTACACGAATGTTATTAAATTTCAAATAAAAGAAAAATATAAAAGTCAAAACTAAAAAATCATCAAAATGAAACAGCATCAACTTACAACCATCTTTCTACTTACTAGTCAAATCAACAACATTATTTATAACACTAATTAAAATATAAAAACCCTGGAAAATAAAAGAAAATCAGATAAAAAAATAGAATAAAATGTTAAGTACTATATTTATTTAATATGACAATATACTTTTATGTTATTAATTCAAAATTTTAATATTTAATAATATTTTCTTTATTAAGTAAATATGATAATAATTTGATTTATTTAATTTGTATATTATGTTAAAATTTAAACATATTTTTGCTATATTAGAATTCAAATTTCTATCATCTATATTTATATTATAATGATGTGACATATTAAATATATATCAAATTAAATGGATAATTAAATATGTGTTGATAAGAGTAATTTATTTAATAATATTACTCCTTTACTAACTATTATTTATTGGAGGAAACAAATTGAAGATTTGAAGACACAGCTAAGCCGGCTGCCGAGTTATGACATGGACGATTTTTTCTGGATGGGAGCTCTCGCAGGCGGCTACCATGGCGGAACCCTAACCTAGGGTTTGTTACAGGGACCCCTTCTCATGGCGACTTGCACTTGGAGCTTTTGGGTTTTGACAGCACTGACGGCCTGATCACCGACAGAGGTTTCGGGTTTCACGGAGCCTTTTGTTTTACTCTGCGGTCCCCTCTCGGTTCCGCTGGCGCACTGACTCCTCCCTCCTTTCCGCTGGACGGTTCCCGGATCGATTCCTGTTCTGGCTCACTCTGCACCGACAGTCAGCATGGGCGATGAAGACTTGGTTGACTATGAGGCGGACCCCACGCCTCACCAGGACATCTGGGCTCACTCAAATAGGCCTCACATGATTCCGCGGAGTGTTGCTCTGGGCTTTGAGACAGGTGCTTCATCGCAGCAGCGGCACTTGCCGATTTCAGGGAAGAATAAAACTCCAGACTTCACTCTTGCGGACGCCTCACCTCTTGAATGCCCGCCCCTATCCCCCGCGACGATACAGCTTTTGGGTACATGCTTCCTGAACTCGCCTACACTGGACGCTCCGCTACAGCTTCATAATCGCCCTGCATTACCTCCGCCCCCTCCGCCTCCGCCCCCATCAAGCTCACATTCACCCTCAGTTTCCTTTATGCCGCAGGCCCAACGGCTCCCCCTCCACTCCTCCCTACCCCTCCTTCCGGGCACTAGCACCTCGGCTCCTCGCTCCCCGATCCGCTCGGGCTGCTTCACTACCCCGCCGATACCAGTTCGATCCGCTGGCTCCGCACAGCATAGCTCATCTGATCCCTGTCGCAAACTTCTGAAGGAGACCCCCATTGGCAAGCGTTCAGAGAAGGTGACGAAAGGCAGATGCCTTCGAGCTATTGATTCGGATTTTAGCGTCTTTTTTGGGCCAGAAGCTCCACTGCCGGATGTGATGGATGCTTCTCGCAAGGTTCTGGTCGGCAGGGTCCGTGGACGCACCTACACTGCGGAACGACTTAAGCTCTGGGTGGAGGAGATATGGGGTTCACTGCTAAAAGAATTACCAGAGGTAATGGTTCTCACAAGGGGCTGGTTCGCCTTACACTTCCATCGCCCCGAATATACCCAGTGGATTCTCTCACAGTATTGGCACATTGAGCTAGCTCCAGTCATGCTCAAGCGATGGGATCCTCTTTTTGATCCAGAACGAGAACAATTGGGGGCTGGACCCATCTGGGTTCGCCTACCTGGTCTGCCATGGCAATTCTGGAGCCCGTATGCCTTCAAGAGAATCGGGGACACACTTGGTACATACTTGGAGCACGACAGATCATACGAGAAAATGGGCACCAGGACTATGGCTCGAATCCTAGTCCACTTGGACACCAGACCTGGTCTAGAGGAAAAAATCATACTGCACCATAACCATGTCTCCCGCAAACAGCTACTGGACTACGAAGGCGTTCCCTTCCGCTGCCGAAGATGCCATAAAATTGGCCATCTGTATAAGGATTGTCCGTTGATTTCGGGGGTGACTACTGCGGATACTAAAGGACCTCGACAGAAGACTACTGTGGAACAAAATGCTGGAGCTAACATCACAACAGAAGGTGAACAGGCTCAACAGGAGACTCCTATCAAGAAGACGGGTGATAGTGCAAAAAAGAATACTCGAAGGAAGGCAGCGTCTTCATCAGGGCCGCCGCGTACTCGCTCAAAGACTGCAGAGGATGCACCCAAGTCGGCGGAGGCTGCACCTTCTCATCCGGGTAATGCATCCACTCCTATCTGTACTCCTTTTTTTTCTGATGAATTGCAATCAATTTTGCACTCTTCATATCGGACCTCCTTCTCAGAAAATGTCTCCCTCCCTTCCATCCTGTGCACCATTGCCCCTCCTCCACCCACTTTCTCTACCACACCCCCCTCCCATAATCCGGTTTTGGGATGTCCTGACTCCCCACCCTCTCCGGTCGGATCCGGCTCTCATCATTACCATCTGAGGTCCCGGGCTCGCTCTAAATATCTGGGTCTGGGATCATCCCCTGGTCGGCATCGCAAGCAAAAGCGCGGTAGACCATCCAATATCTCCTCTGCAAAGCTTAATGCGGTTGCGGATGTAGCCATGGGGCGACAGTTTACTATTGAACGGGCACTTAGAGCTAATGAGCCCCTGACCTGCGGTTCCCCATGATCTGGCTCTCCTACAACTGCAGGGGACTAGCCAACCCCAAAAAACGACTGGCTCTGAAACGACTCTTGCAAGAGTCTAGATGTGACATCATTTTCCTTCAGGAAACCCTCTGCACTGCCGAGGTGGCGGTGAAAAGTCTACAAGCTATGCTCCCTGGATGGGTTTTACATGGACTGGATGCCTGTGGCAGATCTGGTGGTCTACTCATTGGAATAAACCCCAGAAAAAGCAGGCCTCTCTCTGCTTGGGGGGGCAGTGGCTTCCTTGGGATGGACATTATCATGGGAGAGCTGGGCATCCCAATCAGAATCATAAATATTTATGGGCCTAATCAGAATAGACTAGCATTCTGGCAAAATTTCTTAACTGGCAACCATATCACTCAGAATACAGTAATTGGGGGCGATTTCAATTTCTCTCTGGGGGTGGGGGAATCCTGGGGTCATCATGCGCAGTGTGACCCTTTGGCGGAGCAAATGAACATGCTACTAGATGCTCACCATCTTGTGGATATCCCCATGAACAAGAAGCTCCCCACTTGGCACAACCAGCGTACAGGAGAGGCTGCTCTGGGAAGGCGATTAGACAGATATATGATGCATGAGGAATTGATACAATTATTCCCCTTATACAGACAGTGGGTCAGCACTGGGGGTCTATCAGATCACCACCCGATTCTTCTACAGATCAGTGACAATAAATTCAAGCCGCGCTCCCCCTTCAAATTCTTTGCTGGCTTTCTCCAAGAACCAGACTACATCAAGCTGGTCACGGATTTTTGGGCATCACAACCCCCGCTGAGAGATCAGAGGAAAGCTTTGGATTTCTGCGAAAGACTAAAGATGCTCAAAGTTATGACCGAGATCTGGGCAAGATCAAAGCGGAAAAGAGATGACCAGATACTGAAGGATACTGAAGAACAGATAGCTCTATTGACTGATGAGAGAGGGGCTGGCTATCAAACCGACGCTACAAAAACACTTCTATGCCAGTTGCTTGGGCAAAAATCGAAGTTATTACAAGAAAAGGAGGAACTATGGAGACTCAAAAGCAGAGCCATTTGGCTCAAAGCCGGGGACAGCAATACAAAGTATTTTCATAACCTCGCCAATGGCAGAAAGGCATCAAATACCATTTGGAAGCTACCAAAGGAACCAGATGGCTGGGCTACCACACACCAGCAACTTGCGAGAATGGGGGTTTCACATTTCAAGAGACTCTTCACGGCACCAAATTCAGTAAATCTTCCAGACATTATCAGACTAGCAGGAAAGTTTCCTCGGTTTGTTGGGCAGGAAGACATTGAAGACCTCAGTCAACCGGTCACTACTCAAGAGCTGGAAAGTACTCTCAAATGGTTCAAGAAGGATAAGAGTCCGGGACCAGATGGTTGGCCAGTGGAGTTCTACCTGGCTTTTTATGATTTGCTGGGAGAGGACTTATTGGCTGTCGTTGAGGAAAGCAGGATCACAGGGCACATTCATCCTCCTATGAATCAGACCTTCATCGCCTTGATTCCTAAAACTGATGACCCCTCATCCTTCAATGATTTTCGCCCTATCTCCCTCTGTAACTGCCTTTATAAAATAATTGCCAAAATCATTGCAAACCGCATTAAACCTATCCTGTCCACACATATCTCTGCGGAACAATTTGCTTTTCTCCAAAATCGCCACATCCAAGAGGCCATAGGCACTGCCCAGGAAGCCCTACACTCCATAAAGCTGAAGAATCTTAAAGGTATCTCATTAAAGATCGACCTTGCAAAGGCTTTTGATAAAGTAAATTGGCTCTACCTTAAGATGATCCTCACTCATTTGGGATTTCCCCTTTTGCTCATAAACTGGATTATGGGATGTGTATCCTCTGTTTCCTTTGCTATCCTTATCAATGGTGCAGCCTCGGACCGCTTTAATATAAATAGGGGGATCAGGCAAGGATGCCCCCTTTCCCCACTACTCTTTCTCATTGTTATGGAGGGATTGAGTAGGCTCATAGCGGATGCAAAAAGGAATGGTGATATCAGCGGCCTCAAAATCACTGAACAGTACTCTCTCACCCATTTACTGTTTGTTGATGATATCTTAATCTTTCTTAATGGAAGTATCCGAGACATCATTGCTTTAAATGATATTCTGCTACTCTTTTGTAAAGCCACGGGCATGGAAATCAACAGGGACAAATCCACCAGATCTATGATGCGATGCACTCAACAGGAAACTCAGCTGGCGACCCAGCATTTCCCCTACTTGGAAAGTCATATGATGGATGGTATTAAATACCTTGGCTTCAGATTAAGGCCGGATGGATATAAAGTGGCACACTGGTCTTGGCTCATAAATAAAATTGAAAAAAGGATCATCTGCTGGCAGCATCGACTACTGTCAAAAGCCGGTAGACTTTTACTGATCAAATCTGTTCTCGAGGCTACCCCTGTCTATTGGATGTCACTCACTTGGATTCCAAAAGGCATCCTTCAAAAAATTCAACAAATATGTAATAGGTTCCTGTGGAATGGCAATAAAAAGGGAAAGATTTTTGCTTGGACCAGATGGTCCCTCGTTTCCTTGCCAAAGAGATGGGGCGGATGGGGTATTAAATCCCTCTCAGATTTTGCACAAGCTTTAACTGCGAAACAGGGTTGGTCACTCCTCAAGATGGACAGCTTATGGGCGGAAGTAATACACCAAAAATATATTTGGCCTTCCAACATTATTGAATGGCTTCGCAGACCTACTTGGAACCACCTGGGCATATCCGCGATCTGGAGGGCCACACTAAAAGCTATGCCTCTGATCCGTGATAATCTGCTTTGGAAAATTGGGAATGGTGCACAGGTCCGCATCGGCTTAGACCCTTGGCCTGGTTCAGGGAACGCACACCTTCTGCCGGAAGGCTTGATCCGACATCTCAACAACGGGGGCATTAAATATCTGGCACAGATCGGTGATCCCCATAGATCAACTATCTTTACACAAGCATGGGTCACGGATCGGCAGTGGCATCTACCTGATGAATGGACTGCACATTGGCAAGGATACATACAGGCACTTACCGAATCACACATTAAGCTACATGAGGAGGAAGATGAACTAATTTGGGCGCCCGCTAAATCGGGTTCTTATGCACCAAAGCTCGGCTACTTAAAGCTTATTGAAGCTAAGAAACCTGACATTCTAAAAAATTGGTGGAGAGACATCTGGCAGCTACAAGCACAGCCTCGTGCCAGACTTCTAATGTGGAACATAATAGCTGACAAGCTTCCTACAGGTGCCATTCTCAAGAAGCGGGCTTTCAATGGACCAACTTGGTGCGTTCTCTGCAAAAAAGAGGAGGAAACAACGCCTCACTTATTCCTTACCTGCGAAGTTACAAAGGACATTTGGCAACAAGTCACACGGGCCCTCAACATTAGCACAGTCTGGCACGGTGCTGATATACCCTCTGCCTGGGATCATTGGTGGTCTGCGGTGCCTTCCGAAAAGGCCAGGAACCTACCACCTGTGGTGTCCTGGTTTATTTGGAACAAACGCAATGCTATAATTTTCGAGGATTACAGAGTCAACTGGCAACTACTTCCGCCATCTATCTGCGTGGCCTACACAGAAATCCCCTTTGAGAATAAAACCAACACTCCCAGGCACATCCTGCCTGAAAACATCAACAAGGATATGCCTTGGGCCTATTTTGACGGTGCAGCACCATTGCAAGGATGTGGGGGGGGTATTGTTTTTCACCTCACAGAAACTCATTATTATCACCTGAGATTGGGACTTGGGACAGGCTCCAACAACCATGCTGAGCTTATCACTCTGAGACATCTCCTCTTCTTTGCTCTATCCAAACATTGCCGACAAATACAAATTTTTGGGGATTCAAAGATTGTGATTGATTGGGCAAACAATAAATCTATATGTCATGCATATTCTTTGAAACACATCTTGGAAGAAATTGTTTTTTTAAAAACACATTTTGACCAGATCACTGTTTCTCACATCTACAGGGAAAGAAATGCACTTGCTGACCGGCTCTCGAAAGAAGCGGCGGATCGCCCTATAGGAGACTGGCTGATTGAAGAATACACTCCAGAGGGGATGCACAGGTTCTATCATCGTCCATATATTGACGGCCTGCAACAGGGGGAAATCCCCCCACCTAGATTATTTTTGATCTACATGTTCATATTTTTGTATATAATCAGCATAGTACTGATCGGCACTATACTTTATTTCACTGCATGAGGGCTCATATACCTCAAACTCTGTCTATTTATGGTTATATGTGAGACACTGTTTTGCTTCTTTTTGGATGGATACAGATTCACCGTATCCTCAGTTGGACTTACAGGATGTTTTATTGTAAAACTTCTTTTGTACAGTGGTAAAACCACACTACTGCATATGCCTTGGCATCAACAACATGTAATCTCTATTATTTTCTTTTTAATAGAAATTACGAACTCTATTTTCCTCGGGAAAAACAAAAACAAAAACAAAAAAAAACTATTATTTATTAATATAAGGAAATATTATCTTCTTGAATATGCTTTACTAAATGCTCCTTTACCAATCATTAACTTAAATTGCCTTATATGATATGGTTTGAAAAAAGCATTTAAACCTTATACACAACGTGAATTTTTCGTGGAAGACTCTAATTTTATTATTATTATTATGTCTCCTTTCTTTAAGACTCTTCCTCTACCTAGTTAAACAGTGATTTGTATGATTTATTATTATATAATATATCTTAGAAAGATAATCTTAAGAACATGAAGTTAATAAAAGCATGAGATAAATTAGGGATTCTTAAAGGACAATTTGGTTTTAAAAGGGAGAACCGTGACTGTGATATTCACAATAAGTAAAAAAACCTTCAAAATCTACAACCTTATATATGTGCTAAGAGCTTCCTTTAATTAATTCAATGGTTTACCTCTATCAATGGATACAACTCTTCCTACATGTATTGAGTATTGGAATGGAACACTTTGAAATATATGAGGGTTTGGAGTGGAATTTGATTAATTAATTGAGTATTGGAATGGAACGTTTTGAAATATATCACGTATTGGAGTGGAATTTGATTAATTAATGTGATTCGCATTGGCGAATGACATTCACTAACGTGAATGATATTTACTAACTAATTTAATGAATATAAATTTTAATAGAGAGAAAGTCTACTTGTATGTATTAGAGCATTATTTACTAACTAATTTAATGAATATAAATTTTAACAGAGAGAAAGTCTACTTGTATGTACTAGAGCATTAAAAGAGATGATTTATATCATAGCCTAAATTAAAATAGAACAAGACTAATTTCTATAATTGAGTAGTGAATAATTTTTAACTAATGATAAATATTTAAATATAAAAAAAAAAAAATTATTTATATTAGGTTAATTTGAATTAGTTATATTTGTATTTATATTGTATTATTTTATGAATTTAATTGATATTAAGATATATATATTTTTTCCCGGATGCGGGTGTATAAAGGGCGAAGGGATGGCATGCGCCATCACGTGGGCAGATGGCACGCCCATGGACCCTGGCTGTACCACGCGTGGAGGGATATTAACAAGGTTAATTGCGCAGGGGAGAAGGCATTAATGCCTGTCTACTCGGCTCGAGGGAGGCAGTTGAGCGACGGGGTGGTGAGGAAGTTTAAACTGCGAAGGATGGCACGTCTGAGGAATGTCTGTGAGCATGGCAAGGAGAATGCAGAGCTGACGGAGGGTAGCTCTTGGAGCTGTGACTGCGAGACGGAAGCGAATTCTCGGCGCTGGGTTTGGGAGACTGGAGGTAGTCTCTGGAGTTGGGGCTGGTTTTTGCTGTCGGGTTTGTCTCCAAGGGTGGGTTCTTGCTGTTGGAATTGTTTCTGGGTGCTGGTTCGTGTAGCAGAGAAGGGGTCTCGGTGCTGGTTCTTGTTGCCGAGGTTGGTTCTCGGAGGGGGAGTCAAAGCCTGGCGCTGGTGTTTGTTCCTGGGAGGAACCAAGGCCTGGAGGCTGCCGGGATTGGCTGTCTCGTGCTGTTGGGATTGTTTCTGGGTGCTGATGTGTGATGCTGGGGTGGGTTCTCGGTGCTGGTTCGTGTTAACGAATTTGTTTCTCGAGGGTGGCGTCAAGACCTGGTGCTGGGGTTCGTTCTGGAAGCCGGTGGGTGCTCTGACCTCTGCTGAAGCTTGGAGGCCTGGAATTAGCAGGAGAGTTACAATGCCAAGGGACAGGCCGAGAATGGGCAGCCGAAGGGGTGGGATTCAGGGTAGAGCTCCTCCGAGAGATGATTATTATTCCCCCTCCTCCTCCATTGAAGTTACCTCGCGACCTCGGTGGTTTCAGGACAGCAACGATGAGGAGGGGAGGTACATGGTAAGCAGCCCAATCGCGGAAGAAAGGCAGAGGGAGTTCCCCACGATCCGGTATCGGCTCCCCTGCCCTCAAATCAATTCCACTTTAATTGTGTCTATTACTGTTGAACCTGGTGATAATGAGAATATGGAAGTCGACCCTCTGCCAGAGGGGCAGCGCTCCAGCAGAGAAGACTCTCCAATTGCCTGCCCTCCGGTCGGTGCAGAAATAGGATTGCCTCTGCCTGAGCGTGATCCTGAGCAGGAAAGGATGGAGCCTCGGCGCGCACATGGAAAAGGCCTGGGCTGCCCCGATACTAATCTTGACCTGAATGCCGGCCCGTCGATGCATGCTGCTGCTTCACCGCCTGGTCCGAGCATGCTGGCCCGTAAAAACAACCCAGATCAGATCATCCAACTTTCTGATTCTGAGACTTCGCTTCATTTCGGGTACAGGATTGTTGAGGCACGCCAAAACACTGATGAAGACTGAACTCGTTCTGGTAATTTCTGTTTCTGTTGGGATCTTGTTATGTAATTCGGCTATATGGCAGCCTGTTCTCGGTCATTATGTCGGCTATATTGTTCCAGTGTCATTTGTAATTGTCCAAATGTCAATTGTCATTGTCCAGTTGTCTATGTGTCTTTGTCCGGGCTACTCCATGGCCCTGGTGTCTTCGTGTCTGTCTATGTTCCATCCATCTATGTCATGTAACAGTGTCGGCAGTGATTCAGCGATATGCCCAATTTTGAATCCCTTCAATTTTGGCGCTGATAAGTGGGCAAGGCCAGGGCTGATAAGCACATATCCTTAAGCCTTGCCCTTTGTACTCTATTTTGTAAACTTGTTTTTGTATGATAATAGAATTAGTCAAATTCAGAAAAAAAAAAAAAAAAAAAAAAAAAAAAAAAAAAAAAAAAAAAAAAGATATATATATTTTTTATTGAAATAATAATTAAAGAATAAAAATTCATTTTCATTTAACAAATTTAAATCAGAATAAAAATAAAATTTGAAATATATTATAAAAGTACAATAAAAAATAATATACTTTATTTTTCATGGTGAAAATAATATAAAGTAAAAGAACCAACTTTATTTAAAAAATAATAAAGATGGTTAGAATTCTTAATTTACGGAATTTGAATAACTTGTCCCTCACTCTTTCAAAAACCGTGGTAGGAATTGTTGATAGTGCATTTTTTTTCAAAAAAAAAGCAGAATGGTATGAGACATTTTCAAGCTTGGCAAGTGAAGGCTCAAACCTTTATTTTACATACAAAACACCAATGAAGACTTAGAGCAGGAAAAAGAAATGTATAGGGAACTCTACCGACAAAATAGAGTAGAGGAAGAGGATCAAAGACAGAAATCCCGGTGCCTTTGGCTGAAAGCCGGAGACAAAAATACATCCTTTTTCCACAACAATATCAAACTCAGGAGAGCTGGAAACCAGATAGATAAAATAGAGGCTGAAGGAAAAGAGATCATCGACCAAGAAGAAATTAAAGAAGCAGCATTCAATCACTTTAAATCCCTTCTTTCCGCTGCTCCTCAGCAAACGGACAGCTCTGAATTCCTTAGTGCAGTAGAGAGCAAAATATCAGACACTCAAAACAAAGAGTTGGACCAGGACATTACAGAAGAGGAAATTCGAGCAGCAACCTTCAGTATGCAGCAGGATAAGGCCCCGGGTCCGGATGGGTTCACGGTTGCCTTCTATCGAAATCATTGGGAAACAATCAAAAAAGACTTTGTGCGGATGGTAAAGAATGTTTTCAAAAACCATAAGATGGGAGAAAATACCAAGTCTTCCCACATAGCCCTGATCCCTAAGGAAGTGAATCCTCTCTCGTTTGACAGGTTCCGCCCCATATCCTTATGTAATGTTTCTTACAAGATTGTAACAAAAATTCTAGCCAATAGGCTAAAAAAACTCCTCCCTCTCTTAATATCTGAAAACCAGGGAGGCTTTGTTCCTAGCAGGAAAATAACCGACAATGTCATATTGATCCAAGAAGCTATCCATAGCAGCCTAAACAGAGGAGAACGAGGGATGATAATCAAACTCGACATGGCAAATGCTTTTGATAGAGTTGACCACTCCTTCCTAACAGCAGCACTCAAAAAATTCGGGATCTCAGAAAACTTCATAAGCATTATCAATGGGTGCATCTCCAACCCTTGGACCGCTCCCCTGATTAATGGTCGCCCCAACAAATACTTTAGAAGCTCCAGGGGGCTGAGACAAGGTTGTCCTCTCTCCCCATTCTTATACATCATAATGGCTGAGACTTTGAGTATTCATCTAGAATATCTTCGCAGACAAAAAGAGATCACTGGAATCTGTATAGAAAGAGGGATCAAAGAGATCAACCACTCGCTCTTCGCGGATGACACACTTCTCATTGGGGGAGCTTCCAGCTTAATAGCAAAAAGATTCAAAAAATTGTTGGATGCCTTTTTAGCAGTTTCAGGAGGGAAGTTGAACAATAGAAAATGCAAGATATATACTTGGAATGTCCCCCTCCAAATACAGCAAAGAATATCTTTGATACTGGACATTCCAGTGCAAATAAACTGGAGCTTCTTTTCCTATTTAGGTCTGCCTCTTGCTAAAGAAACAGTCAAGGCGGAGATCTGGATCAAACACATAGAAAAGATGAGAGGCCTCCTTCAGAGTTGGGGAGTGTCTTGGCTCAATTTGGCAGGCAGAACGACCCTTATCAAGTCCATTCTCTCAGCACTTCCAATCTATCAATATGCGGTCATCATGGCCCCGGCCAGTATTCATAAACATATGGAACTCATCATGCGAAGTTTCCTATGGCAGGGAGGAAAGCAGGAGTCCAAAAAATTTAGCCTTGTCAAATGGGATCAGGTTACCATTCCATATGAAAAGGGAGGCCTTTCCATTAAAATCCCAAGTCTCTCCAATCGGGCTTTGGGTTTTAAATTGATCTGGAGAATTCTTTCTGGCAAAGGTTCGTGGTGGGTGGAGGTCATAAAAAGGAAATATCTCAGAAACACGAACTCTAATCTTCTTACTGAATCAATAGTTGACAGACCCTGCACACCGGTATGGAAACTCATTAAAAAAGTGCTCCCCCAATTCCGAGAAAACACATCCAAACTTCCTGGAAATGGTAAGGACACTAATATTTGGTCAGATAGAATTATGGGCTCTAAGCCGAGAAACCTTCTCCAAGCTTTCAGACCTTTGCAGATTTGGAAGGAAGAAAGAAATTTAACCACGTTGTTCGACATATCAATATGGAACCAAAACAAATGGCTGGATTGGAAGGATCTCCAAACCCCCATGGACCTCAGAGATCTTTGGTCCAATCTCAAGTCCTCCCTCTCTGGTTTCGCGCCTATCAATATTGGGATTGAAGACAGGTATATTTGGGACTCCAGCGGAGGGAAATTCACGGTAAAAGAGGGATACAAAACATTGCAGGCCACAACTCTTTCAGCAAATTGGAACCTCTACACAACTGTCTGGAAAACAGAGTGTCTCCCAAAGATTAAACATTTCAATTGGACCCTCCTGAAAGGCAAGATACTAACTGCTGAGAACCTAAGGAAAAGAGGAATCTTGGGCCCTTCAATGTGCTGCTTCTGTCGAGCAGAGGAGGAAAACATACAGCACATTTTCTTACTCTGTCCCTTCGCTCAGAGCTGCTGGAAGCAGGTGACAAGCCCCATGGAAATTAGTGAAAGTTTTGATCAGATCACCTCTCTCCAGAAAAATTGGGGGAAATGTTATCCCTTTCCCAGGAAAGGCAAACACAACATCAGTAGAATGTGGAAATGTATTCCAGCCACTCTATGCTGGCATCTTTGGCTAGCCAGGAACAACTATGTCTTCAATAACAAAAAGCCCAACATGGCCAGTATCCTTGCTAAAACAACTGCCATCATCTCTGAAACAATAAGCACAAACTTCATAGCCCTTCCAGATCAATCAAGCTGGCATCAAGAAGAGATGGATTGGTACAATAAATTCAGCCTCAGTCACACCAAAAATCAATATCCCCAAGCAAAAGCACACAAGAAAAGGATGCACTGGAAACTCAGAGGATCCAAGGAAGAGGTTAACCAGTGGATTCTAGACCAGAAGCGCCCTACACTTCATTTCGATGGCGCCTCCAAAAATAACCCAGGCAAAGCTGGAGCAGGGGGCATCATTAAAAATCATAATGGGAAAACTATCCTAAGCTATGAATGGGGTCTGGGGAAAGTCTCCAACAACGTGGCTGAAGCGTACAGCCTTCTTCTCGGCACCTCAATTCTGAATAGATTGGGAATCAGGAACGCAATCATTCTGGGGGACTCGGCCATTGTCATCGCTGCCTTGGTTTCGGGAACGGAGTTTAATAAAGCAGCCCTTAACACTATAAAGCTTAGGATTCAGGACAATCTCAAGAATATGGAAGAAACAATGTTCAAGCATGTCTTAAGAGAAAATAACACTGAAGCGGATTGTTTCGCCTCCAAGGCAGTCAGCAGACAGGTTGGACAGATCAGAGAAAATGAGCGCATATATATCAAAGCAATCCCATAGCAGAATAAGCTGTCAGACATCCCCTCTGAACAGCAACATCAGAATATCTCTGAGAACAAGTCATATCAGTTGTCATGCTCCTCTCGACTTTCTCTCCCGCAATACAGATAAGCCACTCCCAATCCGTCCCATCGTGAACTGTGTAATATTTCGCCTCCATTATGCATCCTGGCTTGCTCCAAAGACCCGATCATCCCATGCTTCACGTGACCCCCTCCCTCGGAAACCTGGCAAATGTCCCCTCTCAATCCTTATCGACTGCACCAAGGATCCCATGAATGATCCGGAGTCTGCCCAAATCCATGAAAATATCTCGCACCCCCAGCACGCTCAGCCTTCCTTGATGATATATACTTCCCCTCCTCCCCTCGACCATCTCAGAACTCTTTCGCCCTCTCAGAAGCAGAGCAGAGAAGCAGTGCCCGGCTCCCTGCCCTCAGAAGCCCTCAATAACAGAAGCAGTAAGCAGCCCTGCTCTCCCAAGCATCCTTCGTCACACATTCGGATCCTGAGGCTCTGCAACAAGCGAGGCAGCTCCCAAAGCAGCATCGAAGTGCGCTTTCCTTCTAAAGCATACAGGTATAACTTGTGTTTTTTACAGGCTCTCTTACCGCTGACTCTCCTCTTCTTTAAGGTTGTCTTCCTAGCCATGGCAGAGACTTCAGAAAACAGAATGCAGAACGAGGCTCAACAAGGCCGAGATCATCCGGAGAACCCACTGGATCGTGTGTTGGGCAACAATACTTGCACTCTCTGCAAATAGCATTGTTTCATGATCACTAGGTTCATTAAACACTTTAATGAACTTAAAGATGACTTCCAGGCAGATAGTCGATCCAAGAGGAAAAAATTGGAAAAGCAGAGAGCCGAGATAGAGAGCCTCAAAGAGAAATGTAAGCACATGGAGGAGGCTATATCCCACATTAAGAACATCACCCAGAGCATGCAAGCTGAGGCATCATCCAAAGCAAGCCTCAAAAAGGAACCTCAGGTTGAAGACTCGGTCAATCAGTTCTGGTAATCAGCCAAATGTCCAGTAAATTTTGCCTACTCGCTGGTCTTTTTGTCAGGCAATATAGCCGTTACTTATTTCAATTTATCCTTTTCAAGTTTAATCTCAAGAAGTCAGGGTCTGCGCACCCATTTTGGACTTCCTCTCTTTTTCTTCTTTCACCCTATGTAACAGCACTCGCTTCTAGCAGTTTTTTTATAATATAAAAGTATCCGACCGTGTTAAAAAAAAAAATAACCCTCCTTAATTGTCAAATTACCTTAGATGCCCAAACTTACAACCACTATTCTGTGTTCTAATACATTTTTAATTACACCTCCCAATTGAGGCCTTTTGGTCTCCAAAATTTTAGATGATCAATCTCGATCAATGCCTTTTGTGTGCTTTTCTAGAACATGGCTCTAACTTTGGCTCATATCTATAACTCTGAATTTGGCTCTAGCTCTCGTTCATGGCTATGGTTAATAACTCATGTTCTAGATATGCTCTAGTCATTGGCTTTGGCTCTAGTTCTTGACTCACTTCATGTTCCCACAATGAAAAAGTTTTCTCATTGATTCTCATCTCTATAGTATCTCTAGATCGAAACTCTGAAATTAGCATTCGTTCCCATCTATCTCATACTTGGAGACTGTCCATCTTGGTAGTTAACGAAGCCAAGTAGAATGTTGTAATTTTTTAGTCAGATGTTTCCAATTATGCCCTCACATTATAACCCAAAAAAAGAAGTGTGGTCTACCTTTTTTTTCTTGGACCAATCACTTCTTGTTATGGAAAGAAAGAATGAAGACCTTCCCGCAGAGTTGTGTTTTTAGGTTGGATCAGTTGGCAAATGAAGGATGGCCTTTCAACTGGTCAGACATGTTGGCTCTTCAGCTAAAAGCGCATGTGTCAAATGCCTGAAATCCGCATAAGGATGGAAAAGCAAGATTCTATATGTCCGCATACCTTCTTGATGTGATTTGTGCACAACAACAATTTCTTAGCATGGGTTGGACATGAACATTGTTGTAGCTCCCAGAGACAACCTTGGATTGCTTACAAGATCAATGATTGGGCACATCTAAATTAGGATTGTCTCAAATTATTCTCAGTAAAGGGAGACCTCACCTATGTTCTATATGTATATATAATGGGTTGGTTCATTTATCCAAAGAAATAAAGCATGAATTTCTGGTACTTCCTCACAAGTTCAGATCTCAGAAATATGCATGAAAACAACGGAGGCCGAGTAATTCAAGGGATTACAACTTAATAAGCTTTTGCAGAGTAGATGAGAGAGGACAAAGAGAAGGAGAAACTCATCACATAGCGCATAAGGCTTCAAGAGTTCTACACTTAACACATAGAGCTTGAGGCATTAAGGATTTCTATACTTGTTTGAGTTACAGGCATAAATAATGGATGAAGGAGGGGATGAATGCTATGATTCATGTGTTGCAAATTTAAATATATGATTTCAATAGTTGACACAGGAATATGCATCAATAATATTGAGACAAGTGAATCTGTGATATAAATACAGGCACTTGCATTCACATATCAATACAAATAAATCTATGAGGAAGCTTGAAACATTTCTAGCAGCTATAATTTGCATGAATACAAAGAGGAAAGATGAACATAAAATGAGATTTAACAGAAGGAACACATATTGTAATACTTGAAGGGGGGAATCACCACCATATCCTTGATACCCTGAAAAAGATATGAGTTATAAAGAAAAATAGTCTGAAAATGGCATGTAGTATTTTCTATAGAATTTCTGAACCTTTTTTGAGTCTTGTTTTCCCTTATTTAACTAGAGAGGGGAGCAAGAACATTCATTACAAAAAAATATCTCTAGTCCAGACTTAGTTGTTGGGTTGACTAGTAGTCTCAATCAGAGATGGATTTGTGGCCCAAAACATTACATAATTAAAAGCCTCATTGAAAGGAAGGCATGTTACAGGACAAAAATAAGTAAATAACCAGACATAAAAGTAAATGAAAAGTCCATGTGCCCATCCTGTGATCTCCTCTACCTTGGGCTGTAGTTTTTTCATTGTATGGCCTCCTGTGCTGCTCAAATGAACCCTTCACTTCTGCCTTTATTGCTTGGATGCCTTGTTCTATGGAGTAGGGTTTGGGTCAACTGTAAGTGCCCATATTTGCAGTCTTTTGCTGGGTAGAGGGATGGGGCTCCATGAAAAGCCATTAATCTTCCTGAGTCCTGTGTACTATTCCATTGCTGAGCCATGCGCCATTTAAGTCTTCAGTTGTCGGCCCATCTGCACATTAAAACTCTGTTAAATACTATAGACGCCCTAAAAATCCCGGTGTCGTGTTTCATGGTGTACCTAGGATTCCTTCGAACATGGGCCTTTAACACAAGAATAACACAACACAAGTGTGTTGTGACTTCCCTTTAAGCCCCCCTTTGGTGTAGCGCCCTTATCTCCATTGTCATCATATAACCACAGGCTGGTACCAGGGGCTTAACCTTTCGGGCACTAAGGTCTTTAAACCTGTGTCCAGGGGGTCTTTTTCCTCTATAGTGTGAAATGCCTTTAAAAACCACTTACACCGCATTGGTCGATATCCTGGACGCGAAGACCTTATCAAATAGTCGTGATAACTTATCACATCTATGGTCTTTTTCCTTTGTTACTTGGAATCCCGCATCCCGACGCTTGATAGCATTTTACCTTTAGCTTTTCCCCAAGACACATGTGATCGCCGATTTGCGGGGTGACATCATCACTGCCACGTGTCACCCTGTGAGTGGTGACACATGTCACGCAGAAATGGCCCCATAAGACCCCTGAAGACGTTGAAACTGAGTGACACTTGTCATCTGCCACGTTAGCATCTGTACTGCCACGTGTCCTCCATACTGCCACATCATTTATGGCATCAGCTGCCCTGTCAACTCAGAGGACCAATCACATGTCGCCACGTTGCCCCCTGTAGGAGAGAGAAAAAGGCTTGCCCAACCCTATTTTCGTAGGCATTTCCTTTTTAAATGAATTTCAGCCCTCCTTGGTGATTTTGTACTAAATCACAATATCACAACCCCACAAGGTTTTTGGGGAGGTAGCCCCTTTGTTCCTGCGATCACTGATAATGTGGGATTGTGAGATGCGAGATTTCCCATCCCTACTATGTTGTACCACCAAGTGGAGGAGAGAGAAAGGGGCGACCCTACCTTAGTGTTACCATGTTTTTCCTTTGAATTTGGTTTTTGTCCCTTCCCAAAACTTTTACATTGTATCGTAGGATCGGCCCTTACATGGTCTTGGAATGAAAACCCCGCACTTCACTGATATCCAAGACTTCACCGATTTGCGGGATGTGGGATTCCATGTGGAGGAGAGAGAAGGGGGGCGGCCCGATCTTTTTTTTATCAATAATTTCCTTTATAAACGAATTTTCGGCCTCCCCAACGATGTACCACTATATTGTGAGATCGATGGTTCGTAGGTCTTTTAAGTTTAGAACCTCGTCGATCCGCCGATTTGGGGGATGTGGGATCGCCGACATGCGGGATGTGGGACGTGTGGGATGTGGGGTCGCTGACATGCGGGATGCAGGGCCTGCGTGATGCTGGGTCGCCGACATACGGGATGCGGGACTTGTAGGATGCGGGGCCTGCTTGATGCAGGGTCACCAACATGCGGGATGCGGGACTTGCGAGATGCAGGGCCATCCAATGTGATTTTCCTTTGTCTCTTTAATGCTTTTTCTTGGTTTTATGGGCTTTCCAAAGGCGATCTTCAACAAGCTCTAACATCTGATCCATGAGTCCTTTTTTGGACTTCTATATACCATTGGAAAGATCTTTCTGAGAACTATGCAATGGAGAGGGTCTGATTAAGCTCTGAGATCTTTTGTGGCCTAGGAAAGTAGCTCCAAAATTCACTACCCTTGGGAAACCTTGACCAATTGAAACCCACAATGCAGTGAGTGACAACAAACACCATTAGAAGATGTTGTGAATGTTTATTACAAGTTTCTCTCTTAGTTCAGCTACCGAGGAGTCATGACAAGGTTGTCTGACCACTTCATCACCTTGTTGTATATGATAATATTTGAACAAGACCCACCTTTCATGTCCCAGGAAGTTATGCAGGCATTGCTCAACATTACAAATTGGTATGCCTCACCTAGTGGCACCTTCATCAAGACGTTTGGTACGGAGAAGCCTTCGCATGAGTTACCAAGGTTTTCCACGAACAAGTTGGTCATGCAATAGATTGCGTACCACATCTCCACAAGGTTATCAACAACACTGCACATGAGGAAGAATGCACCATGGCCTACTCTTCCTTTGCAGATTGGACTGTATAAGATCCGTACCTTGAAACATGCAGATGTCGAGACCGAGGAATTGAAGAAGTTAGGGTTCAACACCAAGAGTTTCAATCAGTATGATCCACACTGCATATGCAAGAACCACTGTGTAAAGGTGTACTTCCCATGGGTCCACGAGGCATGTCATTGGCCAAAGTATGATCCTTAGAGGTATTTCTATAACTCCTTTAGGCTCAATGAATTGGCCAGCATGGTTGTAGAATGGAAAGCGGCACTGCAAGCAGCAACACCACAGGAAGCAACAACAACAACAACGGTGAACAAAAAATCGGTGCAAGACAAGGCAAGAGGAATATTGCTGAGAGTGCAGAGGCTAAGCAAAGCTACAAGTTCAAAGAAGATTCACTTGTAGAGAGAGTAGCTTTGGAGATAGATGCAAAGAGGCGACATCGTGACAGGGGAGTACCACAGAGAAAGAGGGAGAAGCAAAGATTGGAAGACGAAAATGATATTGCAAGAGACAAAGAAGAAGCTGAAAGGAAAACAAGAGCTCAAGAGGAGAGATAATGAAGAAAGGAAAAAATAGGAACAAGGAGAATGACAAGGTGCACTGACAGAGCAAACTGCACAGATACAGGTTGAGACAACAGATGATGAAGAGGGTGAGCAGGTGCAGGTTCAGGAACTTGCTCAGTAGGTTGAGAAGTTGGTTGAGGCAAGAAACATGGAGACGAAACATGAGCTAGAGGACCAAGACATTGATCTCATGTTGAGGGCATCCGAGGTAGTACCACAGTCTCCATCACCTCCATAACCACTACCAGTCTTGAGTGAGCAAGGAGAAGTTGTTCTTCTTGATGATGATCCTGAGATAAATGTGTAGAATCTGGCATTTGACGAGACACAACAGAGGATTGTATATGCACGAAGAAAATAGCTCCTGGATGATCATACATCACCTGCACACACAGAAGAAATGGTGATTGTACTAGATGTTAGAAGACATCTAATTTCCATGGCTAAGGCTTCTAAGGCTTATGCAGAAGCCACAAGTTAAACAGTCAAGTTCTTGATAACAGAAAATGAACGGATGGCGAAGGACTTGCAAAAGGCTAGGCAGAGTAGAGTATTCCGTAAGATCTGCTATGGAAGAAATGAAGAAAGCAATATTGTCAGAGATATCAATTTTAGAAGCTACCATGTAGACAATTTATAAAATATTTGTCCTCGTGCACGAAGCAGTTGTCCATTTATACGATTTTCAGCAGTAGTGCGAGCATACAACACAAAATCTCAAAGACATTCACATTGCTATTGTGCACATGAAATAATGGACAATGAGGTACAAGGGAGCCCCGCTTTACCTGCACAAGAAGATGAAGCCACAGGTTGAGCTAGACAAACCACAGATTCAGATGCAGATCCAGAATTATGAGTAGCTCCCTCCGCTCATCACTAGCATTGACGCTTCCTATGGATGTTGTTCAACAATCTGGATTTCATAGTGCGAATGCACAAGATCCCTTCCATCGGAACCCTCACCCAGGCCATGAGGAAGAACCAAGTCATGCTAGATGTCAAGAGGTACATTGGGTAGTTGATGCGTGAAGCCACCCGCGATGACTTGCAGCTCTGAGCAGAAAACATGCAGAGGTACATTGGTGGTCCAACCACACTCAAGATAGTGTTGCACATGCTTCAGGATGAGCTGGACAGAGTTTCAGAACCATATACCCAGAAGCCATGGAGGCAAGGGTCTGCTTCGACAAAGATTCCATCAAACAATATTGGGACACAATAGAGAAGTACCAAGCTTGGTATCAGTTCATCATCGAAGATCATCGCAAGGAGGTTACCGAGTTGGTCTTCCCCTAAGACCCCGAGTGATGGTGTTGTCTTGTCAGGCCGACTCAAGCATATTTTGTCCCACATGGGTATATGTGGAAATTGTATTATTGTAAATGTATTGTAAATAAAATTCCAAGTGTCATTAGTGCAATGTGAACAATCACTATTGTAATGTGAAGAGTCAAGAGGGTAGTCCAAGAGTCAAATAATCACTCCATAATTCTCTCAACAATCATCCACAAATATCTCATCTATCATTCCACTAATTTCTCCACAAATGTCTCACTAAAAAAAATAACTTTAATTATTTAATATTTGACAAATGATCCATTATTCCATCAATAACCCAAGTCATGGAAGTAGTTTGAGCACTGACAACAGTTCCAATGAGAAATGATGATCTATTTGGATATCAATGCAACCTGTTGTATTTTTTGAAATAATTGTGTGTGAAAATCAAACATATTGTTTAATGTAATCATGGACATAGTGTCCCAATTGAAAATCAAGGGGTTACCAATAACAATCCCTTTTTGTGTGACAAAGAGCCTTTTATTGATATATAATAAAATACATTTTAATTTATTCTATTGTGTTATCCAATTTCGTTGTGAAATGTTACACCACTAATTAAATATATTGATGATTAAATATTATAATGAAGAGATGTGAAATCTGATAATATAACAAATTAATCCAAACAACATATACAAATGCACTAATCAAATATTAATTTATATGAATATTAGGAGAAGTCTTTAGGTAGAAATCACATAACAAAATTTTTTTTGGCTGAAGCTTTTCGAACCAACAAGTTGGTCATTATATGAATATTGTTATAAGATATATGTTGATTTCTCAATGAATAACAGATTTTAAAAATTACAATAACTGCATTGTCACAAGTCATTGTCTCCAAAAGAGAGAAAATCTCATACAAAAACATCGGTGTGTCCATAACATAAAAACACATCGGTGCTTTACTTTAAATAAAAGCACTGTGATGTCATCTTTTGGCATAGCCGGTGCCTTTTCGGAAAATGACATCACTGAGGCTTTCAAGTCTTCAAGCACCAGTATTGTCTTTAATTAATGCCCTAGTGCATTGTAACTCTTAACACACTAGTGCTTTCATTGAACTAACACCCCCTAGTTCTACAAAATATTATTTCCATTCCCGGTGCCCTATTAAAACTAATAACACAGGACCCTCTATATAACAAACACACAGGTGCATTTATGTAAACAAGACGTTCTGATGTTGCATGTTTAAGAGAAAGCACTGAAACTGCGATTATTTTCTTTATGCCTTGGAGCTATTCCTTCATCGAAGAATGATCAGGGATTTTTTTATATAAGCACTGGTGTGGTATATGTTTCAAGGTCTGGTGCTCTTTGAGTTGAGCGTACCAGGAATTTTTTGTTGTAAGCACCCTGGTGGTATACATTTTAGATTCTAGTGCTCTTTTAATTAAACGCCTCAATGCTTTTAATTATGTATGAATCCAGATGTGTTTCTACAATTAGTGCACTAGGGCTGCTTGTTCCATAAAGCGCACCGAAAAAAAACATATGCTAAAATCTTTGGTTGCACAAATTTTTTCAGTTGAGATGAAGTTTCGTTATAATCTCCGCTAAAACATTCATTCCCACAAACAAATGTTTTAGAGGATGTTTTTTTGACAATTCTTGTCAATTTTATAACACTAAAAACCTCTGTTATAACCTCTGCTAAAAGGTATTTTCCTTGTACTGTGTCTTTCATGTTATTTGTCTTGTACATGTATATTAGAGACCCCGTTGTAGCCATACTCTCAATGCGAAAAATAGTTGTTTTTATGAGAATGATAAGATGGGGTGTATTGCCATTACTTTTAGTATTATAAATTATAAAATTATTTTGGATTTTCTTGCTCTTTCCCTATTGTTATTTCAAGATGTTACAATACTAAACTTCACATCGAAATAAGATAATAGCAATGGAAAGAATATTAAAGAAGTGTCCCCATCCCCACCCCCAAAAAAAAACTAGAAGTAAACTAATTTACAACCATTTCTAAGACCAAAATTATCTTTCCACCCTCTATTAATCATTGTCCCCGATGTTATAGCTTCAATTAAGCTTGTGACAGAGGTCAACTCCGAGAGATATCTATGCAGTAACCCCCTATAAGTTGCTATTGTCAACTTCAAAATTAACATACATGATCTTTTGAATTTGATAATTATAACCTTTGCTTTGTAATCTCATACCCATGCTACAACAAACAATCCTTGAGAATTGTTGTTTTTTAAGCTCGAAGGGAAATCTCACCATAAGAAAAATACCCTAGGCATAAGAAGGATGATAACAATTCGAGCTAAAGTAGTGTCAACACAACCTACTTTTTCCAAGCATGCCTTTAACTTGTCCATGCAAATTCCCAAAAGGGTAGGGGGCGTGACACATCCTTGCTTAACTCCTACAAAGAGTCACCCCCACTTTATCATGAAGATTCTTAACTTGTAAATAGAATTTGTTACGATACCATGACTTACCAATACCAGATGCCCAAAACACCATAACTCATGTTCTTATGAAATTTTTTTTAATTAATAGACACATCTATCGACGTAATTAATCTTTTCCAACTAACACTTAGTATTTATAAACTTACCAATAACATTTTTTCACAACCTTATTGTGACAACTCTCAACTACAATGGAACCTTTAATTCTCTAATCTATTCTAAAGGTTAATTCTAGGCATTGTGTCAAATTCTTTGTTAAATTGAACGAAGCAATATGGGAAATTAGTTCTACTACTATGAAAGTCCTCTGTGATGGTCCTAAGCATAACTAGGTGGTCCATGGTAATATGATAGCTTCTAAAACCATTGCAGTCTTTAACCCTTTTCTCAAACACTTTAACTATATGTTGATATTCTTTTCCAAAATAATCCCATATAGTTTTGCTACAAGAAATCTTATCATAATGGTCATGTAATTAAAAGGATTTTTTGTCTTTGCTAGAATGAGAACAATAAAAGTTTGAATCCATAATTTAGGGAAAATTTGCTTGGCTACTTATTATAATGCTTTACAAATTTCTTAACTATTTTTTGTATAACTATGCTAAGCCTAGGTCAGGGCCAACCCTAATGTTGGATGGAAGAATAAGTTTCCCACCAATATTGTGTGAAGCTTGATCACGCTTGGATGCCCCTTGGGATAGTTTAATTCCCCCAAAAGTGGATTCCATCCTCAACCCCTCCCATACTTGAGACCTGGTGGGGACTAAACCCCACAAAATCAACTAGTCTACACCTTATAAGTAACTACTTATAAGAGATTTTTTAGAAATTGCCTTTAGAAAAATGATTATATTTCAACCATCAAATAATAATGAGCACAACTAATCTCTATGAATATAATGTAATTTTTGTATTACATGTAATAAATTTGACTAGTAAAGAGAACAATTATAAGAATAATTGAATTGATTCTATGAGAAGTATATGACAAGGTGTATTGTTTTAAATTTTAAGATTGTGAATTATAAAATTCTTTTGTATTTCCTTGATATTTCTCCATGATTATCTCAAGATACTACAATTTACTAAACTTCACATCCATATAATATAATAGGAATGCCAGTAATATCAAAGGTGTGTGTGTTTCCCCCAACACTAGAAGTAAACTATTTTACAATTGTGTTTAAGACCAAAATAAGCTTCCCACCTTTCATTAATCATTTTTCTCAATGTTATAGCTCCAATTAAGCTTGTGAGGAAGGACAACTTCAAGATATTTCTATGCGGTAACTTATTATAATTTGTTATTGTAAATTTCAAACTTAACATACATGATCTTTTAGATTTGATCATCATAACCTTTGCTTTGTCAATAGTTACTGTGATATCCATGCTACAACAACAATCCTTGAGAATTCTTAGTTGTTTGTTGAGATTAGAGGGGCACATTAGCATAAGAACCATAGCATTGACATAAAGAAGGATGATGACGATTCGAGCTAAAGTAGTGTCAACACAACTTGTTTATTGTTGACATCCCTTTGATTTGAATATATAAAAGCCTAGAAAAGGTAGGAGAGCTGAAACATCCTTGCTTAACTCCTATATCACATTTAATATCTGCCAACTAAGTCTTAGTGGTTGTAAATGATGCAGGAGCATCCAGCTAGGGGCACCATGACCGGGTGTTAGTCTCAGCTGAGGAGGAGAGGTCATCAACAATTTGAATTTCATTTGTGTTATTAATTAAAGATAGTATTAGGAGCCTGTTTTATATTTTGTTTTTGTCTGTTAATGAGTAGTTACGGATAGTACAGTTTGGGACAATACAGTTAGGTATAAACAGTTGTAGACACTAGGTTGTCTAGTCTCTTATGTAGTTTAATTTTCTAGTTGTTTACTTTAGGAAAAAAACAACAAAATAACCGGAAGGAAAATATTGTCACTGAATGTTACAGAACGAAAAGATCAAATAGAAAGATAGTTGATAACTGCATAACCGAACAACCAACTGCCAACAGTTTGCTAACTGTATTGCAAGGAATTATAAAACAATTGTACATAGCAAGGACGGGGTTTGTTCTTTCCGAAATAGAGAACAATAATACAAAAACAGAGACATTTTCTTTACATTCTATTTCCTTGAATCCATCTGAATTGACTATTGTATCTCCTATAATCTATTTTTTGTTACATGCAATATTAGAACAGACAGAGAAACTGTCAAATTCCTTCCTGAACAGAAGCAAGTTCCCAAATATAAAATCAAGCAGAAGCATAACTACAGCCGAGACCCAGATATACAAAATGAAGACAAACACCTAGTTCCAGTGCACGCTAAAGAGGCTACAGAGGCGTGAACATATAGTAAAGCATTATCAACAATACAGTTCCGACATCGAGCATAAACAAGAGGTAATTATGTGCATGATAATACCAATTTTTTTTCATTAATATTTCACAAATATTATTACAGTCCACATCGTGGCATCAAACACGTGAATACAAGTCTACAGCCAATAGTTACGAGGGCGTGGAAACCCTCCTTTAGAAACAAAGTAGTAGGACGAGGGTCAGGGTTTCAAACCCTTAACAAAGTTCTATATAGCCCATGGCCGAAGCCACACTATACAATCAACGGACCAAGAAAACTAGATTTGTGCACAATCGAATGCATTGCAACCGAATAGGCCGAGCACAATAGCAAACATAACCAAAAACCCTTCGACTAGATAGAGACAACAAGGAAATATCCTATCGGGTCTATTCGAAGAAGGAGCTGATGATTACGCTAGCTTGAGATCAGAGACCTGCAAAAGAAACACGACAAGGTGTTAGCAATAAGGGTTTGAGAACGTGACAGCATGCGTAAAGATTGTTAGAAAAAGGAGTGTGAGCACCAGATGAACTCACCCTCTCAACAACAGAGTTGGGCAAGAAGAATTACCATTGACCGCGGCCATCACTAAACCAGAACCCTTCTAGCAAGGAGCCGAGACCATTAGCACAAGGAAAAATTGAGAGCATAACTTGTAGGAAAGAGAGATAACTTACCTTGCTAGAGGAAACAGTCGCGGATGGAAGGGTCCCGTTGAGGCCGCGTCCTAAGCACAAGCATATACAAATTCAACAAAAAATTATGTGGTCATTCTAGTAGCAGAGGAACTGTAAATGAAGTTAAAGGGTCAAACAAGCAACCGGAAAGAAACAGTGAACAACGAGCTGCCCAAGAGATAGGAGAACCTCATACAAATCGACCAAAGACGAGTAGAACCAAGCCAGTAAGGCGTAGACCAAGGAGAAACAATATTATTGCATGAATGTAACTTACCAACAGAAGCCACATTCGGCGCAGGCAACCATAACAGCAGAACAATAATAAACCCTCTCGGAGTCGCAGAGCTCACAAACAAACCGCGCAAAGTGCAAATGACCGGGAGAACCCAATACCCTAGGGTTTAGCCAAACGCGGGACGGAAGCCCGAGGTCTGGACACTTGTCCTCTCGGTGTACAAACATATTAACACAACAATCAATTTCCAACCTAAATATCTGCGCTAAACCCTGATTAGTGATATCATTATTCATAAATCATTGTAATCGACAACTGCTTGATTAATGTGTGATTAGTAACTAATCGTAAGCAAAACACTTATCGTTAATTAACACCGGACGAACATTATTAAATTTTGTACAACGTATTGTGCGCTGGTCCCATCATAGTGGTATTAGAGCAAGATTTTGGAATTGGCTTGAGAAATGGAGGTAGGAAGATGAGGCCGTGGAAGAGGTGTTCGAAGGATAGCGGAGGAAGGATTGAGAGAGGAGATCAGGATCCTTACTGCCCGTTTGGAGGCGGTTGAAGCAGGGAGAAGAAGGGATCTAGAGATAGGAGATGATAGCGAAGAGGAAGCTGTAGCGACAACAGATGGATCGGATGAAGAAGGACTGGAAATGAGACTGTTGAGGTAAGTCTTAATGGCAAGCAACAAACCCAAACCAGAACTCCAAAATTATGATGGTAACTTGTCCACAGAGGTTTTATTGGACTGGATCAGTGAGCTGGATAAGTATTTCGAGTGCGAAGAGATCAGTGAGGACCGTAGAGTTAAGTTCCCTGTGACAAAGTTGAAGGGACACACAACCCTTTGGTGGGACATCATCCAAACAAAGAGAAGGAGGTTGAACAAGTTGCCGATCAAGAAATGGTCAAGGATGGTGACCAAGTTGAAAGGCATATTTCTGCCTAAGGATTACCAGATTGCACTACACAGGCAAGTGAAAAATCTGAAGTAGAAGGGGATGACAGTAAGGGAGTACACTGAAGAGTTTTACCGAGTGAACTTAAGGGCCGTTATACAGAGGACACCCCGAAGAAAGCAGCCAGGTATGTAAATGGTTTAAAGTTAAAAATCTTAGATGAAATCAACATTATTTCCCTAAAAAACATTGAAGAAACATATCAAAGTGCTATGAAAGCAGAGGAGAAAATCACCAGAAAACAAAATGCTAGGAGAGGACGGGGAACCAGCAGAGGAAGAGGACAGACTTATGGCAGAGGGCAAACTGCTAGCAGTAATGAAGAAGGTAACAATTCTAAAGCTTCTGAAACAGCAGAAAGAGGTGAAAGCACGAGAGGTGGTAGGCCATATCAGCGCAGCAGGGGAAATGGCCGAGGCAGAGGAGCTGGTTATCAGTGTTACAGGTGTCACAAGTGGGGACACAGGTCGTTTGAATGCCCTGAAGCAGAACAAGCTAGGCAGAGGGGTGCGTATGTCGCATAGCCAGAAGAAGCAGAGACACCTCCCCAAGAAGCAGAAAATGTGCCGGAAATAGGGGAAGCCCTAGTTTTGAACAAGGTGTTGCTGAAACCAGCCAAAGAAACAGCTGAACAAACTCAGTGGAAAGCTTTGTTTCAGACGGTTTGTAAGTCACACAGTAAGTGATGTAAGCTAATTATTGACAATGGAAGTACAAATAATTTGGTGGCCGCAGAGATGGTGGAAAAGTTGGGGTTGAAGCGATTGAAACATCCAACCCCTTACAAAGTTTCGTGGCTGCAAAAAGGCCATCAGTTGCTGGTAGATGAGCAATGTGAAGTAGAGTTTCATATCGGAAGATATGGGGATAAGGTCATTTGTGACATAATGTCGATGGATGTATGTCACATACTGCTAGGCAGGCCATGGCAGTATGACAGGAAGGTGGTACATGACGGGAAGACAAACTATTATAAGTTTGTTAAAGATGGGATCAAGCACACGCTTGTGCCCATCAAGGAGGAAGAAACAACAGGGACAAGTGAGATAAGAGTATTGTTAATGAGTGGGAAACAGTTTCTGAAATAAGTTGAGGACAACGAGGTGAGCTATGTTGTTGTTAGAAGAGCGAAGACGGTGCTGCTACACACAGAGGTGTCAGATTTACCCATAGAAATTCAGCAGATGTTGCAGGAGTTTAATGATATAGTGGTGGATGACTTGCCAGATAAACTGCCCCCTAAAAGAAGCATAAGTCATCATATTGACTTTATACCCGGAGCAAGTTTGCCAAGTAGGGCAGCATATCGGATGAGCCCCAAAGACAATGAGGAGATTAGAAAGCAGGTGCAGGAATTGCTAGATAAAGGGTTAATAAGGGAGAGTTTGAACCCTTGTGCTGTTCCAATAGTTCTCACTCCCAAGAAAGGAGGAGAATGGCGGGTGTGCATAGACTTAAGGGCCATCAACAAGATCACCATCTGGTACAGATTTCCACTACCACGGATGGATGACATGATGGATTGCCTAAGCGGGGAAGCATATTTTTCTAAGATTGATTTAAAGAGTGGGTATCCCCAGATTCGAATTCGAGAGGGGGATCAATGGAAGACAACCTTCAAGATTAACGAGGGACTGTATGAGTGGCTGGTCATGTCATTCGGACTAAGTAATGCACCCAACACCTTTATGCAGTTAATGAATGAAATGTTGAATGGATACATCAGAAAGTTTGTGATAGTGTACCTGGACGACATATTAATTTTCAGCAAGACAAGGGAGGAACACTTTCGACATATTCGAAAAGTGCTGGAAAAATTATAGCAGAATACGCTGTTGATCAATCTGAAAAAGTGTGCTTTTCTGCAAAAAGAATTAATTTATTTGGGCTTCGTAATAGCAGAAAACGAGTTGAAGATGGATCTAGAGAAGATTGTAGCGATAGTCAATTGGCCATCCCTGAAAATCTTATTTGAGGTACGTAGTTTTCATGGGTTAGTGAGTTTTTACCAGAAATTTATAAGAAATTTTAGTGAAATCTGCGCACCTATGTTGGACACTATCAAAAAGGCCAGTCAGCCTTTTCGATGGACTAATGCAACAGAGAGGAGATTTTAGCTACTAAAGAAGAATATCACAGAGAGACCGATCCTGAGATTTCCAGATTTTAAAAAGCTTTTTCAAGTTTGCTATGATGCAAGCGGTATGGCTATTGGAGTTGTACTTAGCCAAGAGGATAAACCTGTTGCATTTTTCAACGAAAATTTGAATGAAAGAAGGCAGAAGTATTCATCCTACGACAAGGAGTTCTATGCTGTCGTCCAAGCACTGAAGCATTGGAGACACTATTTGTTGGGGAATGAATTTGTTTTGTTCTCGGATAATTCTACACTGCAGTATGTGATGCAACAGCACAAGCTGAATCACAAACATGCTAAGTGGGTTGAATATTTGCAGAGTTTCACCTTTGTGTTGAAACACATCAGCGGGCAGGCCAACAAGGTGGCAGATGCGTTGAGTAGGAGGGCCTTACTCTTGCAGGAGAGTATTATACAAGTGCTGGGTTTTGAGCACTTGAAAGATTTGTATTAGACTGACATAGATTTTAAGGAGGCCTACGAGGCATGTCAGAACCCTTTGGTGAGAGATAATAGTCCATTGTTGGACTATAACTTGCAGGAGAAATTGTTGTTTAGAGGAGGACAGTTATGCATTCCTGATTGCTCGATAAGAGAGAATATTATTCAAGAGAAGCACAGTGGAGGTCTAGCCGGACATTTCAGCATAGACAAGACATTAGAGAAGCTTAGCCATTTTTACTTTTGGCAAAAAATGCGAAGGGATGTGCAGAGATTTGTGGCCAGATGTAAAGTGTGTCAGTTAGCAAAAGGTCACAGTTAAAACGCAGGACTTTACACACCATTTCCTATTCCAAGTAGATCGTGGGACTCAGTCAGCTTGGACTTCATCTTGGGTCTACCAAGGACACAACGGGGTTATGACTCGGTGATGGTAGTAGTGGACCGGTTTTCGAAGATGGTGCATTTCATCCCTTGCAGAAAAACCAACGATGCCACTCACGTGGCCCACTTGTTCTTTACAGAGATTGTCAGGCTACATGGTTTGCCTAAGTCTATTCTCGCTGACAGGGATGTGAAGTTCACAGGGCACTTTGGTGCACCCTGTGGATGAAGATGGACACGCAGTTGAGTTACAGCTCTGCTTATCACCCGCAGATCGACGAGCAAACAGAAGTGGTAAACAGAAGTCCAGGGAACCTGCTACGAAGCTTGATTGGTGAGAATTCACGGATGTGGGATTGAGTACTTGCCCAGGTAGAGTTCGCTTATAACGACTCACCCAATCGTAGCACGGGTTGCAGTCCTTTTCAGATCTTGTATGGCATGCACCCTCGTAGAGTGCACGAATTACGAGATCTGGGACAGCAGGAGAGATGGAGTGCTGATGGGGAATATTTCGCTAACGCAATGAAAGATTTGCATGAGCAGGTGAAAACCAAATTGCAGGACAACAACCAAAAATATAAGCAACAAGCAGATTTGAAACAAAGGGAAGTGTAGTTTAATGTGGGAGATGAAGTCCTCGTGCATTTGTGCAAGGAACGCTTCCCTAGAGTTGCATACAACAAGCTGAAGTACAAGAAAATAGGTCCCTGCAAAGTTCTCCGGAAATTTTCAGCGAATGCCTATGAAATACAGTTGTCACCAGGGATAGGCATTTCGCCCATCTTTAATGTAGCAGACCTATTTCCATACATTGCTGGTTCAGAGGAAGACAGTACCACACGGCTTACATGGGACACCCAAGATGGAAGTGAGACTTGGATGAGACAAATGCCTTACGTTCAGCCTCCTGAGATCGAGAGGATCCTCGACACTCAGGTGGCTAAGTGAACTCAGCGAAAGGAGTATCTGCAATACCTAGTCAAGTGGAAGAACCGTCCTATTGAGGACAGTTCGTGGCTTTATGCCAGGCAGATAGAGCAGGTGGGTCATTCGGTTAATCAAAATGAGGTTAACAAGCGGTCGTTGTAGTATAGTGGTGAGTATTCCCGCCTGTCACGCGGGTGACCCGGGTTCGATCCCCGGCAACGGCGATTTTGCTTTTCCCGGGTTTTTCAAATAACAGGGTCAACAACATTTTATTAAGAATAATGTGATTGGATAAAATGGACATGCCGGGCCCGATCCCCGGCGATGGCGATTTAGGGTTTCCCAGATAACACGACCACCAATAAAAGAGTTCGATTCCTAGCATTGGCGATTTTGGTTATCAGAATTTCCTTCCTCTTTTGAATCTTTTTCTCAAAGGGAATCAGAATTATCAAGGTTTATTTCTCCTTCCTTTTTCTTCTAATTCTGCTTCATCTACTTCTAGATCCTTCTCTTGAATGGGTGTCAGTCTCTTAGATAGTCTTTTTCATGATGAGTGGAATTGATTTCTCTATTTCCTTTGGAGATTTAATGGATGGTTCAAGATAACTCTGTGGGTTTTCTTCTTTTACTTCCTTTTGATTTTCTAAGATTTCAAATTGATTTTCTAAGATTTCAAATCTATGATGGGTTGGATTGGGCTAAGATTCTTTAGATTGTTGCTGCTTGTGTTTTTTAGAAATTTGTTTAAATGTTTTTTATTCATTATCGTTGTAAGGGATGGAGCTTGTTTGGAGAGGATTGAAATTCTTTATATCTAGGCAACTCTTTGTCAAGTGGCCATACTCATGACAAGAGTGGAAAAAATATGGCTGTAATTTAGTGCCTAGATGTGACTCCATCTTTCTTTATTGAGTTGAATTGCTTCTTAGAGCCTTTTTCTAAATTCTGAGATCCCTTAGATTGTTGATTCATGTGCCTTTTAGAAACTTGTTTAAATGTTTATTGTTGTGAGGGATGGAGCTTGTTTAGAGAGGGTTGAAATTCTTTTATAATTAGGCAACTCTTTGTGAAGTCGCTGTACTCATGACAATAGTTGTGCTTGAAAGAAATATGGTTGCAATCTAGTGCCTAGATGTGACTCCCTTTTTCTTTATTGAGTTGAATTGTTTCTGAGAGCCCTTTTCTAAATTCACTTCCGCACAAAAACACAACGTTGTAGTCTAACGATTATGCTTTTTTGCCCTAAAAGTTATGGAAATTCCGGCCATATTTTGAAAAAATCCGGCAAGGATTTTTGTAAATCTAAGTAAAATCTGTCAAACTTCATTATTTTAGGTGCCCTCAAGATTTTTGATGATGTTGAATCTATTTCCACCATCTAAAACATGATTCAAACACTACATCTACAAGATTTTTTTTTCCCCGAATTCCAATTAAAAGAAATTTCTCAACAACTCCAAAAACAAATCACAAATTAATCAATATAACCACCCAATTCACACCCCAATTATTTTGAGAGTAACTTCATCCCAAAAGATAACAAAGAAAATGTGAAATCCTAGCCCAGAGTGGCAATTGAAATTTGATATTTAGATCAAAATCAAAAGTCCAGTGAAACATAAGCCAATTTTTTTTTGCCCCGTATTCAAACTTATCGATGGCTGCATCATAGGCTTGTAAATTATTTTATTAATGCTTGCTAATGCATCATATTGCCTTTATCAGAGCCGGATAAAAGAAACCGTTGTCGTATAATGGTGAGTATTACGACCTGTTCGATTTCCCGACGATATTAATTTTACCGGGTAACACCCATACATTTCCCACAAATTTTGCCACACCGCATCCAGTAATTCTGCTTTGCGCTAAAGTACTGCTCACTAAATAAATGATTTGGGTCTTCATATTATTTATATTATTCTCAGAAAACCGAAACGTTTCGATTCTTAGCCCCATGGGGGTAGCTCAGATGGTAGAGCGCTCGCTTAGCATGCGAGAGGTACGGGGATCGATACCCCGCATCTCCAAGCCTATTTTAGACTGAAAGTTGAATCATCTGCAAGCCCACTTGTAGAATTGCAAAACTAAATCATAACTTTAATCTGAAACTGCATGAATCGAGCTAGGGTTACCCTCAATTGTGTCTCATCATCATGTTCCCTTATAGTTTCTATAGTCTATTTGTATGATTTTCATTAAACTATGTGTGAGATCTTCTTAAGTTAGCCATATGTGTGATTTTTATTCAACTAGCCATATTTGTGTGATTTTCACTTAAGTTAGCTATATGTGTGATCTTTATTCAACTAGCCATTTGTGTGATTTTCACTCAACAAGGTCTTGTTAAGCTAGCCACATTTGTGTGATTTTCATTCAACTATGTGTGAGGATCTTGTTAAGTTAGCTATATGTGTGATCTTCATTCAGCTATGTGTGAGGATCTTGTGAGGTTCTTCATCTTTATTCAACTATGTGCAAGGAGGACCTTCATCCAAATTTACAATGAGCTATGTGCCTTTTTCTTTAGTTAGTTATATGTGTGATCTCCA
Source organism: Pinus tabuliformis (assembly GCA_031772625.1). Classification (NCBI taxonomy): domain Eukaryota; kingdom Viridiplantae; phylum Streptophyta; class Pinopsida; order Pinales; family Pinaceae; genus Pinus; species Pinus tabuliformis. The sequence goes on from CM062811.1 coordinate 1,139,064,888, forward strand.
TTCCGCTATGTGTGAGGATCTTAGCTATATGTGTGATCTTCATTCAACATATTCAACTATGTGTAGCTTATTTAGGATCTTCATTCAACTTTACAATGAACTATGTGTCTTTTTAAGTTAGCTCTATGTGCCCTCTTTAATTGCAATATTTAGCTATGTGTGAGGAACTTAGCTACATGTTTGATCTTCATTCAACTTATTCAACTATATGCGAGGGTCGTCATTAAACTTTACAATGAGCTATGTGCCTTTTTAAGTTAGCTATATGTTCCCTCTTGCATTGCAATAAACCATGTGTGGGGAACCTAAGTTAGTTATATGTGTGAGGATCTTTATTTAACTTAATCAGGTTCTTCATTTAGCCTTACAATGAGCTATGTTCCCTTTTGCATTACAACAAGCCATGTGCCTTCTTAAGTCAGCGATATATGTGAGGATCCTCATTTATCTTTCCAACAAGCTATGTGCCCTTTTAAGAAGTTAGCTATATGTGTGAAGATCTTTATTCAACCTTACAACAAGCCATGTGCCCTCTTAAGTTAGCCACATGTCTGAGGATCTTCTTTAGCCTTACAACGAGCTATGTGCCCTTTTAAGTCAACTATATGTGTGAATATCTTCAATCAATCTTGCAAGTTAGCTATATGTGTGAAGATATTCAATCAATGTTGCAACCTTACAAGGAAACGTGTGCTCTCTCTTAAGTTAGCTATATAACAATCCATGTGCCTCTTTAAGTTAGGTTGTGTGGAGATCTTCAATCAGTCTTGCAAGTTAGCTATATGTGTGAAGCTCTTCAATCAATCTTGTAGCCTTACAAGGAGCCTTGTGCTCTCTCTTAAGTTAGCTATATAACCGACCCATGTTCCTTTTTAAGCTAGCTATATGCGTGAAAATATTCATTCAATCATTCAGTTAGCTATATGTGTGAAGAGGCGCCCTCTTAAGTTACCTATATGTGTGAAGAGGCGCCCTCTTAAGTTATCTATATGTGTGAAAATCGTCATTCAATCATTAAGTTAGTTGTATGTGTGAAGATGTGCCTTCTTAAGTTAGCTATATGTGTGAAAATCTTCATTCAATCATTAAGTCAACTATATGTGTGAGGATGTACCCTCTTAAGTTTCCTGTATGTGTGAAAATCTTCATTCAATCATGGTATCTCTCTAAAGTTAGCTATATGTGTGAAAATCTTCATGCAATCATTAAGTCGTCTACATGTGTGAAATTTATCATTCAATCATTAAGTTAGCTATATGTGTGAAGATGTTCATTCAATCATGGTATGACGCTCATTATTAATGACAATACTACACATGATGACAATCCTCTCCATGTTTTTAAAGGTGTTTTGATTAGTCCCATGTTTTTAAAGGTGCCTTGATTGGTGAAATGATCCACAATAGGATGTTTTCCCATATGACATGATAAACGTTGACCTTTGCAATTGAACTTTTAACTTGTCGAATCCTCTCTATCACTAAGGCAAAATCATAAATTGAGAGGAGTAGTTTCTAAAACCATGTTCCTTATGTAATTTTTGGAGTCCATCACTTTCGTACTGCTCACTAGTAGTGCCTTAGTCCATCAAGGCCACTACACATTGATACTCCAGGAGTGATACCACCTAACACTGTTGCATGTCACTTATGTTACATGTACACCGGCTCATAAATATTCTCTCTAGGTTGGCCAATTCCCGAGTTCTAATCTGCCTTCTCATAGCCTCTTTCATTCATCAAAGAGCTACTCATAATGCTGCAAACTTCACCCAATATTCACCTATATTCGTCACTTCAAGACTGCTAGTTTAGGGCTACTTTGAGTAGCCAACATGCTGCGCTCCACCAGACCAATGGTACCCAATACTTCACCGTTGGTTCTGCTCCTAGGATGGGTTCTTCGCCTCCTCGAAAAGTCCTCCACGCGAAACCAACAAGCTACACAATCAATCTGATCCAAACTTGGTCACTTCTTGACCCAACACACATCAACCTTTTACTCCAAGTCTGCTATCCCACGCTGCCCTTAACTGTCACTGGTTATGGCTTCTTTAACAGGATGCTACAACCCTTAACCGACCCCTAAACAACCCTAAAAAAACCTCAATACACAGCGGCATCCACTTAGAAGATCCCTCCTCTACCACGATGTTGTTGTAGGCTTAAACCAACCCCTTAAACCCTCCTCCGCACACCCTATTGTGGTGTTATTGTCTTCAGCCTAACACACAACAAGTCTGTAGCTAATGATCAACACTGTTAGGTAGATTTTGTCCCCAAGAGTTGCTCCAAAACAGACTTGTGAGGAGGCTCTTCAACTCGGCCTAGCCTCTGGCACCCTTGGCCTCCACTATAACAATTTCAAACCCAAAGACAATTCTCCCACTTCGTTGTTCTGCCTCCTTCTTTGTTGCGGCTAGGGCTCATAAATGTCCTCCTCAACAAGTTCCTCTTTGATGTATAATGTGTTGCACAATGGATTCCTTAATGACTCCAATTTCACCCTTTATTTATACACCAATAAAGGGGCTCCACGAATTCATGAAGAGACACATCTATTGGATATTTTTACTTCAAGTCTACATGACTTGAATATCAATAATTATCTGTCAACTGTAGAAATTTTGAATAATATGACACTTATTCACAGAGATTATCCCAATTATACACTATTGTGGAATACATGCACAATATATAATCTCCTCTATGTTGATCATCAATTTAGCAGCATTAAAAACAATGAAACATCAATCGCATGCACACATTAACACAGTATGTAACCCGGGGAAAGCATACAGCTGAAAACCCCACACTATTTGTATATTATAATGATAGAGAACATGTAACAATACATACTACAATACTCCTCACAAGTACTCAGTACTATCTCCACCTGTTACACACAAACTAGCTCAGATCTGAAGCCTCAAATCTTCTCCATTGTTTGCCTGCCTCCACTGCGCAATCCCGCAAGAGAATCAATCACTCTGTGAAATCGAATTCCTTTGGTTATACTACGCAAGCCTCATGGGCAATCTCCATCCATGCATGTGCAAATCTCATGCACAACTATAGTCACATCTATAGTCACAACTGATAGCAATCTCAACCTCTAACACCTGTCTCCATTGAACTGTACATGCACTGAGTTAACTGATGTATTCTTCAGTTGCTTTATGAGTTAATAATTAGTGAATTAAGTAATATTTAATTCACACAACTCATCACTGGTGTATTCTTTAGTTAGACTAAAATACAACTAGTTCCACCAAGTCAAACTGAACACAACTCCATCAACTCCACAATCAACTCCACTGAAACTCAACCACATGAATTCTAACTGAAGTCCTGCATGCAATAGCTCAACTGACCCACAAAGAAAGTGTATTTCCTTCTGACAGCTGCATGTGCCACATCTGTAGCTAAAACTGAAGTGCTCCAAGAGGATAAGATAATGTTTATAGTCCAAATATTATTATGAGACAATAATATTTGACTGTTCTATTTTTAGCTTGGCAGTCTAAAAGTAGAAACCACCCATATGTCTAAAAATAGAAGTCCATCTATTTTTACCAACATGACCAATCATCCACAAATAGCATCCTACAACTCATAGACCATGATCCATATGTCTAAAAATAGACTTTGCGCCAAAAATAGCCTGCGGGCCCACTTAGTGAAGGTGACTTCTTTCCACTAAGCTCCATCATCTTGTTGCATTCTCAACACTCCCTCTCAACAAGATATGGATTATCAGCAACCCCTATCCTGCCTCAGTGGTATTCGAATTTACTCCTGGTGAGCGCCTTCGTTAAGATATCAGCATCTTGATCCTCCGTTGGAATGTATGAAAGTAACATGATTCTCCGCTGCACACAATCTCTGATATGATGGTACCTGATGTCAATGTGCTTAGATCTATCATGAAATACATGATTAGCCGAGAGTTTAATGCAACTTTGGTTATCACAGTAAATCACAGTAGGCTCCAAGTAAGAACCGAACAAACTAACCAGGATCTTCCTCATCCATATAGCCTCGCATGCAGCCAAACTTGCTGCCATATACTCGGCCTCTGCTGAACTGAGTGCCACGGATCTCTGCTTCCTGCTGTACCAAGAAACTGTTGTCGACCCGATACTGAAGACCCCTCCAGATGTGCTCTTTCTGTTCGTTGGGCTCCCTGCCCAATCTGCGTCCGTGAAGCCACATAGCTTCATCTCATCCTCCTATATGTACCACAATCCATATCCCGATGTGCCTCTGAGATAACACAATACATGCTTGCCTGCCTTCCAGAAGAGCTTGGTTGGCTTAACCATAGCTTGTGAAAGTTGGTTAACAACATATCATATATCGGGTCGTGTATTGACCAGATACATAAGAGACCCCACCAATTGTCGATAAACAGTGGCATCCACTTCTTCTGCTGAAGTGGCATCCTCCTTCCTCTAACCTCTAGGAAGGGGAGTATCAACAGGCTTGCAGCCATGCATGTTGAACTTCTCCAGTATCTCCCAAGCATACTTACCCTGAGAATCAACTAGTCCATCACTGCGCTGCCAGATTTCCAATCCCAAGAAATAATGAAGAAGGCCCAAGTCCTTCATCTCAAACTCCTTAGCAAGATCATCCTTGCATGAAAGTATCAACAGCTCATCACCTGTTAGAATCAAATCATCAACATAAAGTACAATGATAAGCAACTTACCCTCCACCACAATCTGGTATAGGTTAGGATCCGCCTCACTCTTGGAGAATCCAAGTCTGATGAAATAGTTGTCTATCCATGTGTACCAAGCACGTGGTGCTTGTTTCAACCCATACAACTCTCTCTTGAGCCTGCACACATGCGACTCGCTACTGAAGATCTCGAAACCTTCGGGTTGTTCTATGTACACTTCCTCCTCAATGACTCCGTTGAGGAACACATTCTTCACATCCATCTAATGAATGTGCCACCCCATCTGCGCTGAGAGAGCAAGAATCATCTGTATGGAAGAATACCTTTCGACAGGTGCAAAGGTCTCCTCATAATCGATCCCCTCTATCTGTGAAAATCCTCGGGCAACAAATCTTGCCTTGTACTTCTCCACACTCCCGTCAGCTACCTGCTTAACTTTGTAGATCCATCTCGAACCCACCACTGATTTCCCTTCTGGTCTTGGGACAATCTCCCATGCACTGTTTCTGACAATCGAATCATACTCTTCCACCATGGCGTCTACCCATGCGGGATCCTCCACAGCTTCCTCGAAAGAGGGTGGCTCAATCACAACACATTTACTCACAAGAGCCATGTATCTAGTGTACCAATCAGGTGACTGTCTTTGCCTGCATTGGGTTGTAGGTGGTCCTACAACTTTCTCTGCATCTTGAGCCAGTCGCTCAGCTTCTGTCAAGCGCTTTCGCCCTCTGATGGTTGGCGCTGCATGAGTGGTCTCTTCCACTCCATGAACTTCGTCTTGTGGCTAACCCACGTCCTGAAGCTCATCCTTAGGAACTAATAGCTCCTCATCTGCATGCAAGTGTGGCTCCCTCTCAAGCGAACACTTCATGGCTTTCTCCTCCTGAAATTTTATATCCCATCGCACAACAGTATTGCCATTGTCTGGAAAATACACACGATAGTTGTGGGGCATATCAGTGTACCCCAAAAATATCCCAACCTCTACGGTTAGCTCCAAATTCTTCCTGGCATCCTTCATCACATGCATGTAAACATTAGACCAAAAATCCTCAAATGAGAAAGATCAGGCTTCTTACTAGAATAAGCCTCCTCGGGTGTACTCATGCCAAGTATCCTGTGAGGACAACGGTTCTTCACATATACTGCAGTATTTCATGCTTTCGCCCACAAGTGAAGGGGTAGGCCCTGATCATGCAACATCGCCCATGCAGCACCCACGATCATTCTGTTCTTCCACTCAGCAACCTCGTTCTGTTGTGGTTTATGGGGAGCTATGAGCTCTCTTCGAATCCCTTCTGCACTGCAGAAATCCTTGAACTCGCCAGAGATGTATTCACCACCATTGTCGCTCCTAAGAGCCTTCACCTTCTTCCCCGACTCCTTCTCGACCAGTGCTTTGAACTCACAGAACTTTGAGTATGTCTCGCTCTTCTTCTACATGAAGAAGATCCAGCACTTACGAGAGAAATCATCAACAAAGATCACATAATACCTGTGTTTTGCTATCGAAGCTACTGAGAAAGGTCCACACACGTCTGTGTGAATTCTCTCAAGGATCGTCGTGGCGTGACTATCCTTCTCGTGAAAGGTGGCTTTCACAAACTTTCCCAAAGTACACCCCTTGCAGTAACCTGATTGCGCAAGAGTGCCTTTAGGAAGCCCTGTAGTGATCTGCTGCAGTATCTTCAAGGCTCCATGGTGAAGGTGACCCAATCTCCTGTGCCATAGCTTGCCATCATCCCGGCTCACCAATCCTTCTACCTTGCATGCCATTGTTGTGCAGCCATCTACATGCAACTGATAAAGGTTCCTGACTCGAACCCCTATCTTCCAGGTTTCTCCAGTTGTCTTGCTGCGTAGGAAAGCCTTTCCCTCGCTGAAAACAACATCATATCCCTTGTCTTCTAACATCGCCACAGAGATAAGATTCTTCTTCAATCCTGGAACATGCATCACTTCCTTGAATACGAAGGGTTTACCAGACTCCCTCTCAAAGGAAATGGTACCGATACCGGTCGCACTGTATCTACCATCATCGCCCATCTCGATGTGCACCCCAAGATCTTTCTCCTCCAGATCAGAAAACAAATCTCGGTCTCCTGTCATGTGAAAAGATGCACCACTGTCCAAGAACCACACCGATCCCATCACACTTGAAACCAAGCATGCGATCAATGAAAAATCAAGCTCAAACTGCGAGGCTAGAGCCTCTCCTGCTGCAGATCCAACAGCTTGCTTGTTCTTCTTCTTCTGCGGAAAATTAGTGTCATAGTGTCCGTGCTGGTGACAGTGAAAGCACTTCACCTTGGACATGTCCTGCTTCTTGCCTTTTGCACCGGACTGAGAAGCTTTCTTGTTCTTCCCCTTCTTTGCTTTGGTAGCCAAAGCACAATTTTCTTCATCAGTTCCCTTTGATGAAGATCTGTCCCTGGTATTCCGCCTGATCTCCTCTTGCACAAGATCTGACCAAAGTCTCTCTCATCCTGGCAATTTCTCCCGACCATTAACAGAGTCCTGATAGGAATGCCAACTCTTCGGAAGACCAAGGAGAGCCAATCTCACTAAGTGCTCATCATCAACAGTCACTCCCACACTTCCCAGCTCATCCCTGCACTGAGTGAACTTCGTGAGATACTTGGGCATACTGTCTCCCTTCTCGCATTTAATGTTTCTGAGTTTATCCTTGAGCGCCAGCTTCCTTTGATCGCTCTTGCTTTGGAATAGATCTGTCAACGCTTTCCACATCAAGTATGGAGAAGCCTTACCATGCAGGCTGGACACAATGTGATCCTTCACGTCCTCCAACAGAATCCTTTGACACTTTGCTATCTTCTTTTGCCAAGCATCAACTTGCGCAGTATCAGTAGGCTTTGGGACATCAACCTCTATGAACTCCTTCAGCCCATTATCATCTAACACTGCCTCCATCCTGTCCTTCCATGCAATATAGTTTGAGCTGCCCTCAAGAGCATACTCCAATCGCAATCCGTTGAAATACATTGCCACGTTGACACCAAGAAAACACTGTTGCAAATTCGAATTCCACCAGCTCCAAACTCAACCGCCTCTGATCTAGAATTCGTGAGAACAAAGTATTTCTCGTACAGAGATTGACTGTATGGGCTTTTACCGGATATCTCACCTTCCAAAGGAAGGATGAATCCAGAGGCTACCTGGCCCGATTACAAACTCTGCTTGAAGAAATAAAATGTAAACACTTTCTAAATAATAGATCTGATGATCAACAGCTCTGATACCATGTAGAAATTTTGAATAATATGACACTTATTCACAGAGATTATCCCGATTATACACTATTGCGAAATACATGCACAATACATAATCTCCTCTATGTTGATCATCAATTTAGCAGCATTAAAAACAATGAAACATCAATCGCATGCACACATTAACACAGTATGTAACCTGGGGAAAGCATACAACTGAAAACCCCACACTATCTATATATTATAATGATAGAGAACATGTAACAATACATAGTACAATACTCCTCACAAGTACTCAGTACTATCTCCACCTGTTACACACAAACTAGCTCAGATCTGAAGCCTCAAATCTTCTCTATTGTTTGCCTGCCTCCACTGCGCAATCCTGCAAGAGAATCAATCACTGTGAAATTGAATTCCTTTGGTTATACTACGCAAGCCTCATGGGCAATCTCCATCCATGCATGTGCAAATCTCATGCACAACTATAGTCACAACTGATAGCAATCTCAACCTCTAACACCTGTCTCCACTGAACTGTACATGCACTGAGTTAACTGATGTATTCTTTAGTTGCTTTATGAGTTAATAATTAGTGAATTAATTAATATTTAATTCACACAACTCATCACTAGTGTATTCTTTAGTTAGACTAAAATACAACTAGTTCAACCAAGTCAAACTGAACACAACTCCATCAACTCCACAATCAACTCCACTGAAACTCAACCACATGAGTTCTAACTGAACTCCTGCATGCAATAGCTCAATTGACCCACAAAGAAAGTGTATTTCCTTCTGACAGCTGCATGTGCCACATCTGTAGCTCAAACTGAAGTGCTCCAAGAGGATAAGATAATGTTTATAGTCCAAATATTATTATGAGACAATAATATTTGACTGTTCTATTTTTAGCTTGGCAGTCTAAAAATAGAAACCGCCCATATGTCTAAAAATAGAAGTCCATCTATTTTTACCAACATGACCAATCATCCACAAATAGCATCCTGCAACTCATAGACCATGATCCATATGTCTAAAAATAGACTTTGCGCCAAAAATAGCCTACGGGCCCACTTAGTGAAGGCGACTTCTTTCCACTAAGCTCCATCATCTTGTTGGATTCTCAACATCAACTTCAAAAATTAATTTCTCCACTTCTACAACTCAGAATTCAAGGATTCTCGAAGCGTTGGATTATCCTTTCTGCCCTCTATCATCTCATGTCATCACATGCAAAAATGTGCTTCCAGAATTTCCACAAACATGATTGGGTGCAAAACCCCATCCTTGGGTTCCAAGCCCACAAGTGACCCTTGTGACAGTTTTCCCTACAAACCCTGAACCCTAGGGCTTGGAGTACCTCCCAAGCTACACAAATCAACACTCCCTTTTAGCGAGGGAGGTAGTTCCAAGACTAGGAAGTATATTGTCATCATCATCACTGTTCACAACACTTGCCCAACTCTTGGTGCTCACAATCACATCAATCCCTATACAGTGAACTATGCCCTTCTTGGAAGTGTCATTGTCACTAGAAGCATCCTTGTTCTTCTTCTTCTCCTATATCGCTTTCCAATCTCTCCATGATTCCTTCTTGACAGTTGTAGGAGCAACCTTTCTCCCCACTAACCACGCGCTCTTCTTGGGCTAGAAAGTCTCCCTCTGAACTTGAAAGCTCCCTCTCGAACTCGACTCCCTCTTAGTCTCTGGAACCTGGGCCTTCTTCTCTGGAAAGTATACGGTCTTCTCGGGAACCTATACCTGCTCCTGTGAAGCTTGCACCTGCACCTACACATGCTCCTACTTCTCTAGAACCTGCATCGACTCCACCTGCTTCTTTCCATGATCCACATGCTTGCCCGTCAACCTGTAGAGACCATGCTCTCTAACTCTGAGTACAATCCCATCAGACTTAGATCCTCTAGGCCCGAGTCATGCCTTCCCATCATGGAACAAGACGTCAAACCCCTTCCTCTTGATCATTGAGACGGAAGTCACGTAATATCTATGTCCTGGTACAAACAATACATCCTAAACCTGCATCACATGTCCTGTCTCCATCCTGAATGGCACAACTCTTGATCCTCGGATCTCCAACTGACTCTTGTCGCCCAACACCATGTGCAAATTCGAGTCCCATTTATCCAGTCTCAAAAACCTCTTGTGATCATGTCATATGCTTCGTCACATCATTGTTTCCATACCACCCATCCTCATTGATAGTACCCTGTGAGAAATGAGAAATAATAGCAAAGCTCTCCTCTTCCAATCTCCTGGTGAGATCATCTATCTCAACTGAAGTGGCAACACTGGCGGCCTGCTTTCCTTTCCTCTTTTCATCATCTCCCTTCTTCTTTATCGGACATCTCGGCAAAAAATGAACTATCTCGCCACAGTTGAAACACTTGAATTTACTCAAGTCCTTCTTTTGCTTACCCTTCAAGTCTAGGAACATGTTGATATTTTAACAAATTGAGCCAAACCTAAGAGGAATATGCTGCATATTTTATTGTGATTGTGATTGTGATTGGGCTTTAGAAGGAAAAGTCCACTTGTATATATGGCTAGATTAAGGAGATATGGAAAAGTATCTTATAGGTTTTCTAATGGTGCTTCATCCTTCAGGGTATGTGGGGTATGTGATAGGGGAGAATTTATAGTAATGAAGCATGGACATTATTTTCATTTCAATTGGTACAGTGGAGTATGAATAAACAACGAAGCGGAGTTGATGGTTCTTTGGAGTATCTTATATTGTGTTTGAAGTGGCTAGGGATTGAAGAGATCGATGTATTCCAGGATTCTAAAGTGATAATTGAATGAGAACAGAGAAGATCAAACTTTGAATCGTCTTACCTCACAAATTGGATGCATCACATTAGATAGTTGATCAAGGCTTTCAAGTGGATTTCTTTTCTACATATTTTTAGAGTGCATATGGGTTGTCTAAAGGTGGATGTAGCAGTGATCCTAGCAATATAAAGTACACAAATTTTGCAGAAGGTGATTTTCAACACTCGGGAGTCATTAAATACTGATCATATTTTTGTTATTTTGGACAGGTTTTATGGATATATGCATTTCCTATAGTAATATTTTTGTTTTTATTGTATTGTCCCTTGTATGAGCAAAAAAGGACAAGATCAATAGAAGAAGCCTTTAAATGTAATTGTTAGTTGAAACAAGTGGAAAACAATAGAATATGAAGGAGGGACCTTAAGGGAAAATGGTCATGTGTAGAGTTTTGAAGGATAACAATGGAATCTCGAATGTAAGGGAATGAGAAAAATATGTGACAATGTAACTGCTTTTCTTTAATGAAAGTACTTGAGTTTTTTCTTTTAAAAAAAAGGCACTAGTCTTAGGTAAATTGAAGATAGTTGTTGTTGAGAGAGGGAAAAAAGTTACCAATCCACCATGGTTAGCGAAAAAAAGGGAAAATCAGTTAGCCCAAAAGGGAGAAACATAGTTGCAAAGTTCACAATGACTAAAACAACCTATAAACTCTACACCACTTTATCTATGCTAAGAGATTTTTTCTCAATATTTGCTATGTTATTTCATGAATTCAATTTATATATGTATATTCTTTATTGAAATGGTTAGTTGAATAAAAGAACAATTTTATTTACTATGCTTAAATTTTTTTAGAGAAGTTTTCCTAAATATCCTTGGTTTTGATGAGTTAGAAGGTTAAGAAAGTTTGTATTGTTACAAATAATTTGAAATTGAGATTTAATGTGAGTGTACCTTAAGATAATTTAAGATAAACTATTTTTCATCCTCCATTTTCTTAGTATTGTAAGGATAACATATTCTTTCATCCCAATGCTTGCTTTCACTAAGGAGCTTGAGAGAGTTTCGTACTTATTTTAGTGATATTGATTTTATTCTTTACAATACTTAAAATATAAAGATAATTTAGTCCTTCTAAATTGGGATTAATTACTTCTTTATAACATCTTAAGTGTCTCTTACCCTCTATTTCTTTCTCGCACCACAATTTCTCCTCAAATTTACCTGTAATAGTATTTTTAATGATATTAATATCTATAAAGTGACATCCTCCTCTATTCCCCAATGGTTTAACCAAAACTTGTCATGTTAATGCCAACTCCTCTTGAGTTACAAGTGACATTGATTAACATTTGAAGCAATCCTAAGAAGTCTCTTCTCTTTCATGTTAGTTATCATGTGCATGTACATTAGGTACCTAGTCATATCTATACTCTCAATGGGGAAAATAGTTGCTTTTATGAGAAGGATATGATAGGGTGTATTACTTCTAATTTTAAGATTATAAATTATAATATGCTTTTGGATTCGCTTGATCTTTCTCCATGGTTATCTCAAGATGTTATAATCCTAAACTTCACATCCATATAAAATACTAGGAATGACCATAATATCAAATAAGTGCTTTCCCAAAAATAGAAGTAGACTAATTGACAATGATTTTGAAGACGAAAATAAGTTTTTCACCCTCCATTAATCATTTTTTTTTTCAATGTTATTGTTCCAATTAAGCTTGTAATGAAGTTTAAATCTGATATGTTTCTATTTGGTAACTTCCTTTAAGTTGTTATTTTCATACCCAAAATTAACATATGTGATTTTTTGGATTTGATGATCATAACCATTATTTTGTTAGTGGTTATTGTCATACTTATGCTACAAGAACAATCCTTGAGAATTCTTAGTTGCGTATTGGGATCAGAGTGATACTTCACCATAAGAACAATATCATTGACATAAAGAAAGAGGATGACTATTCAAGCTAAAGTAGTATCATCACAACCTCGTACGTCCAAACACGCTTTTAACTTGTCTATATGAATGCCCAAAGGGGTTGGAGACATTCTTGCTTAACTCCCATATTACAATTAAAATCTTCCAACCAACAATCTCTGTGTTTTCAAAGCTAGCAATAACATTTTCACACAGCGTTATTGTGGTAGCTCTCAATTATAGCATAACCTTTAACTCTTTTAATCTATTTCAAAGATTAATTCTAGATTGTATGTTAAATTATTTGTTAAAATGAATGAAATAAGACTAAAGATTAGTTTTACTGTTATGTCATTTATATGTAATGATCCTAAACATAAGTAGGTGAACCGAAGTAGAATGAGAGCTTCTAACCAATCTAGCATTTAACCCTTTCCTAAACTTTTTAACCATATCCTAATCTTACTTTTCAAAAATAATCCACCATAAATTGGCTATTATAGATGAGAACTTATCACAGTAATCTTATAACTAGAAGGATTGTTTTCAATAATTGATCTTTGTAGCAGAGTGGTGAGTATTTCCTCCTGCTATACAAGTCAACAAGGTTTGATAACTTGGAGTGGTATTGTTAATTTTCCCAAATAACACTTTCATATTACATCCCTACATTCAGGTTCAATCCCTAGCAACGATGATATTAGCTTTAACCGATAGAACAGTCATAATGCATCCCTAATTTTTTTCAAGTCACACTTAATATTTATGTTATCCTTTCTGGATCACACTATCCAAATTGTTCAAGAAAAAAGTTTGAAATTTTCAGATGGAGGACCTTACTATTAAATGCCTATAGAGTCCGTTGTGACCAAAACTTCAACAACTTTGGTTGAAACTAACGAACTAGATGACTAGAAGGACAACTTTCTAATATACTTATAAACAATCTTCTTAATAAAAAAAATCAACAATTATCCTTTGATTAAGGCTATGGAGCAACAATTCCTAAAAACCTTATTTTAGGATAGGATCATGTTATATTACAAATTCATTAGTATAACAAAGGGGACCTTATGAATTTTTTTTTGATAGGTAGCTCAGATGATTGAAGCCCCCACCAAGGCATTGGCCCTCTATCGTGAAGCATGAGTTCAATTCTCCATAGATCCATTAGGATAAATGTAGAATGTTTGAAACAAAAAATCCAAACATTTAAAAATTAGTTGTGTGAGAAGAAAGAATTTTTAAGAAAAAATATTATGAATCTAATTATGCAAGAAAGGAGCACATTAATATTGTGAAGTACCTGTGTTTATAAAGATGAAGGACCAAGGGGATGAATGATGAGGAACAAAGGTACATCCAACAACTTAAGTGCTTTTACGAAGAAGAACAAAGGTAAGGTATATTAGCGAAGAGCATAAATATTGTTTAATACTTCTCCACGAAAAAAAAAAGTTGAAATATACATCTACTAGAAATTGCACCAGATGTTGCAAAGGAAACGTCGTAATGTGAAAACAAATAGGGAAAGAGCATAGATGAACACAAATGTCATATGTTAAAATTTGAGTGAGAGAGTAAAGTGAACTCCTCTTTCTCTATCCTATTGATTTGAGTTGCAATATGTCAATTGAGGGAATTCTCAACAAATTCAACATTGTACTTGCAGTCTGTCAATGTGTTTTTGCTTCACCTGATACCGTCTATTTTATACACTGTACATCCTCTCCCATGAATACTCCTACTAACTATTATTTCTTTCTCTTCGCTGAATTTTCATACAAATGTACCAATTCAAATAACTAGGATGTCACAGTGATATCATCGACTACCACTTGTTTTTTGTCTACAATTCTCTTCAAGAGGTTTTGAGAATAACCAACAAACCAGAGTGACAACAACTTGTTTTGGCTTTCGAGATTTCCTTCACCAACTTCAAGATTTCCAACTGACTTAACCTCAAACTTTAACAAACAACATAGAAAGTGATATTCTATTTTCTCCTCTAGTGTACATTGTAGTGTTGGATCACAACTTGTACCTATTGTATATCCTTTTTCTAACTCTAAATGTGTAAATGTGTGTGTCTTTGAACATTATCCACAAATCCCTTAACACTACTCTTTCAATGTTTTAATCTGCATTACTCTTCACTTTAATTCTTATGCATTAGATTGCTTACCCCTATTTCATTTAGCCATTATTTGGTTTACCTTAGTCTAATAATATCACATAGATAATCAGTGTGGTATCTAAGAACATCGCTTTGGAAAGGCTGTACCTTCTAATAGAATATAGTGAATATGGAGGTTGGTTAGTTGTACAGGCCGTTGGCAACAAGTGGTTAAACAAAACAAACTATTAATAGAGTATTGAATCAGGCATAGCAATATGCCTACTACAAATTCTTCAATTATCTAAAGAGATTTAGTTCTAAAGGGCTTTGGTTTTGGTTTATACCCTTTTAGGGAACTAGCTAGCTTGGCAATTTGGAAATATATGGTTGGTGAATGTAGGTATGGATCTTGATTCATATTTAGAATTTCTTATAATCTAGTTAAAGATATGTAAAAACATTTATCTATTTATAGCTATCTACATTTTCTTAATTAAAATTGTGTATATTTTTTTATTATTTAATTTTAAAAAACCATTAAAAACAATTTCAAGTACCAGCAATTTTCTTTATCTTTTACGCAACACTTGCTATTCTATTGAGATCTTCAAGTAAAGCATCAAAAGTTTCAAATAAAAAGTTCAGGTTTGGGATGTGACAATGAGAAACATAAAAACATAGGGCAAGTGCATATAAATTGTAGAGTCAAGAAATTCTAATAACAAACTTTGCCCCTCTAGAGTTATACCAATCGATGTAGTACCATGTAAAAATGAATGAGTCGAGCAATCCTTACAATACCATCCAAAGCTAAGCTTTATAAAGTTGTATTCATGCATGTACATGCACCAACTCATTTTGAAAGACCAAGGACATCTATTCGGAATCATACATCATTAGCCTATGATAGATGAACACAAACTTGGACTATGCCACCTCCACCCATAAGTCTTGACCCTGCAACATTCAAAAGCCCATTCCTCCACACATGTATGTCTATCATTTCAAACCTTTAAGCATTATTGTTGTTACATATAGATGAACACAATCTTGGACTATGCCACCTCCGCCATAAGTCTTGACCCTGCAACATTCAAAAGCCCATTCCTCCACACATGTATGTCTATCATTTCAAACCTTTAAGCATTATTGTTGTTACATATATTTTGTTACTACAAATTCTTCTTGTGTTAGGTGCATTATTACAATTCTTAATTTTTTTTAGGAGAAAGGAGATATGAATGTAGAATGAAATTATAAATATTTTGATCATATAAATTGATTTTGTTAAATAATAGTATCATTAAAGTCTCTTCACTTAAAATTTATTGTATAAAACACGCACACATATATGTAAATTTTAAATTTATAACTAAGTAAAGCATTAATTTAGTGATTAAGAATCCCAATTTTTTGTTTATTGGATAAGGAATCACTTTTAATATTTTTTATATGAGTTGTCTTTAGTGAGACTTTTTGGAAGCTTTTCTGGTGGGTTTTTCCGGTCTAATTTCTTTAAAATATGGCAAGAATTTATTGAAATCACAAACTTGATGGGTAACCCCTGCACAATCGAAGTGCTCTAGGGGTTTTTCAGGGTGTTGAATCCATATATACAGTTAGAAAACTAGTTTAAATAACACAAATCAAGATTTCACCTCAAATTTCACCAAAAGTCTAAAAAGTTGCCCTAAAGACAACTCCATTTTTATATTCATCCTCTCTCTTCACATATTTGTGGGGAATTTAGAAATGGAAATGAAACATTTCTAAGTAACTCCACAATAATTTTGGGAACTTGAAAGTTTTTAGAGCTTCAATTCTAGGGAATGAAAGTTTGATACCCACTATAAATAAATACTATTTTTTAATATTATCAAATTAAAATGTAAATATTTTTAATAACTTATTACAAATATTTACTTTATTCCAATATTATTATTATATTTATTTAAAATATCACTGTCAAACAATCATTAAAATAAATATAACTCTTTTTCTAAAATGATAAGTTAAAAAATTTAATCATCACTTTATAGTTATGAATACACAATTTTTAATGCATATAAATATACATTTAATAATTTAATACATTTTCTTATTTTCTTATAATTGATTAGTTTTATGTTTTTTATTTTATTTTTATTTTTATATAATTTAATCCACTCATAATCATTAATTTTTTAATTAATTTGATTTAATTTGTCTAAATAATAAAATATTAAACTGTAAATTATATGACATTGCAATATTTTTACCATATTAAAATAGATGTATTTAAATTTTATTTTAAAATTTAAAATAATAATAAGGAAAAATAATAATTTAAGGCATTTCCCACAATTTACATTTTCATGACGTTTAAAAACTTTGTTGAAGGGGTCAATGCCACTTCAAAGATTTATCTTTTAATAACAATTCAATTTAGTCAAAGTCATTATAGAGGTTCACATTTCAACCGACTTTCAAATCTTTAACAATCACTTCTTCATTAAATGAAATGAATTTGTGTTATTTTATAACCATTCAAGTTTTTATATATATTAAGCCTCTTTGTTTTCAAGCGATTCATAATTTTTTTAGGGTGTGTTTAGCTATTTTATAATTTTTCTACTTTTTATATATGTTAACCTTAGTGATTCATAATTTCTGGACGACACCCTGCAAATGATTAAACGCGATGAACACCATGGTAACACAAATACTTCATTGTTGTTTTGTTAGCGAACTCGGATAATACAAATCTTATTGTAAACAATTGTTTTTCAGATGACTCTGCACGACATGGTCGATCTTTTTCATGTTCTTCAAAACATTGTAATCCCACGAAGAATGACTGAAACCCTGGTTAGGAAATCCTCTGCCATAATAAGAATCATATGAAGCCATTTAAATGCTTGAAATACAATAGAAACAAATCAAATACATAGAACTCAGAAACCTAAAAAAAGATCAAGCGAAATGATTGCAAGAACTGTGAATTAGAGATGATTCTTGGTGTTATGAGCAGATACAACCTTTCAATAGATCCACATAATCAATTAAGGCCAAACAAGAACAACAATTAACAATTATTTTTCTTAATGTTTTCATGTTTATGTTTAACAATAATTAGTTGTTTTATTAACGGTTTAATCTTAAGGTATACCATGTTCAATCATCTAACAATGAATCTGACAGTGAATAATGGAGAGTGGCATTTAGGGGAGTTCTTCCTAGAGGGTGATCAAGAAAAAATATGGAGGAATTGTACCAAAATGACGTTTGGTTTTGAAGGCAACAAATTACAATCTATTTCTTTATTTACTAGGCATTCATGTTGGCATAATCAAACAAAGTTTTTAACTTCAACACATTTGTAAGGCTCAACGAAGTAGTATTGTAGTAAGATTTCATTGTAACATGTCCTTGCCTTTTGTTGATATTTCTGTCTTTCAACAGTTGTCAAAGAAGCATTAATTAGTGTTATATGATATTACGAGGTTTCATTAGGCTCAAGTAGTATTGTAGTAAAATTTCATTGTAACATGTCCTTGCCTTTTGTTGATATTTTTGTCTTTCAACAGTTGTCAAAGAAGCATTAATTAGTGTTATATGCTATTGCCTTACAAAGTTTCATTTGCAATGGTACAATAACTAGTAATAGGTTCTTAGAATAGCAATTACCATTATATTCAATGGTGAGAAATTAGAGATAGTAGTTATATGAGGTATGAAGGAATTTTATTCTACTTAGAACAAATAAATTCAAATTGAGAGAGGAAATTGAAAATAGAGCAAGATTATTATTAGAACATTAATATATGAATAGTAGTTTTGTATGATAATTTTTTCAAGAAAGTTAAGGGACTTTAGAACATTGGTACATAGAGAGTAATTTTGTATAATAGTGATTTCTGAAAAATATTGCAAGAAAGTTGAAAAGCTAAAAGAAAGTTGAAAAGCCAAAGAAACTATTTTTATTTGAAGAAGTAAAAATTCAAATACATGATATATATATATATATATATATATATATATATATTTGAAATATCTAATAAAAGAAATAAAAGTACGTTGTTTACATCATAGTTAAACCATTAAAAAAATATTTAAAAAAAAATAAAAAAAAATAAATTTTTTTATCAAACAAACAAATATCTAATAAAAATAAAACATAATACAGAAAAAATATATATATTTATTAAAAAAAATTATAAACGAAACATATATGTAATTTATTTATTTTATTTGTTTATCAATTCTCTTTTACATAATAAGTTATTATATGAATGAAAAATTTAATTAATTTATATAATTATTATGTAAATATTTAAAATTTAAATAATTATTATATATTTTTAAATTTAAAAAAAAAATATATTCTAAATAATTAGAAAATATTAATATAAAATAATTAATTTAAATAAAAAAATAAAAAATTATTTTAAAAATATTTAAATGTAATTAACTAAATAATTTGGATTCTTCACCATAAAAAAATCATATATAAAAATTTTATAAAATAATTAATTTAAATAAAATTTAAAAAAATATACTATAAATTTATTTATATAATTACCCATATTATTTGAGTTTTGAATTTGAAAAGGATCCTATACGTATGATATTAAAATTTTCTAAATTATTTAATTTAAATATAATTAATTTAAATATAATTAATTGTTCTGAGGCTCGGTGAAAGAGTCTGCAGGTTTCGGTGGGCACGGGCGATCTGCTACCAAAGATTACCAAGGGCAGACGGGCGATCTGCAGTCAAGTTTTCTGATATCAGGTGCACACATTCCTTATCTTTTTCTTTTTCTAATACATATTTGCTCATATAATTTCAAGTATGAATATTTCACCACAGTTACCAAAGATTACCAAGGGGAGACCTAGCACAGTTACTCTACAAGGCCTTTATGAGTATATAGAGTCTTTAGAGAAACGTAGAGAAGAAAGAGAAGCCAAGCTACAAAAAGAGTTAGAAGCCATGCTGGAAAATAAATTTGCATCTCTTGAAGACACGATCCAAAAACAAATAGAAAATAAAATAGAACTACTAGAGAATAAAATGGAGGCAATGGAGACTAGACTGCAAGTTATAGAAAAACATAACCAAGATACTAACCAACCATCCCAGCAAGGAGATGCTGATACTTTAGAGAGTCTTAAAATGAAAGACATGATTAAAGAACTAGAAGAAAAAGTTAATAGCCGCCTCACCCTAAATAATGTGGTAGATAAGTTAGATATCAAACCAATTAAAGATGAAATGAAAAAATTAATAGAATTAGACCACGAACGTAACAAAAGGGCCTTAAACCTTATAATATTCGGTTTAAAAGAGGAAGTAGATGATGATACTTTAGCCTTAGCCCAGACAGAACTACATAATAGATTACAAATTGAAACATTGTGTCTCACAGAAGCAACAAGGTTGGGGAAATTAACCGAGAATAAAGGAAGACTAATTCGCATAAAGGTGAGCTCCACTGATCATAAGCACGACATACTTAGTAAAACCTCAAGTCTAAAAGGAACAGGAATATTCATAAATGAAGATCTCATTCCAGAAGACCAAGAAGAATTAAGAAAGGAGGTTCAAAAGGTAAAAGAAGCTAGAAAGGAAGGAAAATGGGCAATAATCAGAAATAGAAAAGCCTTTATTCGAGATAGAAACCAAAAAGATAGTAATCAATAGCAATTAAACATGCTCCGGATCCTTTCTTGGAATTGTCGGGGCTTCCCATGGAACAAAGGGCCCAAGCTAAGTTGTATTTCAAATGATGTTGATATTATTTTGCTTGTTGAAACTTGGGAGCACGAAGAATCTAAGGTCCCTAACATAGATGGCTTTAAGCTATGGTCTACCTAGAACAAGCAATCCTCCCGTAGAGGCATTGGGGGAATAGCTTGTTACATTAAGAAGAACATCTCCCCCCATGTTAGGATTTATAAAAACGACCCTCACAACCAATATAGTTGGATAGAGATCAAAGACATTAATAATAAAAAGTCCTACATAGCAATATGTTATTTTCCCCCCATTACTTCTAACTTCTATAAGAAGAAGAATCTAGATAAAACTAACCCTTACAATGGTTTAGAGAATGATATTTCTAGCCTAAGGAATGACGGTAATATCCTTTTAATAGGTGACTTTAATGCTCGAACTTCAAACAACCAAGCTATTATTCTAAGCAATCATTCCAACCCTAATCCTCTTTGGTTAGATGAAGACCCTACTCTGGCTAGCAGGTACAAAAGGAACTCTGAAGATCTCGGGGAAAATTTGTTTGGGTCGGAGCTAGTCAAGCTCTGTAGTGCTCAGGATCTCATAATTTGCAACGGTCTAAAGAAGTGGCCCAATTCTAGCAAGATGACCTGCATCCATGGGCTTGGTAGTAGTGTGGTAGACTATGTTATTTCCGATCTCCCATTATACAACGAAATAATAAATTTTGACATCTTAAACGACCATGAACCTGACTCTGATCATAGGCCTTTACTTATAACTCTCAATTTTGTCATGCATAGAGTTCCCATAGAAAATAATACTTATAGCCAAAAGAACTTAATATTTGATAGCAATAAAAATGATCTCTTTCTAAATGAATTAAAAACTAATTTGCTTCCTTTATCTAATATAGACAACATAGAAGACCTCTATCATAATTTTACTACAACCCTCTCATATTCTATTAACAAGTTCTCAATTGAAGTTTCAAATAATAAAAGAAATAGCAAAACCAATCCATGGTATGACAAATATTGTAAAAGTGCAAGGAGAGCAATTAAGGAAGCTGTTGATGAATCTCTTAAAATGGACAAGATAAAAATATACAAAGCCCTAACTAAAAGGAAAAAGAGGCAGTACATTCATCAAAGACAGGAGAATCTCTTACACCTCTCTAAGGTAGCTCCTAAGAAATTTTGGAGGCAGATTCTAGCTAGGAAGACTAAGGATAATAATAAAATTTCTCTTTGCGATTGGAATTCCTATCTTAAAAAGCTTTATGAATCTCCAAATGTCATGGATAATTTGGAAACCCTTCTCACAACGAAAGAAGTTTTCTCTTTAGAAGACATTAAGTTTGGGGTTAATCGCCTCGCTAATGGGAAAGCTAAGGACATTGAAGGTTACCAAGCGGAAATCTTAAAAATTGGAGGTCCTGTCCTCATCCCCCACATCCACAAGCTTTTCAATCAAGCAGTCAAGCAAGGGTTCCCTAAACCTTGGACTGAGAGCCTCATTATCCCTATTTTTAAAAGTGGGGATACAAATAACCCCTCTAATTATCGAACAATTATGATCAGCCCTCTCTTAGCCAAGTTATATGGTAGTATTTTGGAAAAAAAGTTAAGCATATGGCTTGAAAGTGAAGGTAAGCGGGCTAAAGGCCAAGCAGGTTTCAGAAGGCATCACTCAACAACAGACCACCTTGTTACGCTTAGGATCATTGCGGAGGAATGTCGTAATGATAAATCCAATTTATTTTGTTGCTTTGTGGACTTTAGAAAGGCTTTCGATACGGTTCCTAGTTCCAACCTTTGGAATAGATTAGAAGAGCTAAAGGTTCCTCTCGAGTTGAGAGCTGCCGCTATAAGGTTATACGAGAATGTAATTGCCAAGCTAAAGAGCAATGAAGGGTGGTCGAAAGATATTAAGTGTAACATCGGAGTTAAACAAGGTTGCCCCCTCTCCCCTACCCTATTTGGCATTTACATCGATAAGCTCGAAGGCTATTTAGAGGAAGCAGGATGTGATGGCACGATCTTAGCTGGGATAGTCATCATCCTTCTTCTTTATGCTGACGATATTGTTCTTTTGGCAAGGTGCCCATCTGATCTTAATAAGCAACTCAGGCTTCTTAAGGATTTCTGCTCTACTATGGGTATGACTGTTAACACTGACAAAACAAAAGTTATGATTATCAAATCCAAGAAGGACACTTACGCTAATTTTATGTATGAAAATAATAACTTGAAGTGTATTCTTACAAGTACCTAGGAATTGATATTCATCACAAGCTCAACTGGAACCATAGCATTGAGAAAAGGATTAATGGGGGGTGGAAAGCTTACTATGGTCTTGAAAATAATTGTAAAATTGCAAACCTTGTAATGTGGGATAAAAAGAAGTTCCTCTTTGAAACTTTAGTCACTCCTGTTATCTTATATGGCTGTGAGGTTTGGGGTTGCAGCATCTCCAGAGAATCATGGAGAAAGATTGAGCAAATCCAGAAGCGTTTTATAACTTATAACCTGAAAATTAAAAGTAATACACCCTATCCTATTCTCCTTATAGAAGCAGGTCTTTCCCCTATTGAGAGCCTAGCTATGCTTAGGTTTCTGTTGTACAAGCACAAAATCAGTAACATAAACGATCATAGACTTCCTAAGCTAGCTTTAAATTCTAGCCAAAACCACCTAAGGCTCAATCAAGGGTGGCATAAAGACACAAGGGCCTGGTTAAACTATTGGGAGATCAACGAAAATGATGCATTGCAAAACATAAATAACATTCAAGATATTGTTACTTCTAAGTTCAAAGAAAAAATGTGGTGTGAGAAAGACTTAGCGGCTAAAAGAAAATTAAGTTATTATAAGAAGGTCATCAACCCCACCCTAGAAGATCAAAAGTATCTCTCTATTTTAACTAGCTCAAAGAAGAAAATTAATATAGCAAAGATTAGAACGAATTCTCATGAGCTCCATAGTGAAACAGGTCGTTGGGCAGTTCCTAAAATGCCATGGACGGAAAGGATCTGTCATATATGTAAGAATAGGAACATCGAGGATGAAAACCACTTCCTCTTAGAGTGCCCCGCGTATAACCACATTAGATCTCAGTTTCACAATCTTTGTTACAATACTGACCTTCCTAGCTTTTACAATGTCAAAATTATAGTGAGCTCGAGAGGCTTCTCTCCAAGCTTTTTGAGCATACGAATAAAATCTTAAATCAAAATAGATAATTTGTTTCTTTAGGTCCGATAGACCATTATTTGGTCTCAGCGGACGTTAACCATCATCATCATCATCATCATCAATATTTTTAAAATATATATGTAAAATTTGTAAATTTTTTTAGAATTTGTAAATTTTTAATTTTTTATGAAGAAAAAATTATTAAAAAAAAATCTTTATTTTTTCCCAAAAAGAAAGATATTAAAAAGAAAATAAAAATTCATGATAAAAGAGACCATAAATATATATAACAAAGTATTATAACAAGAATATATAAGAATATATACCACTCCATGGTATTAGTGACATTACTAAGCTTACAATAGTGTGGTTGATTACTTTCATATTCTTATAGTTCAATATAAATATACATTTACTTTACACAAAATTATACATCCTCACTTTAATCAGGATTTTAGTAACTAAAGTTTTTTTAATTTCAAAATAATATATTAATCTTAATCAAAAATTTTGTATTATTGGGAAGAATGAGGAAGTAAAGTGTTCAATTTATATTTAGTTATTTTTATTTTCTTTTAAGTTGAGTGAGATTAATAATTAAAAATATGATGTTTTTTCCTTTCTTAGTTATAGAGATATAATTTATTGAATGATTCATACTGATTTATTGTGATGAGAATTTAGACTTTACCAAATCACAAATTCTTATTAGTATAGTATTTTGCTTATCATTCCTATAATTAAATATATATATTAATATTTTGTTTATGATACCAATAATCAAATGTATATCTATTTTTAAATATATATATTAATATTTTGTTTATGATACTAATAATCAAATGTATATCTATTTGTTGTGGATCTTGGATGATGGATATGTGTGAATTGACAAATTTCTTGGTTTTATATTAGGCTAAATATAGTGCGCTTTATATCTACATTGCTACGACATCACTGAGCATTAGTCAAATCAAGAGCATTGGCCCTACATGGTTAACAAAAATATAAAGAAATGGAAATAAAACAAATTTCAAGAGTCCAAATTTTATATGTATTCTAAATTATATATATATATATATATATATATATATATATATATATATTTTATGAGAATGGAATATTTAGTTTATTGATTTTTTATAATTTAAATGTTTTAAAGTTTTTGTAAGAACATCAAATTTCTTTATAATAAAGTTTTATAATTTAAAATGAAAAATTACACGAATGTTATTAAATTTCAAATAAAAGAAAAATATAAAAGTCAAAACTAAAAAATCATCAAAATGAAACAACATCAACTTACAACCATCTTTCTACTTACTAGTCAAATCAACAACATTATTTATAACACTAATTAAAATATAAAAACCCAGGAAAATAAAAGAAAATCAGATAAAAAAATAGAATAAAATGTTAAGTACTATATTTATTTAATATGACAATATATTTTTATATTATTAATTCAAAATTTTAATATTTAATAATATTTTCTTTATTAAGTAAATATGATAATAATTTGATTTATTTAATTTGTATATTATGTTAAATTTAAACATATTTTTGCTATATTAGAATTCAAATTTCTATCATCTATATTTATATTATAATGATGTGACATATTAAATATATATCAAATTAAATGGATAATTAAATATGTGTTGATAAGAGTAATTTATTTAATAATATTACTCCTTTACTAACTATTATTTATTAATATATAGTTATTAATATAAGGAAATATTATCTTCTGGAATATGCTTTACTAAATACTGCTTTACCAATCATTAACTTAAATTGCCTTATATGATATGATTTTAACTTAAATTGCCTTATATGATATGATTTGAAAAAAGCATTTAAACCTTATACACAACGTGAATTTTTCGTGGAAGACTCTAATTTTATTATTATTATTATGTCTCCTTTCTTTAAGACTCTTCCTCTACCTAGTTAAACAGTGATTTGTATGATTTATTATTATATAATATATCTTAGAAAGATAATCTTAAGAACATGAAGTTAATAAAAGCATGAGATAAATTAGGGATTCTTAAAGGACAATTTGGTTTTAAAAGGGAGAACCGTGACTGTGATATTCACAATAAGTAAAAAAACCTTCAAAATCTACAACCTTATATATGTGCTAAGAGCTTCCTTTAATTAATTCAATGGTTTACCACTATCAATGGATACAACTCTTCCTACATGTATTGAGTATTGGAATGGAACACTTTGAAATATATCAGGGTTTGGAGTGGAATTTGATTAATTAATTGAGTATTGGAATGGAACGTTTTGAAATATATCACGTATTGGAGTGGAATTTGATTAATTAATGTGATTCGCATTTGTGAATGACATTCACTAATGTGAATGATATTTACTAACTAATTTAATGAATATAAATTTTAATAGATATTTACTAACTAATTTAATGAATATAAATTTTAATAGAGAGAAAGTCTACTTGTATGTATTAGAGCATTATTTACTAACTAATTTAATGAATATAAATTTAATAGAGAGAAAGTCTACTTGTATGTACTAGAGTATTAAAAGAGATGATTTATATCATAGCCTAAATTAAAATAGAACAAGACTAATTTCTATAATTGAGTAGTGAATGATTTTTAACTAATGATAAATATTTAAATATAAAAAAAAAATATTTATATTAGGTTAATTTGAATTAGTTATATTTGTATTTATATTGTATTATTTTATGAATTTAATTGATATTAAGATATGTATACTTTTTATTGAAATAATAATTAAAGAATAAAAATTCATTTTCATTTAACAAATTTAAATCAGAGTAAAAAAAAATTTGAAATATATTATAAAAGTAAAATAAAAAAATAATATACTTTATTTTTCATGGTGAAAATAATATAAAGTAAAAGAACCAACTTTATTTAAAAAACAATAAAGATGGTTAGAATTCTTAGTTTACCGAATTCGAATAACTTGTCCCTCACTCTTTCAAAAACCGTGGTAGGAATTGTTGATAGTGCTTTTTTTTTCAAAAAAAAGCAGAATGGTATGAGACATTTTCAAGCTTGGCAAGTGAAGGCTCAAACCTTTATTTTACATTTCAGAATTTGGTAAAAATTACACTTCGGAATTTGAAAATTTTATACCAAAGTGGTTCAAGAATTTGCAGTGAATTGAAATATCTTAGCCAATAACCAAATAAATAATTCTCCACAAGCATATTCCAATGGCTATTCTTTGGATCTAATCTTTAAAAAAATATTCTGGCACTTTATCTTCTGGATAAAATTATGGTGATGTAAATTTCACATTGGCCATGTGCATACAATTTGATGTAAGGTAATGCCTATTCAGGACTTTATCTTCTGGATAAAATTATGGTGATGTAAATTTCACATTGGCCATGTGCATACAATTTGATGTAAGGTAATGCCTATTCAGGTATAGAAACTCTCAGGTTTGCCCATAATTTGAGGAAGATTGATTGTTCTTCACTGAAAAACATGAGAAGAAGCTGGTACAACAACTGTTCTAGGTCATTGTTGTTTAAGACTGGAAGTTCAATACAAGAAATGAAACTTGGAAATGGGTAAGAGTAAAAAGGGGATGCAATATTAGTTAGTGATTCTCTACTTAGGAATATATAAATGTGATTATTTACAAGAGTATTTTTGCCATTTTCATTTCATATTTAATTTTTTAAGTCACAGTGAATTAGTAATTAGTTGGAGTAATTTGAATGAATTTCCAAGATCCAATTTACTAAGTGCTAATATAATACCATATATATAAATGTTTAAGTGGAATTTCCATGATTACAAGTTCTTCTTGCTAAAACAAGCAAAGTGATTGGTAAATGGCATGGTATCTCTGCAATTTTAATGTTCAAATTGGTGAGAAAAAAGAAGCATGCACAGAATGTTGGATTTTTCACACTCACCTTGTTGGGAATCAATCACGTGGACTAACCGCCACTCTGGGATCCACCCTAGGACCAATTAAAAAGGTAATGATAATGGTTTGGAAGTTTACTAATGCATGATGGTTTTGGTGTAACAAAAAACCTCAACATGGTACCATAGTCTTGGCCCAGGTTCGATTCCCCGATTTGAGTTTTGAGGGAGGGTGTTGTATTTTCACACTCATCTAGTTGGAAATCTATCATGTGGACTAACCACCACTCTTCCCCGATTTGCGTTTTGAGGGAGTGTGTTGTATTTTCACACTCACCTCGTTGGGAATCGATCATGTGGACTAACTGCCACTCTGGGATCCACCCTAGGACCACTTAAAAGGTAATGATAATGGTTTGGAAGTTTGCTAATGTCTTCGAGATTTGTTGTAACGAAAAACCTCAACACAAAATTAGAAACAAGATTTCTCCGAAACAATGCCCCAAACTAAATCCATTATTTAGGAAGTACCAATGTTCGGGGAAAAATCCCTCTTATGAAAACATATTAATTTAGAAAGAAACATTAATCCCAATCAAAATGAGTAGGGATTCATATGTTGGTAACTCGGTGTTTAGTTTACTTACTAAAATAGATGTTTATTGTGCAGAAATTGAAATTCTATGTGACTCTATCTGTTGTCAAAATAATTTTTCCCTGAACAACAAAATTTATTTATTGCATCTTCCGGATTCATTACTATGCAATTGGAGGTTGAGGTTATATGCATTGAATCTACTCTTTAAAACTTGTATTGATCATAATACTTTTCTTTATGTAAGTTCAGGGCATATTCTTAGATTTGACGAAAAGGAAGTCCTCATATGTAGTTTAAAGGTTTTGTAAGCGGTAATTTTGTGAATCTTACATATTGAATATAGATATTTCCCCCTAGATCTAGTTACAACATTGCTTCTTCTCGTTGGTTTATCAGGGGATTTCTATCCTGTTTTCTTAACCAACACGGATCTTTTGTGAAAACTATAATCTTTGTTCTCTATATGGATTTAGATTCTTTGCCTTTGGAATTACTACCAAGGGCTTTAATAAGATATAAAATTGAATATAAAATTGGGAAACTAGATCATGCAATAACAATTAGGTCTATCTCCAAGTTCAAGTTATTGGCTTCAACGGTTATGTTCCTTTCTTCCTTTAACCCTAGAAATCTAAACAAGAAAACCAATATTTAATGGTTTCTCAATTCATTTTGGAAATCTCTAGTTGCAATTCATGGCTCTATGGTCATCCAATGATTCATACAACTCCTCCTTTTCCTTCTCTCCTCCTTGGTGAAATCCCCCTTGAGAGTGAAAGTTAAGGAAGAAATAGGGTGAGCTCGGGTAAGGGGAAGGCCAAGGGATTGACCTTTTAGTTCCCATTCCTCTGTGTCTTCTCCTCTCCTATTCTATTTTAATTAATTCATTGTTTTCTTTTCCTTTCATCTTATCCCACTTTATTTTGCATTGTTTTTTACATAGTTATAACCCTCCTTAATTGTCAAATTACCTTAGATGCTCAAACTTACAACCACTATTCTGTGTTCTAATACATTTTTAATTACACCTCCCAATTGAGGCCTTTTGGTCTCCAAAATTTTAGATGATCAATCTCGATCAATGCCTTTTGTGTGCTTTTCTAGAACATGGCTCTAACTTTGGCTCCTATCTATAACTCTGAATTTGGCTCTAGCTCTCATTCATGGCTATGGTTAATAACTCATGTTCTAGATATGCTCTAGTCATTGGCCTTGGCTCTAGTTCTTGACTCACTTCATGTTCCCACAATGAAAAAGTTTTCTCATTGATTCTCATCTCTATAGTATCTCTAGATCGAAACTCTGAAATTAGCATTCGTTCCCATCTATCTCATACTTGGAGACTGTCCATCTTGGTAGTTAACGAAGCCAAGTAGAATGTTTTAATTTTTTAGTCAGATGTTTCCAATTATGCCCTCACATTATAACCCAAAAAAGGAAGTGTGGTCTACCTTTTTTTTTCTTGGACCAATCACTTCTTGTTATGGAAAGAAAGAATAAAGACCTTCCCGCAGAGTTGTGTTTTTAGGTTGGATCAGTTGGCAAATGAAGGAAGGCCTTTCAACTGGTCAGACATGTTGGCTCTTCAGCTAAAAGCGCATGTGTCAAATGCCTGAAATCCGCATAAGGATGGAAAAGCAAGATTCTATATGTCCGCATACCTTCTTGATGTGATCTGTGCACAACAACAATTTCTTAGCATGGGTTGGACATGAACACTGTTGTAGCTCCCAGAGACAGCCTTGGATTGCTTACAAGATCAATGATTGGGCACATCTAAATTAGGATTGTCTCAAATGATTCTCAGTAAAGGGAGACCTCACCTATGTTCTATATGTATATATAATGGGTTGGTTCATTTATCCAAAGAAATAAAACATGAATTTCTGGTACTTCCTCACAAGTTCAGATCTCAAAAATATGCATGAAAACAACGGAGGTCGAGTAATTCAAGGGATTACGACTTAATAAGCATTTGCAGAGTAGATGAGAGAGGACAAAGAGAAGGAGAAACTCATCACATAGCGCATAAGGCTTCAAGAGTTCTACACTTAACACATAGAGCTTGAGGCATTAAGGATTTCTATACTTATTTGAGTTACAAGCAGAAATAATGGATGAAGGAGGGGCTGAATGCTATGATTCATGTGTTGCAAATTTAAAGATATGATTTCAATAGTTGAGACAGGCATATGCATCAATAATATTGAGACAAGTGAATCTGTGATATAATTACAGGCACTTGCATTCACATATCAATACAAATAAATCTATGAGGAAGCTTGAAACATTTCTAGCAGCTATAATTTGCATGAATACAAAGAGGAAAGATGAACATAAAATGAGATTTAACAGAAGGAACACATACTGTAATACTTGAAGGGGGGAATCACCACCATATCCTTGATACTCTGAAAAAGATATGAGTTATAAAGAAAAATAGTCTGAAAATGGCATGTAGTATTTTCTATAGAATTTCTGAACCTTTTTTGAGTCTTGTTTTCCCTTATTTATCTAGAGAGGGGAGCAAGAACATTCATTACAAAAAAATATCTCTAGTCCAGACTTAGTTGTTGGGTTGACTAGTAGTCTCAATCAGAGATGGATTTGTGGCCCAAAACATTACATAATTAAAAGCCTCATTGAAAGGAAGGCATGTTACAGGACAAAAATAAGTAAATAACCAGACATAAAAGTAAATGAAAAGTCCATGTGCCCATCCTGTGATCTCCTCTACCTTGGGCTGTAATTTTTTCACTGTATGGCCTCCTGTGCTGCTCAAATGAACCCTTCACTTCTGCCTTTATTACTTGGATGCCTTGTTCTATGGAGTAGGGTTTGGGTCAACTGTAAGTGCCCATATTTGCAGTCTTTTGCTGGGTAGAGGGATGGGGCTCCATGACAAGCCATTAATCTTCCTGAGTCCTGTGTACTACTCCATTGCTGAGCCATGCGCCATTTAAGTCTTCAGTTGTCAGCCCATCTGCACATTAAAACTCTGTTAAATACTATCGACGCCCTAAAAATCCCGGTGTCGTGTTTCATGGTGTACCTAGGATTCCTTCGAACATGGGCCTTTAACACAAGAATAACACAACACAAGTGTGTTGTGACTTCCCTTTAAGCCCCCCTTTGGTGTAGCGCCCTTATCTCCATTGTCATCATATAACCACAGGCTGGTACCAGGGGCTTAACCTTTCGGGCGCTAAGGTCTTAAACATGTGTCCAGGGGGTCTTTTTCCTCTATAGTGTGAAATGCCTTTAAAAACCACTTACACCGCATTGGTCGATATCCTGGACGCGAAGACCTTATCAAATAGTCGTGATAACTTATCACATCTATGGTCTTTTTCCTTTGTTACTTGGAATCCTGCATCCCGAAACTTGATAGCATTTTACCTTTAGCTTTTCCCAAGACACCTGTGATCGCCGATTTGCGGGGTGACATCATCACTGCCACGTGTCACCCTGTGAGTGGTGACACATGTCACCCGGAAATGGCCCCATAGGACCCCTAAAGACATTGAAACTGAGTGACACTTGTCATCTGCCACGTTAGCATCTGTATTTCCACGTGTCCTCCATACTGCCACATCATTTATGGCGTCAGCTGCCCTGTCAGCTCACAGGACCAATCACATGTCACCACGTTGCCCCCTGTAGGAGAGAGAAAAAGGCTTTCCCAACCCTATTTTCGCAGGCATTTCCTTTTTAAATGAATTTCAGCCCTCCTTGGTGATTTTGTACTAAATCACAATATCACAACCCCACAAGGTTTTTGGGGAGGTAGCCCCTTTGTTCCTGCGATCACTCATAATGTGGGAT
The DNA here is from genome assembly GCA_031772625.1 of Pinus tabuliformis. Taxonomy (NCBI): domain Eukaryota; kingdom Viridiplantae; phylum Streptophyta; class Pinopsida; order Pinales; family Pinaceae; genus Pinus; species Pinus tabuliformis. The sequence continues at coordinate 1,139,096,886 of CM062811.1, forward strand.
TGTGAGATGCGAGATTTCCCATCCCTACTATGTTGTACCACCAAGTGGAGGAGAGAGAAAGGGGCGACACTACCTTAGTGTTACCATGTTTTTCCTTTGTATTTGGTTTTCGTCCCTTCCCAAAACTTTTACATTGTATCGTAGGATCGGCCCTTGCATGGTCTTGGAATGAAAACCCCGCACTTCACTGATATCCAAGACTTCACCGATTTGCGGGATGTGGGATTCCATGTGGAGGAGAGAGAAGGGGGGCGGCCCGATCTTTTTTTAATCAAGAATTTCCTTTATAAACGAATTTTCGGCCTCCCCAACGATGTACCACTATATTGTGAGATCGATGGTTCGTAGGTCTTTTAAGTTTAGAACCTCGTCGATCCGCCGATTTGGGGGATGTGGGATCGCCAACATGCTGGATGTGGGACGTGTGGGATGTGGGGTCGCTGACATGCGGGATGCAGGGCCTGCGTGATGTTGGGTCGCCGACATATGGGATGCGTGACTTGTAGGATGCGGGGCCTGCTTGATGCAGGGTCACCAACATGCGGGATGCGGGACTTGCGAGATGCGGGGCCATCCAATGTGATTTTCCTTTGTCTCTTTAATGCTTTTTCTTGGTTTTCTGGGCTTTCCAAAGGCAATCTTCAACAAGCTCTAACATCTGATCTAGGAGTCCTTTTTTGGACTTCTATATACCATTGGAAAGATCTTTCTGAGAACTATGCAATGGAGAGGGTCCGATTAAGCTCTGAGATCTTTTGTGGCCTAGGAAAGTAGCTCCAAAATTCACTACCCTTGGGAAACCTTGACCAATTGAAACCCACAATGCAGTGAGTGACAACAAACACCATTAGAAGATGTTGTGAATGTTTATTGCAAGTTTCTCTCTTAGTGCAGCTACCGAGGAGTCATGAAAAGGTTGTCTGACCACTTCATCACCTTGTTGTATAGGATAATATTTGAACAAGACCCACCTTTCATGTCCCAGGAAGTTATGCAGGCATTGCTCAACATTACAAATTGGTATGCCTCACCTAGTGGCACCTTCATCAAGACGTTTGGTACGGAGAAGCCTTCGCATGAGTTACCAAGGTTTTCCACGAACAAGTTGGTCATGCAATAGATTGCGTACCACATCTCCACAAGGTTATCAACAACACTGCACATGAGGAAGAAGGCACCATGGCCTACTCTTCCTTTGCAGATTGGACTGTATAAGATCCGTACCTTGAAAGATGCAGATGTCGAGACCGAGGAATTGAAGAAGTTAGGGTTCAACACCAAGAGTTTCAATCAGTATGATCCACACTGCATATGCAAGAACCACTGTGTAAAGGTGTACTTCCCATGGGTCCACGAGGCATGTCATTGGCCAAAGTATGATCCTTAGAGGTATTTCTATAACTCCTTTAGGCTCAATGAATTGGCCAACATGGTTGTAGAATGGAAAGCGGCACTGCAAGCAGCAACACCACAGGAAGCAACAACAACAACAACGGTGAACAAAAAACCGGTGCAAGACAAGGCAAGAGGAATATTGCTGAGAGTGCAGAGGCTGAGCAAAGCTACAAGTTCAAAGAAGATTCACTTGTAGAGAGAGTAGCTTTGGAGATAGATGCAAAGAGGCGACATCGTGACAGGGGAGTACCATAGAGAAAGAGGGAGAAGCAAAGATTGGAAGACGAAAATGATATTGCAAGAGACAAAGAAGAAGCTGAAAGCAAAACAAGAGCTCAAGAGGAGAGATAATGAAGAAAGGAAAAAATAGGAACAAGGAGAATGACAAGGTGCACTAACAGAGCAAACTGCACAGATATAGGTTGAGACAACAGATGATGAAGAGGGTGAGCAGGTGCAGGTTCAGGAACTTGCTCAGTAGGTTGAGAAGTTGGTTGAGGCAAGAAACATGGAGACGAAACATGAGCTAGAGGACCAAGACATTGATCTCATGCTGAGGGCATCCGAGGTAGTACCACAGTCTCCATCACCTCCATAACCACTACCAGTCTTGAGTGAGCAAGGAGAAGTTGTTCTTCTTGATGATGATCCGGAGATAAATGTGTAGAATCTGGCATTTGATGAGACACAACAGAGGATTGCATATGCACGAAGAAAATAGCTCCTGGATGATCATACATCACCTGCACACACAGAAGAAATGGTGATTGTACTAGATGTTAGAAGACATCCAATTTCCATGGCTGAGGCTTCTAAGGCTTATGCAGAAGCCACGAGTTAAACAGTCAAGTTCTTGATAACAGAAAATGAACAGATGGCGAAGGACTTGCAAAAGGCTAGGCAGAGAATAGAGTATTCCGTAAGATCTGCTATGGAAGAAATGAAGAAATCAATATTGTCAGAGATATCAATTTTAGAAGCTACCATGTAGACAATTTATAAAATATTTGTCCCCGTGCACGAAGCAGTTGTCCATTTATACGGTTGTCAGCAGTAGTGCGAGCATACAACACAAAATCTCAAAGACATTCACACTGCTATTGTGCACATGAAATAATGGACAATGAGGTACAAGGGAGCCCCGCTTTACCTGCACAAGAAGATGAATCCACAGGTTGAGCTAGACAAACCACGGATTCAGATGCAGATCCAGAATTATGAGTAGCTCCCTCCGCTCATCACTAGCATTGACACTTCCTATGGATGTTGTTCAACAATCTGGATTTCATAGTGCGAATGCACAAGATCCCTTCCATCAGAACCCTCACCCAGGCCATGAGGAAGAACCAAGTCATGCTGGATGTCAAGAGGTACATTGGGTAGTTGATGCGTGAAGCCACCCGCGATGACTTGCAGCTCTGAGCAGAAAACATGCAGAGGTACATTGGTGGTCCAACCACACTCAAGATAGTGTTGCACATGCTTCAGGATGAGCTGGACAGAGTTTCAGAACCATATACCCAGAAGCCATGGAGGCAAGGGTCTGCTTCGACAAAGATTCCATCAAACAGTATTGGGACACAATAGAGAAGTACCAAGCTTGGTATCAGTTCATCATCGAAGATCATCGCAAGGAGGTTACCGAGTTGGTCTTCCCCCAAGACCCCGAGTGATGTTGTTGTCTTGTCAGGCCGACTCAAGCATATTTTGTCCCACATGGGTATATGTGGAAATTGTATTATTGTAAATGTATTGTAAATAAAATTCCAAGTGTCATTAGTGCAATGTGAACAATCACTATTGTAATGTGAAGAGTCAAGAGGGTAGTCCAAGAGTCAAGAGGGTAGTCCAAGAGTCAAATAATCACTCCATAATTCTCTCAACAATCATCCACAAATATCTCATCTATCATTCCACTAATTTCTCCACAAATGTCTCACTAAAAAAAATAACTTTAATTATTTAATATTTGACAAATGATCCATTATTCCATCAATAACCCAAGTCATGGAAGTAGTTTGAGCACTGACAACAGTTCCAATGAGAAATGATGATCTATTTGGATATCAATGCAACCTGTTGTATTTTTTGAAATAATTGTCTGTGAAAATCAAACATTTTGTTTAATGTAATCATGGACATAGTGTCCCAATTCAAAGACAAGGGGTTACCAATAACAATCCCTTTTTGTGTGACAAAGAGCCTTTTATTGATATATAATAAAATACATTTTAATTTATTCTATTGTGTTATCCAATGTCGTTGTGAAATGTTACACCACTAATTAAATATATGGATGATTAAATATTATAATGAAGAGATGTGAAATCTGATAATATAACAAATTAATCCAAACATCATATACAAATGCACTAATCAAATATTAATTTATATGAATATTAGGAGAAGTCTTTAGGTAGAAATCACATAACAAATTTTTTTTTGGTTGAAGCTTTTCGAACCAACAAGTTGGTCATTATATGAATATTGTTATAAGATATATGTTGATTTCTCAATGAATAACATATTTTAAAAATTACAATAATTGCATTGTCACAGGTCAATGTCTCCAAAAAAGAGAAAATCTCATACAAAAACATCGGTGTGTCCATAACATAAAAACACATCGGTGCTTTACTTTAAATAAAAGCACTGTGATGTCATCTTTTAGCATAGTCGGTGCCTTTTCAGAAAACAACATCACCGAGGCTTTCAAGTCTTCAAGCACCAGTATTGTCTTTAATTAATGCCCTAGTGCATTGTAACTCTTAACACACTAGTGCTTTCATTGAACTAACACCCCCCAGTTCTACAAAATATTATTTCCATTCCCGGTGCCCTATTAAAACTAATAACACAGGACCCTCTATATAACAAACACACAGGTGCATTTATGTAAACAAGACGTTCTGATGTTGCATGTTTAAGAGAAAGCACCGAAACTGCGATTATTTTCTTCATGCCTTGGAGCTATTCCTTCATCGAAGAATGATCAGGGATTTTTTTATATAAGCACTGGTGTGGTATATGTTTCAAGGTCTGGTGCTCTTTGAGTTGAGCGTACCAGGAATTTTTTGTTATAAGCACCCTGGTGGTATACATTTTAGGTTCTAGTGCTCTTTTAATTAAACGCCTTGATGCTTTTAATTATGTATGAATCCAGATGTGTTTCTACAATTAGTGCACTAGGGCTGCTTGTTCCATAAAGCGCACCGAAAAAAAACATATGCTAAAATCTTTGGTTGCACAAATTTTTTCAGTTGAGATGAAGTTTCGTTATAAGCTCCGCTAAAACATTCATTCCCACAAACAAATGTTTTAGAGGATGTTTTTTTGACAATTCTTGTCAATTTTATAACACTAAAAACCTCTGTTATAACCTCTGCTAAAAGGTATTTTCCTTGTACTGTGTCTTTCATGTTATTTGTCTTGTACATGTATATTAGAGACCCCGTTGTAGCCATACTCTTAATGCGAAAAATAGTTGTTTTTATGAGAATGATAAGATGGGGTGTATTGCCATTACTTTTAGTATTATAAATTATAAAATTATTTTGGATTTTCTTGCTCTTTCCCTATTGTTATTTCAAGATGTTACAATACTAAACTTCACATCCATATAAGATAATAGCAATGGAAAGAATATTAAAGAAGTGTCCCCATCCCCACCCCCAAAAAAAAACTAGAAGTAAACTAATTTACAACCATTTCTAAGACCAAAATTATCTTTCCACCCTCTATTAATCATTGTCCCCGATGTTATAGCTTCAATTAAGCTTGTGACGGAGGTCAACTCCGAGAGATATCTATGCAGTAACCCCTTATAAGTTGCTATTGTCAACTTCAAAATTAACATACATGATCTTTTGAATTTGATAATTATAACCTTTGCTTTGTAATCTCATACCCATGCTACAACAAACAATCCTTGAGAATTGTTGTTTTTTAAGCTCGAAGGGAAATCTCACCATAAGAAAAATACCCTAGGCATAAGAAGGATGATAACAATTCGAGCTAAAGTAGTGTCAACACAACCTACTTTTTCCAAGCATGCCTTTAACTTGTCTATGCAAATTCCCAAAAGGGTAGGGGACGTGACACATCCTTGCTTAACTCCTACAAAGATTCACCCCCACTTTATCATGAAGATTCTTAACTTGTAAATAGAATTTGTTACGATACCATGACTTACCAATACCAGATGCCCAAAACACCATAACTCATGTTCTTATGACAATTTTTTTAATTAATAGACACATCTATCGACGTAATTAATCTTTTCCAACTAACACTTAGTATTTATAAACTTACCAATAACATTTTTTCACAACCTTATTGTGACAACTCTCAACTACAATGGAACCTTTAATTCTCTAATCTATTCTAAAGGTTAATTCTAGGCATTGTGTCAAATTCTTTGTTAAATTGAACGAAGCAATATGGGAAATTAGTTCTGCTACTATGAAAGTCCTCTGTGATGGTCCTAAGCATAACTAGGTGGTCCATGGTAATATGATAGCTTCTAAAACCATTGCAGTCTTTAACCCTTTTCTCAAACACTTTAACTATATGTTGATATTCTTTTCCAAAATAATCCCATATAGTTTTGCTACAAGAAATCTTATCATAATGGTCATGTAATTAGGAGGATTTTTTGTCTTTGCTAGAATGAGAACAATAAAAGTTTGAATCCATAATTTAGGGAAAATTTGCTTGGCTACTTATTATAATGCTTTACAAATTTCTTAACTATTTTTTGTATAACTATGCTAAGCCTAGGTCAGGGCCAACCCTAATGTTGGATGGAAGAATAAGTTTCCCACCAATATTGTGTGAAGCTTGATCACGCTTGGATGCCCCTTGGGATAGTTTAATTCACCCAAAAGTGGATTCCATCCTCAACCCCTCCCATACTTGAGACCTGGTGGGGACTAAACCCCACAAAATCAACTGGGCTACACCTTATAAGTAACTACTTATTATAATTTTTTAGAAATTGCCTTTAGAAAAATGATTATATTTCAACCATCAAATAATAATGAGCACAACTAATCTCTATGAATATAATGTAATTTTTGTATTACATGTAATAAATTTGACTAGTAAAGAGAACAATTATAAGAATAATTGAATTGATTCTATGAGAAGGATATGACAAGGTGTATTGTTTTAAATTTTAAGATTGTGAATTATAAAATGCTTTTGTATTTGCTTGATATTTCTCCATGATTATCTCAAGATACTACAATTTACTAAACTTCACATCCATATAAGATAATAGGAATGCCAGTAATATCAAAGGTGTGTGTGTTTCCCCCAACACTAGAAGTAAACTATTTTACAATTGTTTTTAAGACCAAAATAAGCTTCCCACCTTTCATTAATCATTTTTCTCAATGTTATAGCTCCAATTAAGCTTGTGAGGAAGGACAACTTCAAGATATTTCTATGCAGTAACTTATTATAATTTGTTATTGTAAATTTCAAACTTAACATACATGATCTTTTAGATTTGATAATCATAACCTTTGCTTTGTCAATAGTTACTGTGATATCCATGCTACAACAACAATCCTTGAGAATTCTTAGTTGTTTGTTGAGATTAGAGGGGCACATCAGCATAAGAACCATAGCATTGACATAAAGAAGGATGATGACGATTCGAGCTAAAGTAGTGTCAACACAACTTGTTTATTGTTGACATCCCTTTGATTTGACTATATAAAAGCCTAGAAAAGGCAGGAGAGTTGAAACATCCTTGCTTAACTCCTATATCACATTTAATATCTTCCAACTAAGTCTTAGTGGTTGTAAATGATGCAGGAGCATCCAGCTAGGGGCACCATGACCAGCTGAGGAGGAGAGGTCATCAACAATTTGAATTTCATTTTTGTTATTAATTAAAGATAGTATTAGGAGCCTGTTTTATATTTTGTTTTTGTCTGTTAATGAGTAGTTATGGATAGTACAGTTAGGGACAATACAGTTAGGTAGAAACAGTTGTAGACACTAGGTTGTCTAGTCTCTTGTGTAGTTTAATTTTCTAGTTGTTTACTTTAGGAAAAAAACAACAAAATAACCGGAGGAAAATATTGTCACTGTATGTTACAGAATGAAAAGATCAAATAGAAAGATAGTTGATAACTGCATAACCGAACAACCAACTGCCAACAGTTTGCTAACTGTATTGCAAGGAATTATAAAAAAATTGTACATAGCAAGGACGGGGTTTGTTCTTTCCGAAATAGAGAACAATAATACAAAAACAGAGACATTTTCTTTACATTCTATTTCCCTGAATCCATCTGAATTGACTATTGTATCTCCTATAATCTATTTTTTGTTACATGCAATATTAGAACAGACAGAGAAACTGTCAAATTCCTTCTTGAACAGAAGCAAGTTCCCAAATATAAAATCAAGCAGAAGCATAACTACAGCCGAGACCCAGATATACAAAATGAAGACAAACACCTAGTTCCTTCCAGTGCACGCTAAAGAGGCTACAGAGGCGTGAACATATAGTAAAGCATTATCAACAATACAATTCCGACATCGAGCATAAACAAGAGGTAATTATGTGCATGATAATACCAATTTTCTTTCATTAATATTTCACAAATATTATTACAGTCCACATCGTGGCATCAAACACGTGAATACAAGTCTACAGCCAATAGTTACGAGGGCGTGGAAACCCTCCTTTAGAAACAAAGTAGTAGGACGAGGGTCAGGGTTTCAAACCCTTAACAAAGTTCTATATAGCCCACGGCCGAAGCCACACTATACAATCAAAGGACCAAGAAAACTAGATTTGTGCACAATCGAATGCATTGCAACCGAATAGGCCGAGCACAATAGCAAACATAACCAAAAACCCTTCGACCAGACAGAGACAACAAGGAAATATCCTATCGGGTCTATTCGAAGAAGGAGCTGATGATTACGCTAGCTTGAGACCAGAGACCTGCAAAAGAAACACGACAAGGTGTTAGAAATAAGGGTTTGAGAACGTGACAGCATGCGTAAAGATTGTTAGAAAAAGGAGTGTGAGCACCAGATGAACTCACCCTCTCAACAACAGAGTTGGGCAAGAAGAATTACCATTGACCGCGGCCATCACTAAACCAGAACCCTGCTAGCAAGGAGCCGAGACCATTAGCACAAGGAAAAATTGAGAGCATAACTTGTAGGAAAGAGAGATAACTTACCTTGCTAGAGGAAACAGTCGCGGATGGAAGGGTCCCATTGAGGCCACGTCCTAAGCACAAGCATATACAAACTCAACAAAAAATTATGTGGTCATTCTAGTAGCAGAGGAACTGTAAATGAAGTTAAAGGGTCAAACAAGCAACCGGAAAGAAACAGTGAACAACGAGATGCCCAAGAGATAGGAGAACCTCATACAAATCGACCAAAGACGAGCAGAACCAAGCCAGTAAGGCATAGACCAAGGAGAAACAATATTATTGCATGAATGTAACTTACCAACAGAAGCCACATTCGGCGCAGGCAACCATAAAGGAAGAACAATAATAAACCCTCTCGGAGTCACAGAGCTCACAAACAAACCGCGCAAAGTGCAAATGATCGGGAGAACCCAATACCTTAGGGTTTAGCCAAACGCGGGACGAAAACCCGAGGTTTGGACACTTGTCCTCTCGGTGTACAAACATATTAACACAACAATCAATTTCCAACCTAAATATCTGCGCTAAACCCTAATTAGTGATATCATTATTCATAAATCATTGTAATCGACAGCTGCTTGATTAATGTGTGATTAGTAACTAATCGTAAGCCAAACACTTATCGTTAATTAACACCGGACGAACATTATTAAATTTTGTACAACGTATTGTGCGTTGGTCCCATCATAGTGGTATTAGAGCAAGATTTTGGAATTGGCTTGAGAAATGGAGGTAGGAAGATGAGGCCGTGGAAGAGGTGTTCAAAGGATAGCGGAGGAAGGATTGAGAGAGGAGATCAGGATCCTTACTGCCCGTTTGGAGGCGGTTGAAGCAGGGAGAAGAAGGGATCTAGAGATAGGAGATGATAGCGAAGAGGAAGCTGTAGCGACAACAGATGGATCGGATGAAGAAGGACTGAATGAGACTGTTGAGGTAAGTCTTAATGGCAAGCAACAAACCCAAACCAGAACTCCAAAATTATGATGGTAGCTTGTCCACAGAGGTTTTATTGGACTGGATCAGTGAGCTGGATAAGTATTTCGAGTGCGAAGAGATCAGTGAGGACCGTAGAGTTAAGTTCCCTGTGACAAAGTTGAAGGGACACACAACCCTTTGGTGGGACATCATCCAAACAAAGAGAAGGAGGTTGAACAAGTTTCCGATCAAGAAATGGTCAAGGATGGTGACCAAGTTGAAAGGCATATTTCTGCCTAAGGATTACCAGATTGCACTACACAGGCAAGTGAAAAATCTGAAGTAGAAGGGGATGACAGTAAGGGAGTACACTGAAGAGTTTTACCGAGTGAACTTAAGGGCCGTTATACAGAGGACACCCCGAAGAAAATAGCCAGGTATGTAAATGGTTTAAGGTTAAAAATCTTAGATGAAATCAACATTATTTCCCTAAAAAACATTGAAGAAGCATATCAGAGTGCTATGAAAGCAGAGGAGAAAATCACCAGAAAACAAAATGCTAGGAGAGGACGGGGAACCAGCAGAGGAAGAGGACAGACTTATGGCAGAGGGAAAACTGCTAGCAGTAATGAAGAAGGTAACAATTCTAAAGCTTCCGAAACAGCAGAAAGAGGTGAAAGCACGAGAGGTGGTAGGCCATATCAGCGCGGCAGGGGAAATGGCCGAGGCAGAGGAGCTGGTTATCAGTGTTACAGGTGTCACAAGTGGGGACACAGGTCGTTTGAATGCCCTGAAGCAGAACAAGCTAGGCAGAGGGGTGCGTATGTCGCATAGCCAGAAGAAGCAGAGACACCTCCCCAAGAAGCAGAAAATGTGCCGGAAATAGGGGAAGCCCTAGTTTTGAACAAGGTGTTGCTGAAACCAGCCAAAGAAACAGTTGAACAAACTCAGTGGAAAGCTTTGTTTAAGACGGTTTGTAAGTCACACAGTAAGTGATGTAAGCTAATTATTGACAATGGAAGTACAAATAATTTGGTGGCCACAGAGATGGTGGAAAAGTTGGGGTTGAAGCGATTGAAACATCCCACCCCTTACAAAGTTTCATGGCTGCAAAAAGGCCATCAGTTGCTGGTAGATGAACAATGTGAAGTAGAGTTTCATATCGAAAGATATGGGGATAAGGTCATTTGTGACATAATGTCGATGGATGTATGTCACATACTGCTAGGCAGGCCATGGCAGTATGACAGGAAGGTGGTACATGACGGGAAGGCAAACTATTATAAGTTTGTTAAAGATGGGATCAAGCACACGCTTGTGCCCATCAAGGAGGAAGAAACAACAGGGACAAGTGAGATAAGAGTATTGTTAATGAGCGGGAAACAGTTTCTGAAATAAGTTGAGGACAACGAGGTGAGCTATGTTGTTGATAAAAGAGCGAAGACGGTGCTGCTACACACAGAGGTGTCAGATTTACCCATAGAAATTCAAAAGATGTTGCAGGAGTTTAATGATATAGTGGTGGATGACTTGCCAGATAAACCACCCCCTAAAAGAAGCATAAGTCATCATATTGACTTTATACCCGGAGCAAGTTTGCCAAATAGGGCAGCATATCGGATGAGCCCCAAAGACAATGAGGAGATTAGAAAGCAGCTGCAGGAATTGCTAGATAAAGGGTTAATAAGGGAGAGTTTGAGCCCTTGTGCAGTTCCAATAGTTCTCACTCCCAAGAAAGGAGGAGAATGGCGGGTGTGCATAGACTTGAGGGCCATCAACAAGATCACCATCCGGTACAGATTTCCACTACCACAGATGGATGACATGATGGATTGCCTAAGCGGGGAAGCATATTTTTCTAAGATTGATTTAAAGAGTGGGTATCCCCAGATTCGAATTCGAGAGGGGGATCAATGGAAGACAACCTTCAAGATTAACGAGGGACTGTATGAGTGGCTGATCATGCCATTCGGACAAAGTAATGCACCCAACACCTTTATGCAGTTAATGAATGAAATGTTGAATGGATACATCAGAAAGTTTGTGATAGTGTACCTGGACGACATATTAATTTTCAGCAAGACAAGGGAGGAACACTTTCGACATGTTCGAAAAGTGCTGGAAAAATTATAGCAGAATACGATGTTGATCAATCTGAAAAAGTGTACTTTTCTACAAAAAGAATTAATTTATTTGGGCTTCGTAATAGCAGAAAACGAGTTGAAGATGGATCTAGAGAAGATTGTAGCGATAGTCAATTGGCCATCCCTGAAAATTTTATTTGAGGTACGTAGTTTTCATGGGTTAGTGAATTTTTACCAGAAATTTATAAGAAATTTTAGTGAAATCTGTGCACCTATGTTAGAAACTATCAAAAAGGCCAGTCAGCCTTTTCGATGGACTAATGCAGCAGAGAGGAGATTTTAGCTACTAAAGAAGAAGATCATAGAGAGACCGATCCTGAGATTTCCAGATTTTAAAAAGCTTTTTCAAGTTCGCTATGATGCAAGCGGTATGGCTATTGGAGCTGTACTTAGCCAAGAGGATAAACCTGTTGCATTTTTCAACGAGAAGTTGAATGAAAGAAGGCAGAAGTATTCATCCTACGACAAGGAGTTCTATGCTGTCGTCCAAGCACTGAAGCATTGGAGACACTATTTGTTGGGGAATGAATTTGTTTTGTTCTCGGATAATTCTGCACTGCAGTATGTGATGCAACAGCACAAGCTGAATCACAAACATGCTAAGTGGGTTGAATATTTGCAGAGTTTCACCTTTGTGTTGAAACACATCAGCGGGCAGGCCAACAAGGTGGCAGATGTGTTGAGTAGGAGAGCCTTACTCTTGCAGGAGAGTACTATACAAGTGCTGGGTTTTGAGCACTTGAAAGATTTGTATTAGACTGACATAGATTTTAAGGAGGCCTATGAGGCATGTCAGAACCATTTGGTGAGAGATAATAGTCCATTGTTGGACTATAACTTGCAGGAGAAACTGTTGTTTAGAGGAGGACAGTTATGCATTCCTGATTGCTCAATAAGAGAGAATATTATTCAAGAGAAGCACAGTGGAGGTCTAGCCGGACATTTCAGCATAGACAAGACATTAGAGAAGCTTAGCCATTTTTACTTTTGGCAAAAAATGCGAAGGGATGTGCAGAGATTTGTGGCCAGATGTAAAGTGTGTCAGTTAGCAAAAGGTCACAGTCAAAACACGGGACTTTACACACCATTTCCTATTCCAAGTAGACCGTGGGACTCAGTCAGCTTGGACTTCATCTTGGGTCTACCAAGGACACAACGGGGTTATGACTCGGTGATGGTAGTAGTGGACCGGTTTTCGAAGATGGTGCATTTCATCCCTTGTAGAAAAACCAGCGATGCCACTCACGTGGCCCACTTGTTCTTTACAGAGATTGTCAGGCTACATGGTTTGCCTAAGTCTATTCTCTCTGACAGGGATGTGAAGTTCACAGGGCACTTTTGGCGCACCCTGTGGAAGAAGATGGACACGCAGTTGAGTTACAGCTCTGCTTATCACCCGCAGACTGACGGGCAAACAGAGGTGGTAAACAGAAGTCTAGGGAACCTGCTACGAAGCTTGATTGGTGAGAATTCACGGATGTGGGATTGAGTACTTGCCCAGGTAGAGTTCGCTTATAACGACTCACCCAATCGTAGCACGGGTTGTAGTCCTTTTCAGATCTTGTATGGCATGCACCCTCGTAGAGTGCACGAATTACGAGATCTGGGACAGCAGGAGAGATGGAGTGCTGATGGGGAATACTTCGCTAACGCAATGAAAGATTTGCATGAGCAGGCGAAAACCAAATTGCAGGACAACAGCAAAAAATATAAGCAGGAAGCAGATTTGAAACAAAGGGAAGTGTAGTTTAATGTGGGAGATGAAGTCCTCGTGCATTTGTGCAAGGAACGCTTCCCTAGAGGTGCATACAACAAGCTGAAGTACAAGAAGATAGGTCCCTGCAAAGTTCTCCGGAAATTTTCAGCGAATGCCTACGAAATACAGCTGCCACCAGGGATAGGCATTTCACCCATCTTTAATGTAGCAGACCTATTTCCATACATTGCTGGTTCAGAGGAAGACAGTACCACACGGCTTACATGGGACACCCAAGATGGAAGTGAGACTTGGATGAGACAAATGCCTTACGTTCAGCCTCCCGAGATCGAGAGGATCCTCGACACTCAGGTGGCTAAGTGAACTCGGCGGAAGGAGTATCTGCAATACCTGGTCAAGTGGAAGAACCGTCCTATTGAGGACAGTTCGTGGCTTGATGCCAGGCAGATAGAGCAGGTGGGTCATTCGGTCGAGAAGCTCATGGACTAGAGTCATGAATTTTTCTTACCCCGGGAGCCTGATGCAGGAGCATCCAGCTAGGGGCGCCATGACCGAGTGTTAGTCTCAGCTGAGGAGGAGAGGTCATCAACAATTTGAATTTCATTTGTGTTATTAATTAAAGACATTATTAGGAGCCTGTTTTATATTTTGTTTTTGTCTGTTAATTAGAAGTTACGGATAGTACAGTTAGGAACAATGCAGTTAGGTAGAAACAGTTGTAGACACTTGGTTGTTTGGTCTCTTGTGTAGTTTAATTTTCTAGTTGTTTACTTTAGGAAAAAAAACATCAAAATAACTGGAAAGAAAATATTGTCATTGTATGTTATAGAACGAAAAGATCAAACAGCAAGATAGTTGATAGCTGCATAACCGAACAAGCAACTGCCAACAGTTTGCTAACTGTATTGCAAGGAATTATAAAACAATTGTACATAGCAAGGACGGGGTTCGTTCTTTCCGAAACAAAGAATAATAATACAAAAACAGAGACATTTTCTTTACATTCTATTTCCCTGAATCCATCTGAATTGACTATTGTATCTCCTATAATCTATTTTTTGTTACATGCAATATTAGAATAGATAGAGAAACTGTCGAATTCCTTCCTGAACAGAAGCAAGTTCCCAAATGTAAAATCAAGCATAAGCATAAACCGAGACCCAGATATACAAAATGAAGACAAACACCTAGTTCCTGTGCACGCTGAAGAGGCTACAGAGGCGTGAACATACAGTAAAGCATTATCAACAATACAGTTCCGACATCGAGCATAAACAAGAGGTAATTCTGTGCACGATAATACCAATTTTCTTTCATTAATATTTCACAAATATTATTACAGTCCACATCGTGGCATCAAACACGTGAATACAAGTCTACAACCAACAGTTACGAGGGCGTGGAAACCCTCCTTCAGAAACAGAGTAGTAGGACGAGGGTTAGGGTTTCAAACCCTTAACAAAGTTCTATACAGCCCACAGCCGAAGCCACACTATACAATCAATGGACCAAGAAAACTAGATTTGTGCACAATCGAACACATTGCAACCGAATAGGCCGAGCACAATAGCAAACACAACCAGAAACCCTTCGACCAGACAAAGACAACAAGGAAAGATCCTACCGGATCTATTCGAAGAAGGAGCCGAGGATTACGCTAGCTTGAAACCAGAGACCTGCAAAAGAAACGACAAGGTGTTAGCAACAAGGGTTTGAGAACGTGACAACAAGCATAAACACTGTTAGAAAAAGGAGTGTGAGCACTAGATGAACTCACCCTCTCGAGAGCAGAGCTGGGCAAGAAGAATTACCATTGACCGCGACCATCACTAAACCAGAACCCTGCTAGCAAGGAGCCGAGACCATTAGCACAAGGAAAAATTGAGAGCATAACTTGTAGCAAAGAGAGATAACTTACCTTGCTAGAGGAAACAGTCGCGGATGGAAGGGTCCCGTTGAGGCCGCGTCCTAAGCACAAGCATATACAAATTCAACAACAAATTATGTGGTCATTCCAGTAGCAGAGGAACTGTAAATGAAGTTAAAGGGTCGAACAAGCAACTAGAAACAAACAGTGAACACCGAGCTGCCCAAGAGACAGGAGAACCTCATACAATTCGACCAAAGACGAGCATAACCAACCCAGTAAGGCGTAGACCAAGGAGAAACAATATTATTGCATGATTGTAACTTACCAATAGAAGCCACATCGGTGCAGGCAACCGTAATAGCAGAATAGTAACAAACCCTCTCGGAGTCGCAAAGCTCACAAACAAACCGTGCAAAGTGCAAATGACCGGGAGAACCCAATACTCTAGGGTTTAGCCAAACGCGAAACGGAAGCCCGAGGTCTGGACACTTGTCTTCTCGACGTACAAACATATTAACACAGCAATCAATTTCCAGCCTAAATATCTGCACTAAACCCTTATTAGTGATATCATTATTCATAAATCATTGTAATCGACAGCTGCTTGATTAATGTGTGATTAGTAACTAATCGTAAGCCAAACACTTACCGTTAATTAACACTGGACGGACATTATTAAAGTTTGTACAACGTATTGTGGGCTGGTCCCATCAGTAAACTTAGCAATAACATTATTATAAAACTTTATTACGGCAATTCTCAATTATTATGAAATCTTTAATTCTTATAATCTATTCTAAAAGATAAATTCTAGGCATTCTATCAAATTCTTTGCTAAAATGAACAAAGTAATGCAAGAAATTGACTTTATTACCATGGCATTCGTGTGTGATATCTTAACCTATTTACCCAATTTTTTTAACCATATGCTAATCTTCTTTTCAACCATAATCACATATATTTTTGCTTAAAAAAAGCTTATCATAATAACCCTATAACTAAGAAGATGGTTTTCGTCTTTACTTTTAAAATCTGAAACGACAACCATACAAATCTGAAACGATAAAAGTTTGAATCCATAATTTAGAGAAAATCTATAACAAAATATAATTTTATGCATATAACTTATATTATTGTAAGTAGATTTGATAATTTAATGCAATTGAACCCAAGTCTATGGAAATTTGAGAAGACTGTCAAGAATGGGATTCGAACCCATGCAAGTCTCTGAAAATCGGAGAACGCTCTTGACTCTGTTAATATAGACGGTGTCGCAGCAAATATTAACCATAATTAGAAGGGTGGTGGATATTGTAGTCTCTCATCTCAATTCAAGAAAACCAGGTTGCTTCCCTTACCTTCAGTGCAACCAAAGGAGACTAAACTCATCGGTATTTAAAAACTCATCAATATATTTCTGAAAAATCATTATATTAATCAATATGATTTTCGCAAATGGTCGTTGTAGTATAGTGGTGAGTATTCCCGCCTGTCACGCGGGTGACCCGGGTTCGATCCCCGGCAACGGCGATTATGTTCTTCCCGTGTTTTTCAAATAACAGGGTCAACAGTATGTTATTAAGAATAATGTGATTGGATAAAATGGACATGCCGGGCCCGATCCCCAGCAATGGGGATTTAGGGTTTCCCAGATAACACGGCCAGCAATGGCGATTTAGGGTTTCCCGGATAACACGGTCACCAATAAAAGAAATTTACTTTTATTTACGGAAGTGTGAATGGAATATCGGAGTTCGATTCCTGGCATCGGCGATTTTGGTTATCAGATAACCCGGTCACCAAATTTATCTGAATGGCTTCATTTCCTTCCTCTTTTGAATCTTTTTCTCAAAGGGAATCAGAATTATCAAGGTTTATTTCTCCTTCCTTTTTCTTCTAATTCTGCTTCATCTACTTCTAGATCTTTCTCTTCTAGATCTTTCTCTTGAATGGATGTCAGTCTCTTAGATAGAGTCTCTTTCATGATAAGTGGAATTGATTTCTCTATGGGACTTGATTTCTCTATGGGACTTGGAGCTTGAATTAATAGTTCAAGATAACTCGTTGGGTTTTCCTCTTCTACTTCCTTTTGATATTCTAGGACTTCAAGTCTATGATGGGTTGGATTAGGCTGAGGTCTTTTGGATGGTTGCTTCTTGTGTTTTTTAGAAACTTGTTTAAATGTTTCTTATTCATTATTGTTGTGAGGGATGGAGCTTGTTTAGAGAGGATTGAAATTCTTTTATATCTAGGTAACTCTTTGTGAAGTGGCCATACTCATGACAACAGTGGTGTTTGAAAGAAATATAGTTGCAATCTAGTGCCTAGATGTGACTCCATTTTTCTTTATCGAGTTGAATTACATCTGAGAGCCATTTTCTAAATTCCGAGATCCCTTAGATTGGTGCTTCTTGTGCCTTTTAGAAACTTGTTTAAATGTTTCTTATTCATTATTGTTGTGAGGATGGAGCTTGTTTAGAGAGGATTGAAATTCTTCTATATCTAGGCAACTCTTTGTGAAGTGGCCATATTCATGACAACAATTGCGCTTAAAAGAAATATGTTTGCAATCTATTGCGTAAATGTGACTCCATCTTTCTTTATTTAGTTGAATTGCTTCTTAGAACCTTTTTCTAATTTTAAAATCTGTTAGATTGTTGTTTCTTGTGCCTTTTAGAAACTTGTTTAAATGTTTCTAATTCATTATTGTTCTCGAGAGATGGAATTTGTTTAGAGAAAATTGAATTTCTTTTATATCTAAGCAACTCTTTATGAAGTGGCCATATTCATAGTTACAATCTAGTGCTTTAGATGTGATTCCAGTCTTCTTTATTAAGTTGAATTGCTTCTGAGAGCCCTTTTCTAAATTCACTTTCTGTCCCAAAAAAAAAACAAATCCCAAATTAGTCAATGTAGCAACCCAATTCGCCCCCAATGATTTTGAGATTAACTTCACCCCAAACGATAACAATGAAAATGCGAAATCCTAGCGCATATAGAGGCAATTGAAATTTCATATTTAGATCAAAATCAAAAGTCATATTTAGCGGCCCCGTGTCCAAACTTCTCGATGGCTGGATCACAGGCTTGTAAATTATTTTATTAATGTTTGTCAATGCATCATATTGCCTTTATCAGAGCCGGATAAAAGAAGCCGGGCCGTTGTCGTATAATGGTGAGTGAGTATTACCGCCTGTTCGATTTCCCGGCAAAGGCCATATTAATTTTACCAGGTAACAGCCACACATTCCCTACACAAATTTTGCCACACTGCATCCAGTACGGCTCACTAAATATTATTTATACTACTCTCAGAAAATAGAAAATAGAAACGTTTCGATTGCTAGCCCCATGGGGATGTAGCTCAGATGGTAGAGCGCTCGCTTAGCATGCGAGAGGTACGGGGATCGATACCCCGCATCTCCAAGCCTATTTTAGGTTGAAAACTGAATCAACTGCGAGCCCATTTATTAAATTGCAAAACTAAATCACTACTTTATTCTGAAACTGCATGAATCGAGCTACGGTTACCGTCAGTTGCCTCATCATGTTCCCTTATAATTTCTATAATCTATTTGTGTGATTTTCATTAAACTATGAACTATGAGTGAGGATCTTCTTAAGTTAGCTATATGTGTGATCTTTATTCAATTAGCCATATTTGTGTGATTTTCACTCAACAAGTTCTTGTTAAGTTAGCCATATTTGTGTGATTTTTATTCATTCAATTATGTGTGAGGATCTTGTTAAGTTAGTTATGTGTGTGATTTTCATTGAGCGATGTGTGAGGATCTTGTGAGGTTCTTCATCTTTATTCAACTATGTTCAAGGAGGACCTTCATCCAACTTTACATTGAGCTATGTGCCTTTTTCTTTAGTTAGGTATCAGTGTGATCTCTATTCCGCTATGTGTGAGCATCTTAGCTATATGTGTGATCTTCATTCAACTTATTCAACTATGTGTAGCTTATTCAGGATCTTTTTTCTATGTGCCTTCTTTAATTACAATATTTAGCTATGTGTGAGGAACTTAACTATATGTCTGATCTTCATTCAACTTATTCAACTATATGTGAGGATCTTCATTAAACTTTACAATGAGCTAGGTGCCTTTTTAAGTTAGCTATATGTTCCCTCTTGCATTGCAATAAACCATGTGTGGGGAACCTAAGTTAGTTATAGTGTGAGGATCTTCATTTAACTTATTCAGGTTCTTCATTTAGGCTTACAATGAGCTATGTTCCCTTTTTCATTACAACAAGCCATGTGCCTTCTTAAGTCAGCGATGTATGTGAGGATCTTCATTTATCTTTCCAACAAGCTATGTGCCCTTTTAAGAAGTTAGCTATATGTGTGAAGATCTTTATTCAACCTTGCAACAAGCCATGTGCCCTCTTAAGTTAGCCACATGTTTGAGGATCTTCTTTAGCCTTACAATGAGCTATGTGCCCTTTTAAGTCAACTATATGTGTGAATATCTTCAATCAATCTTGCAAGTTAGCTATACGTGTGAAGATATTCAATTAGTGTTGCAACCTTACAAGGAAATGTGTGCTCTCTCTTAAGTTGGCTATATAATAATCCATGTGCCTCTTTAAGTTAGCTTGTGTGGAGATCTTCAATCAGTCTTGCAAGTTAGCTATATGTGTGAAGCTCTTCAATCAATCTTACAGCCTTACAAGGAGCCCTATGCTCTCTTTTAAGTTAGCTATATAACGACCCATGTTCCTTTATAAGTTAGCTATATGCGTGAAAATATTCATTCAATCATTCAGTTAGCTATATGTGTGAAGTGGCACCCTCTTAAGTTACCTATATGTGTGAAAATCGTCATTCAATCATTAAGTTAGTTGTATGTGTGAAGATGTGCCCTCTTAAGTTAGCTATATGTGTGAAAATCTTCATTCAGTCATTAAGTCAACTATATGTGTGAGGATGTACCCTCTTAAGTTTCATGTATGTGTGAAAATCTTCATTCAATCATGGTATCTCTCTAAAGTTAGCTATATGTGTGAAAATTTTCATGCAATCATTAAGTCGTCTACATGTGTGAAAATTATCATTCAATCATTAAGTTAGCTATATGTGTGAAGATGTTCATTCAATCATGGTATGACACTCATTATTAATGACAATGCTACACATGTTTTTCAATGACAATCCTCTCCATGTTTTTAAAGGTGTTTTGATTAGTCCCATGTTTTTAAAGGTGCCTTGATTGGTGAAATGATCAACCATAGGATTGTTTTCCCATATGACATGATAAATGTTGACCTTTGCAATTGAACTTTTAACTTGTCGAATCCTCTCTATCACTAGGGCAAAATCATAAATTGAGAGGAGTAGTTTCCAAAACCATGTTCTTTATGTAATTTTTGGAGTCCATCACTTCCGTACTGCTCACTAGTAGTGCCTTAGTCCATCAAGGCCACTACACATCGATACTCCAGGAGTGATACCACCTAACACTGTTGCATGTCACTTATGTTGCATGTACACGGGCTCATAAATATTCTCTCTAAGTTGGCCAATTCCCGAGCTCCAATCTGCCTTCTCGTAGCCTCTTTCTTTCATCAAAGAGCTACTCATAAGGCTGCAAACTTCACCCAATCTTCATCTATCTTCGTCACTTCAAGACTGCTAGTCTAGGGCTACTTTGGGTAGCCAACATGCTGCGCTCCACCAGACCAATGGTACCCAATACTTCACTGTCGGTTCTGCTCCTAGGATGGACTCTTCGCCTCCTCGAAAAGTCCTCCACACGAAACCAACAAGCTACACAATCAATTTGATCCAAACTTGGTCACTTCTTGACCCAACACACATCAACCTTTTGCTCCAAGTCTGCTATCCCACACTGCCCTTAACTGTCACTGGTTAGGGCTTCTTTAACGGCATGCTACAACCTTTAACCGACCCCTAAACAACCCTAAAAAAAACCTCAATACACTGCGGCATCCACTTAGAAGATCCCTCCTCTACCACGTTGTTGTTGTAGGCTAAAACCAACCCCTTAAACCCTCCTCCGCACACCCTATTGTGGTGTTATGGCCTTCAACCTAACACACAACAAGTCTGTAGCTAACTATCAACACTGTTAGGTAGATTTTGTCCCCAAGAGTTGCTCTAAAACAGACTTGTGAGGAGGCTCTTCAACTCGGCCCAGCCTCTGGCACCCTTGGCCTCCACTACAACAATTTCAAACCCAAAGACAATTCTCCCACTTCATTGTTCTGCCTCCTTCTTTGTTGCGGCTAGGGCTCATAAATTTCCTCCTCAACGAGTTCCTCTTTGATGTATAATGTGTTGCACAATGGATGCCTTAATGACTCCAATTTCACCCTGTATTTATACACCAATAAAGGGGTTGCACGAATTCATGAAGAGACACATCTATTGGATAATTTTACTTCAAGTCTACATGACTTGAATATCAATAATTATTTTTCAGCTTCAAAAATTTATTTCTCCACTTCTACAACTCAGAATTCAAGGATTCTCGAAGCGTTGGATTATCCTTTCTGCCCTCTATCATCTCATGTCATCACATGCAGAAATGTGCTTCCATAATTTCCACAAACATGATTGGGTGCAAAACCCCATCCTTCGGTTCCAAGCCCACAAGTGACCCTTGTGGCGGTTTTCCCTCCAAACCATAAACCCTAGGGCTTGGAGTACCTCCCAAGCTACACAAATCAACACTCCCTCAGTATTCTCTTTCATGTTAGTTATCATGTGCATGTACATTAGGTACCTAGTCATATCTATACTCTTAATGGGGAAAATAGTTGCTTTTATGAGAAGGATATGATAGGGTGTATTACTTCTAATTTTAAGTTTATAAATTATAATATGCTTCTGGATTTGCTTGATCTTTCTCCATGGTTATCTCAAGATGTTATAATCCTAAACTCCACATCCATATAAAATACTAGGAATGACCATAATATCAAATAAGCGTTTTCCCAAAAAATAGAAATAGACTAATTGACAGTGATTTTGAAGACGAAAATAAGTTTTTCACCCTCCATTAATCATTTTTTTTCAATGTTATAGTTCCAATTAAGATTGTAATGAAGTTTGAATTTGATATGTTTCTATTTGGTAACTTCCTTTAAGTTGTTATTTTCATACCCAAAATTAATATATGTGATTTTTTGGATTTGATGATCATAACCATTATTTTGTTAGTGGTTATTGTCATACTTATGTTGCAAGAACAATCCTTGAGAATTCTTAGTTGCGTATTGGGATCAGAGTGATACTTCACCATAAGAACAATATCATTGACATAAAGAAAGGGGGTGACTATTCAAGCTAAAGTAGTATCATCACAACCTCGTACTTCCAAACACGCTTTTAACTTGTCTATATGAATGCCCAAAGAGGTTGGAGACATTCTTGCTTAACTCCCATATTACAATTAAAATCTTCCAACCAACAATCTCTGTGTTTTCAAAGTTAGCAATAACATTTTCATACAACCTTATTGTGGTAGCTCTCAATTATAACATAACCCTTAACTCTTCTAATCTATTTCAAAGATTAATTCTAGATTGTATGTTAAATTATTTGTTAAAATGAATGAAATAATACTAAAGATTAGTTTTATTGTTATGTCATTTATATGTAATGATCCTAAACATAAGTAGGTGATTCGAAGTAGAATGAGAGCTTCTAACCAATCTAGCATGTAACCCTTTTCCTAAACTTTTTAACCATATCCTACTCTTACTTTTCAAAAATAATCCACCATAAATTGGCTATTATAGATGAGAACTTATCGTAGTAATCTTATAACTAGAAGGATTGTTTTCAATAACTAATGTTTGTAGCAGAGTGGTGAGTATTTCCTCCTGCTATACAGGTTAACAAGGTTTGATAACTTGGAGTGGTATTGTTAATTTTCCCAAATAACACTTTCATATTACATCCATGCGTTCAGGTTCAATCCCTAGCAACGACGATATTAGCTTTAACTAATAGAACAGTCATAATGCATCCATAATTTTTTTCAAGTCACACTTAATATTTCTGTCATCCTTTCTGGATCACACTATCCAAATTGTTCAAGAAAAAAGTTTGAAATTTTCAGATGGAGGACCTTACTATTAAATGCCTATAGAGTCTGTTGGGACCAAAACTTCAACAACTTTGGTTGAAACTAACGAACTAGATGACTAGAAGGACAACTTTCTAATAAACTTGTAAACAATCTTCTTAATAAAAAAAATCAAAAATTATCCTTTGATTAAGGCTATGGAGCAACAATTCCTAGAAACCTTATTTTAGGTTAGGATCATGTTATATTACAAATTCATTAGTATAACAAAGGGGACCTTATGAAATTTTTTTTGATAGGTAGCTCAGATGATTGAAGCCCCCACCAAGGCATTGGCCTTCTATCGTGAAGCATGAGTTCAATTCTCCATAGATCCATTAGGATAAACGTAAAATGTTTGAAACAAACAATCCAAACATTTAAAAATTAGTTGTGTGAGAAGAAAGAATTTTTAAGAAAAAATATTCTAAATCTAATTATGCAAGAAAGGAGCACATTAATATTGCGAAGTACCTGTGTTTATAAAGACGAAGGGCCAAGGGGATGAATGATGAGGAACAAAGGTACATCCAACAACTTAAGTGCTTTTACCAAGAAGAACAAAGGTAAGGTATATTAGTGAAGAGCATGAATATTGATTAATACTTCTCCACGAAAAAACAACTGAAATAAACATCTACTAGAAATTGCACCAGATGTTGCAAAGGAAACGCCGTAATGTGAAAACAAATGGGGAAAGAGCATAGATGAACACAAATGTCATATGTTAAAATTTGAGCGAGAGAGTAAAGTGAACTCCTCTTTCGCTATCCTATTGATTTGAGTTGCAATATGTCCATTGAGGGAATTCTCAACAAATTCAACATTGTACTTGTAGTTTGTCAATGTGTTTTTGCTTCACCTGATACCGTCTATTTTATACCTTGTACATCCTCTCCCATGAATACTCCTACTAACTATTATTGCTTTCTCTTTGCTGAATTTTCATACAAATGTACCAATTCAAATATTTAGGATGTCACAGTGATATCATCTACTACCACTTGCTTTTTGTCTACAATTCTCTTCAAGAGGTTTTGAGAATAACTAACAAACCAGAGTGACAACAACCTATTTTGGCTTTCGAGTTTTCCTTCACCAACTTCAAGATTTCCAACTGACTTAACCTCAAACTTTAACAAGCAACATAGAGAGTGATATTCTATTTTCTCCTCTAGTGTACATTGTAGTGTTGGATCACAACTTGTACCTAATCCTTTTTCTAACTCTAAATGTGTAAATGTGTGTGTCGTTGAACATTATCAACAAATCCCTTAACACTACTCTTTCAATGTTTTAATCTGCATTTCTCTTCGCTTTAATTCTTATGCATTAGATTGCTTACCCCTATTTTATTTAACCATTATTTGGTTTACCTTAGTCTAATAATCTCACATAGATAATCAGTGTGGTATCTAAGAACATCGCTTTGGAAAGGTCGTACCTGCTAGGAGAATATAGTGAATATGGAGGTTGGTTAGTTGTACAAGCCTTTGGCAACAAGTGGTTAAACAAAACCAACTATTAATATAGTATTGAATCAGGCATAGCAATATACCTACTATAAATTCTTCAATTATCTAAAGAGATTTAGTTCTAAAGGGCTTTAGTTTTGGTTTATACCCTTTTAGGGAACTAGCGAGCTTGGCAATTTGGGAATATATGGTTGGTGAATGTACGTATGGATCTTGATTCATATTTAGAATTTCTTATAATCTAACTTAAAGATATGTAAAAGCATTTATCTATTTATAGCTATCTACATCTTCTTAATTAAAATTGTGTATATTTTTTTATTATTTAATTTTAAAAACTCATTAAAAACAATTTCATGTACCAACAATTTTCTTTATCTTTTACGCAACACTTGCCATTCTATTGAGATCTTCAAGTAAAGCATCAGAAGAATTTCAAATAAAAATTTCAGGTTTGGGATGTGACAACGAGAAACATAAAAACATAGGACAAGTGCATATAAATTGTAGAGTCAAGAAATTCTATTAACAACCTTTGCCCCTCTAGAGTTATACCAATCGATGTGGTAACATGTAAAACGGAATGAGTCGAGCAATCCTTACAATACCATCCAACGCTAAGCTTTATAAAGTTCTAGTCATGCATGTACATGCACCAACTCATTTTGAAAGACCAAGGACATCTATTTGGAATCGTACATCATTAGCCTATGATAGATGAACACAATCTTGGACTATGCCACCTCCGCCCATAAGTCTTAACCCTGCAACATTCAAAAGCCCATTCCTCCACACATGTATGTCTATCATTTCAAACCTTTAAGCATTATTGTTGTTACATATAGATGAACACAATCTTGGACTATGCCACCTATGCCCATAAGTCTTGACCCTGCAACATTCAAAAGCCCATTCCTCCACACACGTATGTCTATCATTTCAAACCTTTAAGCATTATTGTTGTTACATATATTTTGTTACTGCAAATTCTTCTTGTGTTAGGTGCATTACTAGAATTCTTAATTTTTTTAGGAGAAAGGAGAGTATGAATGTGGAATGAAATTATAAATATTTTGATCATATAAATTGATTTTGTTAAATAATTGTATCATTAAATTCCCTTCACTTAAAATTTTTTGTTTAAAACACACACACATATATGTAAATTTTAAATTTATAACTAAGTAAAGCATTAATTTAGTGTTTAAGAATCCCAATTCTTTGTTTATTGGATAAGGAATCACTTTTAGTATTTTTTATACGAGTTGTCTCTAGTGAGACTTTTTGGAAGCTTTTCTGGTGGGTTTTTCTGGTCTAATTTCTTTAAAATATGGCAGGAATTTATTGAAATCACAAGCTTGATGGGTAAACCCTGCACAATCGAAGTGCCCTAGGGGTTTTTCAAGGTGTTGAATCCATATATACAGTCAAAAAACTAGTTTAAATAACACAAATCAAGATTTCACCTCAAATTTCACCAAAATGTCTAAAAAGTCGCACTAAAGACAACTCCATTTTTATATTCATCCTCTCTCTTCACATATTTGTGGGGAATTTAGAAATGGAAATGAAACATTTCTAATTGACTTAATTTTGGGAAATTGAAAGTTTTTTAGAGCTTCCATTCCAAGCAATGAAAGTTTGATACCCACTATAAATAAATACTATTTTTTAATATTATCAAATTAAGATGTAAATATTTTTAATAACTTATTATAGATATTTACTTTATTCCAATATTATTATTATATTTATTTAAAATATCATTCTCAAACAATCATTAAAATAAATATAACTCTTATTCTAAAATGATAAGTTAAAAAAATTTAACCTTCACTTTATAGTTATGAATACACATTTTTTAATGCATATACATATACATTTAATAATTAATACATTTTCTGATCTTCTTATAATTGATTAATTTTATGTTTTTTTATTTTATTTTTATTTTTATATAATTTAATTCACTCATAATCATTAATTTTTAATTAATTTAATTTAATTGGTCTATATAATAAAATATTAAAATGTAAATTATATTACATTACAATATCATTTAAATTTCATTTTAAAATTTAAAATAATAATAAGAAAAAATAATAATTTAAAGCATCTTCCACAATTTACATTTTCATGACGTTTAAAAACTTTGTTGAAGGGGTCAATGCCACTTCAAAGATTTATCTTTGAATAACAATTCAATTTAGTCAAAGTCATTATAGAGGTTCACATTTCAACCGACTTTCAAATCTTTAACGATCACTTCTTCATTAAATGAAATGAATTTGTGTTCTTTTATAACCATTCAAGTTTTTATATATATTAAGCCTCTTTGTTTTCAAGCGATTCATAATTTTTTTAGGGTGTGTTTAGCTATTTTATAATTTTTCTAGTTTTTATATATATTAACCTCAGCGATTCATAATTTCTCTACGACACCCTGCAAATGATTAAACGCGATGAACACCATGGTAACACAAATACTCCATTATTGTTTTGTTAGCAAATTCGGATAATACAAATCGTATTGTAAAGATGGTTATTCATGTTCTTCGAAACATTTTAATCCCACAAAGAATGACCAAAACCCTCATTAGGAAATCCTTTACCATAATAAGAATCATTTTATTTTTTTTCAGAGAGAAAAAGCATCATAGTATTATATTGAGTCAATATAAAAGTTCAGATGATACATAAGGGCTCAAAAATAGCCAGCTTGCCAGCATATATGAGACAAAAAAACTGTAGAAATAGGACTTCCCAAAGGAAGCCTAACATCATCAGTCCAAAATCACAGCTAACAATCTTTAGAAAAAAGAGCATCAGATGTCTAGACACATATAACAAAAAAGCTTGATATATACTAGAGTAAGCAAAAAAGATGAAAAGAAGGATTCATAACCCAGGGATGGAAAAGTCCTGGATGAAGCAAGAGCACTCTCCATCAGAAACCATCATAGACCAAGAACCAGACTCTAAAGTCAGCCCCTTCTTTGACAGACAGTCAGCTTGAACATTTTGGGAACGGAAGATGTGGTGAATTGAGCAATCTTTCATGCTCCCCCAGAAAAACATAATCCTGTCCATCCACCCAGTCAAATGAGGACTACTAATGTGGCAGGCTCCCTTTACATGGTCGATCATTGTTTTTGAATCACCATAAATTGAAATGTTCTGGATATCAAAAAACACACAGAAAGCAAGCAGTCCTGCAAGAGCCCTCGCTTCAGCCAAGCTGTTTGAGCCATTCCCACCGTTCCATGATATAAAGTATTGCAGCTTCTCGTCCATAATAACGTGGACACCACAGCCACAAATATTATTTTGCTCGGCCCCATCAAAGAAAGCACAGGGAACAATGTTGAGAGGGTTTTCAAACTCTTTTTTGCGACCTTTTTTCAATTTGCGTTGTCTTAATGGCGTCGCATCGTGGATGGATATAATATGATGCAAGATAGACTTAAGAGGCTCTTTTGAGTCTTTGAAGATTTTGGCGTTCCTCCATTTCCATGAGCACCATAGGACAATGATAAACAAAGATCTCCATGAATCTTTTTGAGCGCACCACCATTCAAAAGCTACCTGGATTGAAACAAAAACAACATGAGGGAAACCATAAAGCAGAGACAATTCATACCAGATCTGAAGAGAGGAATTGCACTGGAAGAACATATGAAGATTGGTTTCCTCCGCAGCTTCGCACATAGAACATCTACTTGGACCATGCCAGCTCCTTTTCCTCAAATTTTCCCAAGTCAAATTTCTGTTGTTGAAAACCAGCCACGAGAACAGAATCATTTTGAGAAGGCACCCCGACTTCCAGAAACTCAGAGGATATATAGAACAGGAGTTAGATGCCTTTGATTTAATCATATCAGCGTAGATATCTTTAACACGAGCCGGCAGCTTTGCATTTGGCACAATCCACATAAGATGATCCGCGGTCCTGAGCGATAGAAGCCAAAACTACAAAGAGCATCCTTTACAGATTTCCATACCGAAATTAGTGGATCTGGCAGGTGAAGATCATGGGCATCTTTCCATAAAGGAATATGAAGCCATTTAAACACTTGAAATACAATAGAAACAAATCAAATTCATAGAACTCAGAAACCTAAAAAAAGAGCAAGCGAAATGATTGTAAGAACTGTGAGTTAGAGATTATTCATGTTGTTATGAGCAGATACAACCTTTCAATAGATCTACATAATCAATTATGGCGAAACAAGAACAACAATTAACAATTATTTTTCTTAATGTTTTCATGTTTATGTTTAATAATAATTAACTGTTTTATTAATGGTTTAATCTTAGGGCATACCATGTTCAATCATCTAACAATGAATCTGACGGTGAAGAATGGAGAGTGGCATTTAGGGGAGTTCTTCCCAGAGGGTGATCAAGAAAAAATATGGAGGAATTGTACCAAAATGACCTCTAGTTTTGAAGGCAACAAATTACGATCTATTTCTTTATTTACGAGGCATTCATGTTGGCATAATCAGGCAAAGTTTTTAACTTCAACACATTTGTAAGGCTCAAGGAAGTAGTATTGTAGTAAGATTTAATTGTAACATGTCCTTGCCTTTTGTTGATACTTTTGTCTTTCAACAGTTGTCAAAGAAGCATTAATTAGTGTTATATGATATTGCCTTACTACGTTTCATTTGCAATGGTGGAATAACTAGTAATAGGTTCTTCGGATAGCAATTACCATTATATTCAATGGTGATAAATTAGAAATAGTAGTTATATGAGGTATGAATGAATTTTATTCTACTTAGAACAAATAAATTCAAATTGAGAGAGGAAATTGAAAATAGAACAAGATTGTTATTAAAACATTAATATATGAATAGTAGTTTTGTATGATAATTTTTGCAAGAAAGTTAAGGGACTTTAGAACATTGGTACATAAAGAGTAATTTTGTATAATAGTGATCTCTGAAAAATATTGCAAGAAAGTTGAAAAGCTAAAAAAAAGGTTGAAAAGCCAAAGAAACTATTTTTATTTGAAGAAGTAAAAATTCAAATACATGCTTTTTTATATATATATAAATTAAAATATAGAATAAAATGAATTAAAAAATAAAATTGAAATATCTAATAAAAAGGCTAGATGAAATAAAATTATACTGTTTACATCATAGTTAAACAATTAAAAAAAATATTTAACAAAAAATTAAAATTAAAAAATTATAAGTTTTAACAAACAATTATCTAATAAAAATAAAACCTAATATATATATTTATTGTTTATCAATTCTCTTTTTATATAATAACTTAGTATATGAATGAAAAATTTAATTAATTTATATAATTATTAAGTAAATATTTAAAATTTAAATAATTATTGTATATATTTTTAAATTTAAAAAAAAAAATATCGTAAATAGTTAAAAAAATATTAATATAAAATAATTAATTTAAATAAAAAATATTATTTTAAAAATATTTAAATGTAATTAATTAAATGATTTGGATTCTTCACCATAAAAAAAATTCATATATAAACATGATTAAAATAATTAATTTAAATAATAATTAAAAAATATATTATAAATTTATTTATATAATTACCCATAGTATTTGAGTTTTGAATTTGAAAAGGATTCCATACGTATGATATTAAAATTTTTTAAATTAATTAATTTATATATAATTTAATATAATATTCTTAAAATATATATGTAAAATTTGTAATTTTTTAGAAATCGTAATTTTTTTTCAAAGATATTAAAAAAAAAAAACTTTATTCTTTTCCTAAAAAAAGATATTAAAAAAAAACAAAAATTTAAATTCATAAAAAAACAAAAATTTAAATTCATGATATAAGTGACCACAAATATATATAACAAAGTATGGTAACTTACAACTACGTGATAATTTAATTTGATTTTAGTAAGAATATATACAACTCCATGTTATTGGTGATATTATTAAGCTTACAATGGTGTGGTTGATTACTTTTGTTTTTTTTAAGAGTTCAATATAAATATACATTTACTTTATATAAAAATATACATTTTTACATTCTCACTTTAATCAAGATTTTAGTAACTCTAAATTTTTTAATTTCAAAATAATATATTAATCTTAATCAAAAAATGAGGAAGTAAAGTGTTCAATCTATGTTTAGTATTTTTTTCAAATTGAGTGAGATTAATAATGAAAAATATGATGTTTTTTCTTTCTTGGTTATAGAGAGAAATTATTGAATGATTCATATTGATTTATGATGATGAGAATTTAGACTTTACTGAATCACAAATTCTTATTAGTATAGTATTTTGTTTATCATTCTTATAATTAAATATCTATACTAATATTTTGTTTATGATACCAATAATCAAATGTATATCTATGTGTTGTGGATCTTGGCTGATGGATGTGTGCGAATTGACAAATTTTTTGGTTTTATATTTGGCTAAATATAGTGCGTTCTATATCTACACCACTACGACATCAATAAGCATTAGTCGAATCAAGAGCATTCACCCTACATGGTTAATAAAAATATAAAGAAATGAAATAAAACAAATTTCAAGATTCTAAATACAAATATTATTATTATTTTTTAAAATAAAATTTAATATATTCTATGAGAATGGAATATATAATTTATTGAATTTTTATAATTTGAATGTTTTAAAGTTTTTTTCTAAGAACATCAAATTTCTTTATATTAAAGTTTTATAATTTAAAATAAAAAATTACAAGAATCTTATTAAATTTCAAATAAAAGAAACATATATAAGTCAAAATTAAAAAAATCATCAAAATGAAACAATATCAACTTGCGACCATTTTTCTACTTGTTAAATCAACAACATTATTTATAACACTAATTAAAATATTAAAAACCCACGAAAATAAAAGAAAATCAAATACAAAAATAAAATATAAGGTTAAGTATTATATTTATCTAATGTGACAATATATTTTTATATTATTAATTTAAAATTTTAATGTTTAATAATATTTTTTATTAGGTAAATATGATAATAATTTGATTTATTTAATTTGTATGTTATGTTAAATTTAAACATGTTTTTGCTATATTGGAATTCAAGTTTCTACGATTTATATTTATATTATAATGATGTGACATATTAAATATGTATCAAATTAAATGGATAATTAATATTAAATATGTATCAAATTAAATGGATAATTAAATATGTGTTGATAAGAGTAATTTATTTGAAGGCTGAACAAAATTACCCAGGTAAGAGGAGGGCGATTTTGGAATTACCGAGGTAAGAGGAGGGCGATTTTGGAGCTAGGGTTACAGTTTAGCAGAGTTCGTTCTCCATGGAAGGTCGTAAAGGAGGGAGCTCCACTCCCTCCTACAAGCAAGCAGTGGCCAGCAGAGGGAAAAAACCAATAGAAGAGGATAGAGATCCTTTAACTGAAAGGCAAAGAAACAGAGAAAAGGAGCAAGAGGGCTCTAAATCTAAGGAGAATAACAACACTAAAGAAAGCAAGGAAGTGGACAAGGAACAGGGCACAAAAGACAAAACTCAAAGGGGACCATGCAAACCCAAGACTACTATCACTCCTAGAGTTGTTTTGAATGATCTTGCTCTGCAGGTGCATAGGGACCACATGCAGACTTATGCAATCATTTGTAAGTTCATGGGTTTATGGCCCACTGAAAAAGCATTACAAACATGGATTAAATACCACTGGAAACCAAAAGGAAGCATAGAACTACATCTTGGGTCAAAGGGATTCTTTACTGTAGTCTTTGCAAACATTGAAGATAAGGACAGAGTGTTTGAAGGAGGGCCCTACTTTTATGCAGCAGCAGGCCTGTATATGAGACCTTGGATCATGAATTTTGTCCCAAAATGTGAAACTTTTACCTCGGTCCCGGTTTGGGTAAGACTCTACTCTCTACCTTTAGATTACTAGCAACTGGAATCCCTATCTGCCATAGGAAATAAGTTAGGACGTTTTGTCAAAGCTTCTGAGGCCACCAGAAGGGGAAAATACACATCCTTTGCAAGAATATGTGTGGAGATGGATCTTTCTGGAGCTCTGCCGGATGAGGTAATATTGGAAGTGTTTGATGAAGAATGGGTACAAACAGTGGATTATGAGCACATCCCATTCAGATGTCATAAATGTCATGAGCATGGGCATCTATTCAGAGATTGCCCTCTCAGTAAAACTGAAAATAATAGTAAAAAGAATACCATGAAAGACACTGAAAGCTTTCACAAAGTGATTTAGAAAGGGAAAGGGAGCAAGAGGGGATCGAAGACACATCAAAATGAAAGGCAACAAGCTAGTCAAAACAGGTTTCAAGCACTAGAAGAGGAAGAGGGGATAACGAAAGCAGATCAGGCCAAGGGAGACACTCCAGTGAACGAGGAGAACGAAGAAGAGGATGAGCAAACACAAACCATTAACAAACAGAAAGAAGAAATGATGAGTGACACAGAATTGGAGATGGATCTGGAAATGACCCAGAGTGAGATGGAAATGGAAGACCACGAACTACAGGAGATTCTTGAGAAAGAGAATCTAGATCTAGAAGGATTCCTGAAACAAGGAACTAGGGAGGGAGTGGATTCGTTACCTCCAGAGGAGTTCAATAGAGTTCAACAACTGTTCTTATGGAAAACTCAGACCATAGGGTTGGAAAAGCAAGGGAATCATGAAAGGCAGAGCAGCGAAGGTGTGAAAGCTATGAAAACCACACCGGGCTTGGCACCCAGATACCCAGGAAAGAAAAGAGGTAGGGCAAAACAAGCTTTTGATGGAATGTGGAAAGCTAATGATAGACTCAGGTAAGATGAAAGACCTATCCAGTTACTCCTTTACAAATCTTTAATAATGAAGTTCACTTCTTGGAATATTAGAGGCCTAGGCAGTAAAAGAAAATAAAGGTGACATAGTAATAGAATGAAACAAGCAGCACCAGATGTAATCTTCATCCAAGAGACTAAATGTTCCATTTAGAAAATAAAAGAGATTCACAGTAAATGGCTCAATAAATTTTAGTTTCTGGAAGTCAAAGCAAAGAACACAGTAGGTGGCATGCTCACGCTTTGGAACCCCCAAAAAATTGACATTATAGATGCAGAGGCAGCCAGGGATTATCTTTCAGTGGTCATACAGCCAGTGGGAGATAAGGAAGTCTACCTAGTTACGAATGTGTATGGTCCCAAAAGAATGGATGGAAAACTCAAGCTTTTAGATTCCCTACAGGATCTCAGGGAAAGACATGCAAGTATTCCTTGGATCTTGGGGGGTGATTTCAATATGATCAAATCTTTGTCAGAGAAAAAGGGGGCACCAGAACTCTAAATAAAGATTCTTGTGCTTTCCAATCTTTCATAGACAATATGAAGTTAGTGGATATTGTTATGAGTAATGGTACTGTTGGTTAGGTAAATCCCCTCTGCGGACAGAGGCGATCCCACTAGCTTAAAACAGAACTAGCCACAATCAATCCACGCTGCCACGCAAGTTCCTAGTTGTACATTAAAGGTGAATTAAGAAAACCAACCTGGAATCCAACGCTATAGTCGAAGCAGAGTTGGTGTTCCCGCTCCCTCACTCCGGCAGGTCACAGTCCTTGCGATCCTTGCAAACGGACACCTGCACATGCAAAGGAAGAAACAGATACACGCATAAAATCCACCAAGGTACAACTATATTTCAGTCAGAAAGGAAATAAATCAACATCACTATAATAGACAATGAGATTGGAACTATAATAACAGTCGCTCATTAATTAATAATAGACAGGAAAAGTTACAACCAAGGTTCTGACGTTGAACCTTTCCCCTGGCTGGGCGAGCAGCTATATGCCTTGCAGTAGACTTCCTCTCTCTCGGACTCCCGGCAGCATAACCTCTCTAGCATTACTCCAACAACTCAAGAACTCAAAACTACAGCACTTCGGAACTCATAAACTTGGAACTCATAAACTCGGAACTCATAAACTCGGAACTCATAAACTTGGAACTCATAAACTTGGAACTAGCTTGTCTAATGCATGAGGACAGGCTTTTATAGATGAAGAAGGGAGAAAGATTCAATGCACCAGGACACCCATTATGGAATGGCAACATCCATGAAAAGCTACTGCGGATAGATATGATGACTCTCGAGCTTTATTAGATGGATTTTTCCCTCAAAGGACTTCATGATCTGGGAGAAAAAATCATACAGTCGTGCTTTTGGCAAAAAACATTACTAAACTCGACTGGCGCGGGCATTGTTCTAAGACAGAGCGCCAATGGGCGCGCCCCTTTTTGAGGATCTGAGTTATTGGCGCGGGTCAAACATTGGGTACCTGCGCCAATGGGAAAAGGGCACTTTTCAGGGATAATTTGCAGAAGGTGTCTTGAGGGAACATGAAGTACATACTCAGGGGAACATAGTGCAAGTGTTTTTAGGCTATGTCACTGCTCACAGGTCCCGAAATGCATCCTCCAATGTACTGGAATCGGGGCGATAGGGACGGTGACCAACGGTGACAAATTACTTGTAACAAATGCCCCCCAAAGCATGAGGCCCGAGCGAGAGAGAGGGGTGAAATGCTTTGCAAGAACACATATAGCTGCTGCCGAGAACCTGCATTGAGAGATACTATTGATAGCTCAAATACATGATGTACGTGGTATGGTCGCAGCCATCCATAAGAGAGTACATGATAATTTAGATCCATAGTATGGACGCAGCCATCTGGGTAGGACCAATGAATTGACTCAGGTATGGTCGCAGCCATCCAGTGAATGAGTCATGTCTCAAGAATCATGCCTGGATTACAACAGACACAATCCAGGGTCTTGCGCTCCATCTCGACCCGAACAGAAGTACAAGTTCAAGCATGTGAATATGTGAGCTGAAGTCGAACATGCATGAACATCGTCTGATTACCAGTCAATATTTGGAACTGTTAACAGACGCGAGAGGTACCACCAATAATGATAATGGCCCTCAAGGTACTATCGGTACAATCTACGGCGTGCGAATTAGTGATCTGACGTCGAACACCCGTAGAATCATTCGATCGGAGGCTAATGATGAAAACCTCGCGTCGAACACGAAGAACCTGCCATTGAGGCATGCATGCTCCAAGGCACCGGAAGGGAGTCTCTAGATCAGCTTCCTGGATAATGAGCTGAAGTCGACAGGAAGTGACCTTGATCGAAGGTGGGCCATAATGTTTCCCACATCATCGACACGAGACAGAGAGATGATGTTGTGAATCAAAATTGTATGAGCTATCAGAGGGAAGTTGTTTCTTTGTAGAGGTCAACTTCTCTTGAACATACCGGCGGCACTGGAGTTGGCAGTATTTGACATCGATGGATCAGAGGTCATAGTGACGAGGCAATGAGCAGATGAGAGGTCAAATAGGATTACCCAATCCCACGGAGGCAAGTGAAAAATAAGATGAGATGTCCCCACCCAGACACGAAAGCAGAGGAGTGCCATGTTCAAGAGCGACATACTGCCGACACAACAATAATTATGGTTCCAAAATTTTCTTTTCCCCCACCATTTCTGGCGAGTACCCCAATTATTTTTAACAAGCTTGATGGGGATAGCATATGCTTGTGGTGCGTCATTTCGACAAAATCCGATGTCATTAGGTTTTAACGAGTCTGACAAAGGAAGAACTCGGCGTCTTTTCATATTTAGAGAATTTGAAAAGACAGCGAAAAGGAAACTCCAGGGGTGTCCTTTTTCGTAAAGTTGTGTCTCTCGGGCCCGAAAAAGTATAAAATAATGCTCGAAAGAACCGCCCGATCGTTAGGATCGAGGAGTACTTTTCATAAATAGTGATTTCGACCTGAAAAAAGTAAAAAAGCGGTCAAAACCACGCCGTTTCGTAACCATTAACGAGTTTGAAACGACAAAAACCCGGTAATCTTTTTATGTTTTAACGGTCGACAAAAAGAACTTAAAACGACCGCCCCTTATTAACGTTTAACGAGTCAAGAGGAGCGACTCGGCAATCTTTTCCTCTTTAAATGGTCAGAAAAAGAGCTGAAAGCAGACCTCCATTTTTATTCTCTTTAACGAGTCAAAAAGGAAAAAAATACTCGGCAATCTTTTCATTTTTTACGAGTCAGAAAAGAGCTTAAAGGCGACTCGTCCTAGAGGAACGAGTGGTATAAAGGGTAGCAACTGGTTCCGGTAATGGTGGAACTGCTCAAAACATGTAATGGTCAAGAGGCTGGCTAATACAAACCACTCATCGCTGCGGTTCCTCAGGAAAGGATAAACAACCAAGTGAAAGCATATGATCGGCCAAAGAGATGGTGGCGATGGAATAAAACAACCAAGGCTCATCTAGCAGAATTTAGCAGATAAATGGCAATCACGGGATGTAAATCAGGTATGGGTTCATTTTTACACAAGCTTGAACCATGGAGAACTCTGCTTGGATTCGGTTTCATGTTTACACAAGCTTGAAACGAAAAACTATGCTTGTTATCAGTTCGCATGCCCCCATCATAATAACGCAAATCGAGGTACATGCCCCCCAAGCTTCATTGCATTCAACGAGGTGGATGGAATGAAGGTTCACTCTCGAGATCTGTGAAAGACTCGACTTGTATTTTACGAGATCTTAATCAAAAGACTCGATTTGGAAAGGGAGTTGTTTCATTTTTTAATGAGGTTGACACAGTAAAAGAACTATCCTCATAACCCTTGTTTCATTTTTTAACGAGCTTGACACAAGACAAGGAACTATGCTCCGACCAAACTTCATCATAATGAATAGGAAGTCGAGGCTTCCGAGAGTGTCAGTCCCGATGGAAGGGAAACATCTTGGAAGTCAGGACCCAATGCCCCCAGGACACTATGCACAACGGCGGCATCACTGGATATAGGCACGGGATAGGTGGCCACATAGTTGACCTGTGCGGGGGCAGATGCAACCGGTGGATGAAAACCAGGAGGGGATGACGACTGTGCAGGAGGGACCCGTGGACGAACGAACGATAATTGATCGATAGTCACAATTCTTCCATCGTGTGGAAAGCAAACCACACGGAAAAGTGAAGAGACAAGGGCCCCCATGGCATAAACATAGTCACGACCAAGGAGAAGATTGAAATCTAAAGCACCTGGGGTAACCGATACGTCTATATAGACGGTCTTACCTCCCAAAGTAATAGGGAACTTTGGAAGGATCCCTAATGGTTGGCTAGTTCCACCGTCAAAAGCCGTCAGATTCGATGCTACTGGCACAAGCTGTGGGGAACCCAAAGCTTGCCAAGTAGTGGCAGACATAAGACTAACAGATGCACCCTCATCCAAAACAGTGCCAGGTATCGCCTTATTATAGGCGTGTACCGTGACCCAAAAAGGCACATGGGATGGGAGGCGGAAGGTAGTCAAATGTCTCCAGTCGAAGGAAGCGACTGAACTACTTGGTGGGGGAATCGTATGATTGGCCCCCTGCTCGGTAGAGAGCGTAGTAGAACTCTCAGGTGTAGGGGTATTTCTAGATGTAGGAGAATCTGAGGAGACGAGAAGAACATGAGAATGATGCTCTTCCGAAATAGAGTGGTCGGCGGGTGGTGAACTCGAGTCGACACTCTTTCCGACCAATGGTTGGTCTGGAACAGGCTTGGCAGAGCCAGATTCAGGAAGAGAAGGCTGGACAAGAGAGGAATCTTGGTTGATTTCTTTGTCAGCAGGGGAACGTTCTGCAATTGCAGAGAGACGTTGATAACCAGTGGGAAGTTGGGTTGAGGGAGCTGTAAGACTTTCCAATACCATAGAGGCTCTATCCATGAATGGACAAAGGTGAAGGGGATGATTTCCTTCACAAAGTCTACAAGGGATTCGAATCTTCCCTTTTCCCTTACCATTTCCAGGTGATAAGGTAACATCGCCATGATCTCCAGAGGACGATGCAGGGCGGTCCGGATCGTGAGACCATACTTCTAAAACCCTGGGAATGCCAGGACAATCGCGGAGAAGATGGTCTTCCTTGCACAACTTACAAGGAAATTTGACCTTCCGCGGAGGAGCACAAGGTGGCTCGACTTGAGTTATACTCTTAACCTCCCGTTTAGGAGTCTTCTTCTTCTTCTTCTTCTTCTTGGCCACCTGGTTACTTGAATCCAGACTTTCGCCAGGCGAAGTAGAAGATGAGGACGCAGAAATAGGCGAAGAAGGGGGGAGGTCCACCTTGGAATCAACATGATGTTGTTCGGGTGGAGGAGATGGTGGAACAGGAGTCATCACACTCGGGACCACCGAGGTTGAAAACAACCATACGGGCAAACCGATGGTTAACCCAGGCAAAGACAAAGTTGCCATATACGGAGCACCGACATTTCCAAAAGAAGGAAATGGACTAGGGTTTCCATCCGGGGGAACACCTTGGCCGGTGGACTCGGGGAAGGATGCCATTGAACGAGAAAGAACCCTACTCAAGCTAACGCAAACAAAATCTAATTGGGTAAATGTTATCGTGGCCAAATAAATTTTAGGACGCAAAGACACAACTTGACCTTTTCATGTTTTAAGAGTCGAGAAAAGGACAAAAGATGACTCTAGTCTCCTTCGAATGTTTAATGAGCACGAAGTGACAAGACGCTCACAGGCACCTTTTCGTTTAAGGAGTCCGAAAAGGATCAAAAGTGACTGCTCTGGAATTCTAGGTAGAGGGTGTGCCAAACTTTTCGCAAAACCACAGAATACTTTTTAGGGTACGGGTGGTCGATCTTCGTGAATGTTGTGTTCACTGCATTGCGAATCGTAGGGCGGCCGACACGGCTTCCTATGGATAAAAGCTTTATTCCTATAGGGGTCTCCCAATGTATACGCGACGGTACGTGGGAGCACAGTCCGTATTGGCACCTATCGTTTCACCGTGGAGGAATCACCCAACCACTCGACGGTAAGCTACCAGGTTTAACGACGCCGGAACACGTCTCTAACCTAGACCTCTAGAATGTTTGCGTTATGTTCCAATGCGTTGTTAGGTTCATTGAGTTTATTTTATAGTTTATCTTCAATTATGTTTCAGTTTTTTGGTCCTACCGTATGTGGTCTCTCCAAACTTCCTAAATGCAATCTATATGCCAAAATTATATCGTTTCATTCGATGAATTCTACCTACAGAAGAGTAGAGATTTTTTTTTTTTTTACACACACAAAATGATCATCAAGCAAGTAACAAAGATCCTAATGCAGCTAATAACAAGAAATAAAAGTTTTTTCCTCTTTTTTTTAAAAGCGACAAATAGCAATAAATGCTAACTAATATAATGCAAAAAGCTCTTTTGTTTTTTGATTTTTTAAAATGGCATAATGCATGTAAACAAACCTCAAGAGATATCCACGAGTACAAACACAATTCACTCAATGGACATAGAACCAATTTAGAAACATGAAGATGAACTGTCAAAGCAAAGGAAAACACGAAGACGTTCAATGAACCATGTGATCTAAGTTCAAATGAAGTCAAGCAAGATCCAAGCAAGCTAGAAGTGAATCACTCGAAGCATAGAATACCAACTTTTAACAACCACTAGATGAGTGCGGAAAACAACCAACAAGCTGAC
Organism: Pinus tabuliformis; assembly: GCA_031772625.1. NCBI lineage: Eukaryota > Viridiplantae > Streptophyta > Pinopsida > Pinales > Pinaceae > Pinus > Pinus tabuliformis. Next base: position 1,139,137,253 of record CM062811.1, read on the forward strand.
TGGATAATCAAACCACAAGGTCCCACAGAAGGCTCGACATGCAAAGCCACTAGGTACTCTAGGGCTGGGATACAAAATCGATAGAAATAAGGAAACAACTGAAGGATGAAGGTAACAACCAGTCACACAGAGGTCCAACACACTCCCAGAAGCAGCAAAAGATATGGAAAAACAAAAAATCCGAGTTTAAGGAGCTTTCAAGTACCAAACTGGCAAAATTCACAGAGCTGGCGCGACTGTGAATCTGCAACTCGCGCTAACAGTCAATTGGCGCGGGTCTTTATGGAGCAACATGCGCCAACTGGCGCGACTGTCAAAAGAAAAAATGCGCCAGCCGCGTTTACTGACCCAAAAAATAAATATAACAACCCAGGGTCTGATTGACAGTGCCCAGTAGATAGCAATTTCAAGACTGACCCAGAAAGTTCATTAACTCAGGCAAGCGAGAGAAAACTAGCTTAAAACAGTGGAGTCGCCAAATAGCTTCTCCCCAGTGGAGTCGCCAAATTGTTTTTTAGGTAAATCCCCTCTGCGGACAGAGGCGATCCCACTAGCTTAAAACAGAACTAGCCACAATCAATCCACGCTGCCACGCAAGTTCCTAGTTGTACATTAAAGGTGAATTAAGAAAACCAACCTGGAATCCAACGCTATAGTCGAAGCAGAGTTGGTGTTCCCGCTCCCTCGCTCCGGCAGGTCACAATCCTTGCGATCCTTGCAAACGGACACCTGCACATGCAAAGGAAGAAACAGATACAAGCATAAAATCCACCAAGGTACAACTATATTTCAGTCAGAAAGGAAATAAATCAACATCACTATAATAGACAATGAGATTGGAACTATAATAACAGTCGCTCATTAATTAATAATAGACAGGAAAAGTTACAACCAAGGTTCTGACGTTGAACCTTTCCCCTGGCTGGGCGAGCAGCTATATGCCTTGCAGTAGACTTCCTCTCTCTCGGACTCCCAGCAGCATAACCTCTCTAGCATTACTCCAACAACTCAAAACTACAGCACTTCGGAACTCATAAACTTGGAACTCATAAACTTGGAACTAGCTTGTCTAATGCATGAGGACAGGCTTTTATAGATGAAGAAGGGAGAAAGATTCAATGCACCAGGACACCCATTATGGAATGGCAACATCCATGAAAAGCTACTGCGGATAGATATGATGATTCTCGAGCTTTATCAGATGGATTTTTCCCTCAAAGGACTTCATGATCTGGGAGGAAAAATCATACAGTCGTGCTTTTGGAAAAAAACATTACTAAACTCGACTGGCGCGGGCATTGTTCTAAGACAGAGCGCCAATGGGCGCGCCCCTTTTTGAGGATCTGAGTTATTGGCGTGGGTCAAACATTGGGTACCTGCGCCAATGGGAAAAGGGCACTTTTCAGGGATAATTTGCAGAAGGTGTCTTGAGGGAACATGAAGTACATACTCAGGGGAACATAGTGCAAGTGTTTTTAGGCTATGTCACTGCTCACAGGTCCCGAAATGCATCCTCCAATGTACTGGAATCGGGGCGATAGGGACGGTGACCAACGGTGACAAATTACTGTGTAACAGGTACCTTTACTTGGAACAATAAAAGAGGAGGAGAGTCTCAGGTGGCTTCCAAATTAGATAGATTCATTATCTCATAAGATCTTATGCTCAAGGATGAGGACATGGTTGTAAGATTTCTCCCCTTTGGAGGCTCTGATCACTGGCCTGTGCAACTAGAAATGCAGGGCATCGGTACCCCCAAGAATAGACCTTTTAGATTTGAAAACATTTGGCTTTCCCAACCAGATTTCGCCAACAACGTAGCCATCTGGTGGGCTAAAGAATTAAGCATTCAGGGTACAAGCATGTTCCTACTTCAAAAAAGACCAAAACATATCAAACTCGGGCTCAAGGAGTGGAACAAGAAGGAGTTTGGTAATATTTTTGAAGGATAAAAAATATGTTGAGGGGAAAATGCAGGAACTCAACCAAACCCTTATCAAGGAGGGTTTTGATAAGGATAGAAATGAGCAGGCAACCAAGTATCAACAAGAATGGGAGAACTTCTGTAAACAAGAGGAGATTTTTTGGAGGCAAAAATCCAGAGTGCAATAGCTAAAAGAAGGAGAACGCAATACCAGATTTTTCCACAGATCCACTGTGGCAAATAGAGCTCACAACAAAATTTCTTCTATCAAGGATGAAGGAGGTAATCTTCTTCATTATCATGAAGAAATAGCAGCAGTGTTGGTTCAACACTTTTGTGGTATTGCTCAGGAATCCTGTTCAGATAGGGAATAATCTATTAGGGTTATATCAAGACACATACCTAAGCTGGTTTCCAATGAGGACAATTTCAACCTTAACAGACCAGTTTCAGAAGAGGAGATTAGTGAGGTCCTAAAAGAAATGCAAAAAGGTAAGGCACCAGGTCTGGATGGTTTCAATGTTGATTTCTTCAAAGCTTGCTGGAATATTGTAAAACAAGATATTCTGAAGGTAGTGGAAGACTCTATGAAGGACAAAACCATTCTAAAGGCACTTAATACAACCTTTATTGCCCTGATCCATAAACAGGATTTAGCTTTAACTTCTGACAGGTTCAGACCCATTGCCCTATGCAATGTGGTCTATAAGATAATATCCAAGGTTGTGGCCACTAGACTCAAACCTCTTCTCCCCACCCTTGTGTCGGGGGAACAATCTGGATATGTGGAAGGTAGGCAAATCCTCGACAACATAATTCAAGCTCATGAGGTGGTGCACTCCCTAACAAGCAAGAGGAAAGTTGGAATGATCATGCAGTTGGATATAGCCAAAGCTTATGATAAGCTGAATTGGAACTATATTAGAAAAGTTTTCATGGCTTTTGGGTTTGATCACAATTGGATCAGATGGGTAATGGCCTTAGTAACTTCTCCTAGTTTTTCAATTCTTGTTAATGGTTCTCCTTCGGAGACTTTTATTCCTTCAAGAGGCCTCAGGTAGGGAGATCCACTCTCTCCCTTTCTCTTCATTCTCATGATGGAAGGGTTGGGTAGATCTATCAGGCATGCTAAAGAAGTTGGTAAAGTCAAAGGTCTCCAACTTACTGAAGATGGTCAAGCCTTAATGCTGCAGGGCATCCCCACGGTCAAAGAAGCTTTAACTTATAAGCAAATCCTGAGAGACTTCGCCATGGCTGCAGGTATGGAAGTTAATCTCTCCAAATCTAATATTTTTTTTCTTTAATACTCACATTGCTATTCAGAGAAATATTTCAAGAATTTTGGGCTTTCAAAGGGATATCCTCCCTTCAAAATATTTGGGAGTCCCACTAACAGCCAAGCCTTTTCACAAGAGCATCTGGGAGCCAGTGATTAGCAAACTGCAAGATAAGATTAGGAAATGGACTTTCAGATCTTTAAATTTGGCTGGTAGGTTGGTGCTAACCAAGGCTGTCCTTCAATCAATCCCAGTCTTCATGCTATCAACTCTCCCAGCCCCCAAAGGTGTTCTGCAGCAATTTAGAAACGTGCAAAGAGACTTTCTTTGGGGCAAGGGGGAAGAAAGAAAGAAATGGGCCTTGGTAGCATGGGAAAAAATCTGCAAACCCAAAAACTATGGAGGACTCGGTCTGGATGATCCTGAGATTCTAAGTAAGGCTTTAGGAGCTAAATTATGGTGGCGATGGGTTAAAGATCCTGAGGCACAATGGGCAAAGATATGGAAAGAAAAATATGCACACATGTGGCAAAACAATGATCTAATAAGAATGTCAGGATATAATAAGGGCTCTCACATCTGGAATAATGCCTGGGACAATAGGGGCTTAGTCCAAGGAAATAGCTTCTGGGAAATCAGAGAAGGAAACCTTGCCCTATTCTGGGAGGACAGATGGCAACAAGAACCTATTTTGTTAAAGGAAGACTTGAGGGATCTCAAGGAAGATACAGATACTAAAGGGTTATCTAAAGTAAAAGACTTTTGGGTCCAAACCAACAGTATTGGAAAATGGAGAACCTGGAGGAACTTTGAGTTCAGGGATGAAAGCCCCTTGAAGGCTAAAGCAGAGACTCTAAAAAATATGTTAGAGCAAAGAAATATTTTGAAATCAGGGGAGCAAGATCAACTAAGATGGGGCAACAAAAGTGAGGGTACCTTTAATCTCAAAGAAGCAAAACTTATTCTCCTTGACCTTAACTCACAAGCTCGAGATAAGACTTGGCAAGACCTATGGAGACATCAAGAATGGATGAAGATTAAACTCTTCATGTGTCTGGTTCAGCATAAGGAAATCCTAACCTGGGATAATATCAGGAAGAGGGGTGTCCTGGGGCTTTCTAAATGTCAGCTCTATGAAGCCCAAGAGGAAACTATGGAGCACCTTCTCAACAATTGCATCTTCACCTCCAGTTTGTGGGATTCTTTTGCCACCATTTTCCAACAGACTGACAGGGACAAAGGGAGCATCATCAATACCCTAAACAGATGGAGAAGAACCTTTTCAGACAATGAGATTCTTAGCTCAGCATGGGCCATCATGGCAAGTTTCATTATTTGGAATGTCTGGAAAGAAAGGAGCAACAGGATCTTCAAGAATGAAAAGAGGCAATCCCAAAGCCTTTTTGAACAGATCTTAAAAAAATCAAGGAAACGATTGGCACTATTGTGAGAAGTCTCCCCAAGAACCCTCCTTCTGCTGCGGATTTGAAAACTCTTGGTGATCTAGGTCTGCAGGGACTTATACCTCAAGGATGGGATAAGAGAGTTATCTCCCTGAATTCTGAGCAAGATTTTTGGCATCCTCCCCCCAAGGGCTTTTTGAAATTCAACATTGATGGGGCTTCAAAGGGCAACCCGGGCTCTATGGGTTACGAAGGTGTGTTAAGGGATGAGAATGGGGGAGTACTTTTCATCTTCTACTGTCATTTAGGAAGAGCCACTAATAACATGGCGGAATTGATGGCTATGGAGCAGTGCTTAGATTTCCTGAAACAGGATAACCGACAAAATGTGATCGTTGAAGTTGATTCGGAGTTAATCACCGAATCAGTCAAGAGGATTAGTTGGGGCACAAAGCCGGAAAAAGTCTCAAGGAATTGGCGTCTAATCCAGGGCTTTCAATGGATTCAACAGCACCTCCAAAGCCTTCAGACTGTTATCTTTAAACATGTAAGAAGATCGGCAAATAAATTGGCTGATCTTCTTGCCAATCATGGAGTGATCAGCATAAAGAACAGGGTTACATTTGGCTGGAAAGAAATGCCTTAGAGTAGGTTAAAAGCGAAATGTTATGACCAGGCAGATGAAGACGGGATTGTGTTTTGGAGTAGGGCCATGGAGATGGAATCTAGTTGCTTCAGTAGATACTCAATCGGATGACCCTGGTTTGTCTAAGAAAGACCGGTTGGCGGAAGTTTCGTCCTTCCTGGTTTCTAGCAGAGAAAACGAAACAATAGGTAGGATCCCGGGAACTCTCGGCAACCAAAAAACCATGGGTTTTCCGTCAGAGATCGGTTTACTGGGCCAGGAGAGGTTTTCAGGTGATCGCGGCCCTCACAAGCAGGGTATGGTTTGGCCAAATTTGGAGCTTTTCCAAACAGAGGGCTATACGGGGTGGTGGGGACGGCTAAAATACCGCCCTCATCACTCACTAATGTTCAGTGAAATTAGTCGGTGCGATTTGATCCTTAGCCGTTGGATCATGCGAAGCGTTTCATTGGCAAGGATTGATCGTGTAGGTTATCGGTCTAGTTGGCGGGAAGCGCTAATGTTCAGTGATATCAAGCGATGTGAGTTGGTCCTCAGCCGTCGGGTCATGCGAAGCGGTTCGACGGTCGAGATTGATCGTGTTGTTCATCGATCTAGATTGGCGGGATTTCTGGCGGCGACAATCTCCCTTCATTCCACTTTCGGAACGAAAAACCGTGTACAAAGCAGTTTCTAGGTGATCGCTTGGCTCCTGAGTGGTAATTGGTATTGGATTTTTGGAAGCGATCCCATTAGGCTTCTTGCATGTGGCAGGGGGGTGTTAAGGAATACCACCCCCCATCGCACACTAACGTTAGGTCATCTTGGCATCGTAATATTGCTCTTGACCGTTGGATCTAGCCATCCGGATCTACGGTCAGAAATGGCTGTGTTGTTTTTGTGGGGCCAAGTCTTTTTCTCCACGAGTCTTATTGGGGCGCCTTTTTCCTCAACCGGTGGTTGGCGCGCGAAGTATGGTCGGTGGCGACTGTTGTTGATTTTCCGGGCAGTGGGGGTGGAAGGCACCGGAGTTTTTCACGTGGTCAGAGAATCATTTAGTCCAACTTTTTGTGTAATTTGAGAGTTTGATAATGACTGTTGTAGGGGGGGTCATGTTTATGGCAGGATGCCCTTTGTTTTTCCTGAGTCCATGAAGATGGACGTTTTTTTGTATATTTTGTAACATTATTTTTGTTTTATTAAAATAGAAGGATCGTCTCTTGCTTCAGCAAAAAAAATAAGAGTAATTTATTTAATAATATTACTCACTTCCTTATTAACTATTATTCAATAATATAAGGAAATAGTACCTTCTTGAATATGCTTTACTAAATGCTGCTTTACCAATCATTAACTTAAATTGCCTTGTATGATATGATTTGAAAAAAGCATTCAAACCTCATATACTGCCAATCATTAACTTAAATTGCCTTGTATGATATGATTTGGAAAAAGTATTCAAACCTCATACACAATGTGATTTTTTTTTAAAGATTTAGTTTTATTATTATTATTATGTCTCCTTTCTTTAAGACTCTTCCCTCTACCTAGTTATAGAGTAAAGACTCTTTCTCTACCTAGTTATAGAGTAATTTGTATGATTTTATTATTACATAATATATCTTAGAAATATAATCTTAAGTAAAAACATGAGGTAAATTAGGGATTGTTAAAGAACAATTTGGTTTTAAAGGGAGAACCACGTGTTTGTGATATTCACACTAAATAAAAAAACCTTCAAATTCTACAACCTTATATTTGTGTTAAGAGCTTCCTTTAATTAATTCAATGGTTTACCACTATCAATGGATACAACTCTTCCTACATGTATTGAGTATTGGAATGGAACACTTTGAAATATATGGAATGGAATTTGATTAATTAATGTGATGGGTCACTGTTGAATGACATTCACTAACTAATTTAATGAATAGAGATTTTAATAGAGAGAAAGTCTACTCGCATGTACTATAGCATTAAAAGAGATGATTTATATAATTGAGTAGTGAATTATTTTTAACTAATTTAATGAAAAATATTAATATATATATATATATATATATATATATATTATGTCAATTTGAATTATTTATATTTGTATTGTATCATTTTATGAATTTAATTAATATTAAGATATGTATACTTTCTATTAAAATAATAATTAAAAAAAAAATTCATTTTCTTTTAACAAATTTAAATCAGAATAAAAATAAAAATAAAATAAAAAAAATAATACATTTTATTTTTCATGGTGAAAATAACTTTATTTAAAAAATAATAAAGCTGGTTAGAATTCTTAATTTACGGAATTCGAATAACTTGTCCCTGACTCTTTCAAAAACCGTGGTAGGAATTGTTGACAAGTGCATTTTTTAACAAAAAAAAAGGAGAAGGGTATGAGACATTTTTAAGCTTGGCAAGTGAAGGCTCAAACCTTTATTTTACATTTCAGAATTTGGTAAAAATTACACTTCAGGATTTGAAAATTTTATACCAAAGTGGTTCAAGGATTTGCACTGAATTGAAATATCTTAGCCAATAACCAAATAAATAATTCTCCACAAGCATATTCCAATGGCTATTCTTTGGATCTGATCTTTGAAAAACTATTCTGACACTTTTATCTTCTGGATAGAATTATGGTGATGTAACTTTCACATCGACCATGTGCATACAATTTGATGTAAGGTAATGCCTATATAAACTTTCATTGCAATCCAAAGGTTTGCCCATCATTTGAGGAGGATTGGTTGTTCTTTGCTGAAAAACATGAGAAGAAATTGGTGCAGTAGCTTTTTTAGGTCATTGTTGTTCAAGACTGGAAGCTTAGTTTAAGAATTGAAACTTGGAAATGGGTAAGAGTGAGAAAGGGCTGTAATATTGGTCAGTGACTCCTTATTTATGAATATATAAATGTGATTATTTGCAAGAGTATTCTAGTCATTTTTCATTCTATTTTTAATTTTTTAAGTCACATTGAATTAGTAATTAGTTGGAGTAATTTAAATAAATTCCTAAGATTAAACTGACTAAGTACTAATATAATACTATATATATAAATGTTTCAATGGAATTTCCATGATTATAAGTTCTTCTCGTGAAAACAAGCAAAGTGATTGGTAAATGGCATGGTATCTCTGCAATTTTAATGTTCAAATTGGTGAGAAAAAAGAAGCATGCACAAAATGTTGGATTTTCACACTCACCTTGTTGGGAATCGATCAAGTGGACTAATTGCCACTCTGGGATCCACCTTGAGACCAATTAAAAAGGTAATGATAATGGTTTGGAAGTTACTAATGCATATGGGTTTTGGTGTAACAGAAAACCTCAACATGGTACCACCGTCTTGGTCATTCCCTGATTTGTTTTTTGAGGGAGTGTGTTGTATTTTCACGCTCACCTCATTGAGAATCGATTATGTGGACTAACTACCACTCTGAGATCCACCCTGGGACCACTAAGGTAATGATAACGGTTTGAAAGTTTACTAATGTCTCCCTATTTTTGTGTAACAGAAAACCTCAACACAAGATTAAAAACTAGATTTCCCCAAAACAATACCCCAAACTAAATCCATTATTTAAGAAGTGCCAATGAAATCTCTCTTATGAAAGCTATATTAATTTAGAAAAAGACACTAATCCCAATCAAAATGAGTAGGGGTTCATATGTTGGTAACTCGGTGTTTAGTTTACTTACTAAATTAGATGTTTATTGTGCAGAAATTGAAATTCTATGTGACTCTATCTGTTGTCAAAATAATTTTTCCCTGAACGACAAAATTTATTTACTGCATTTTCCGAATTCATTGCTATGCAATTGGAGGTTAAGTTATATGCATTGAATCTTCTCTTTAAAACTTGTATTGATCATAATCCTTTTCTTTATGTTAGTGCAAGACGTATTCTTAGATTTGACAAAAAGGAAGTCCTCATATGTAGTTTAAAGGTTTTGTAAGTGGTCATTTTGTGAATCTTACATATTGAATATAGATTTTTTCCCCTAGATCCAGTTACAACATTGCTTCTTCTTGTTGGTTTATCAGGGGATTTCTACCATGTTTTCTTAACCAACATAGATCTTTTGTGAAAACTATAATCTTTGTTCTCTATATGGATTTAGATTCTTTGCCTTTGGAATGACTACCAAGGGTTTTAACAAGATTTAAAATTGAATATAAAAATGGGAAACTAGATCATGCAATAACTAATAGGTCTCGAGATCTCCAAGTATTGGCTTCAACGCTTATGTTCCTTTCTTCCTTTAACCCTAGAAATCTAAACAGGAAAACCAATATTTATTGGTTGCTCAATTCATTTTAGCAATCTCTAGTTGCAATTCATGGCTCTATGGTAATCCAATGGTTCATACAACTCCTCCTTTTCCTTCTCTCTTCCTTGGTGAAATCCCCCTTGAGAGTGAAAGTTAAAGAAGAAATAGGGTGAGCTCAGGTAAGGGGAAGGCCAAGGGATTGACCTTTTAGTTCCCATTCCTCTTTGTCTTCTCCTCTCCTATTCTATTTTAATTAATTCATTTTTTTCTTTTCCTTTCATCTTATCCCACTTTATTTTGCATTGTTTTTTACATATTTATAACCCTCCTTAATTGTCAAATTACCTTAGATGCTCAAACTTACAACCATTATTTTGTGTTCTAATACATTTTTAATTACACCTCCCAATTGAGGTCTTTTGGTCTCCAAAAGTTTAGATGATCAATCTCGATCAATGCCTTTTGTGTGCTTTACTAGAACATGGCTCTAACTTTGGCTCCTATCTATAACTCTGACTTTGGCTCTAGCTCTCGTTCATGGCTATGGTTAATAACTCATGTTCTAGCTATGTTCTAGTCCTTGGCTCACTTCATGTTCCCACAATGAAAAAGTTTTCTCTTTGATTCTCATCTCTATAGTATCTCTAGATCCAAACTCTGCAATTAGCATTCGTTCCCATCTATTTCATACTTGGAGACTATCCATCTTGGTAGTTAATGAAGCCAAGTAGAATGTTGGAATTTTTCAGTCAGATGTTTCCAATTATGCCCTCACATGATAACCCAAAAAAGGAAGTGTGGTCTACCTTTTTTTTCTTGGACCAATCACTTCTTGTTATGGAAAGAAAGAACGAAGACCTTCCCGCAGAGTTGGGTTTTTAGGTTGGATCATTTGGCAAATGAAGGAAGGCCTTTCAACTAGTCAGACATGTTGGCTCTTCAGCTAAAAGCGCATGTGTCAAATGCCCGAAATCCACATACCTTCTTGCTGTGATCTGTGCCCAACAACAATTTCTTGGCATGGGTTGGACATGAACACTGTTGTAGCTCCCAGAGACAGCCTTGGATTGCTTACAAGACCAATGATTAGGCACATCTAAATTAGGAGTGTCTCAAACGATTCTCAATAAAGGGAGACCTCGCCTATGTTCTATATGTATATATAATGGGTTGGTTCATTTATCCCAAGAAATAAAACATGAATTTCTGGTACTTCGTCACAAGTTTAGATTTTAGAAATATGCATGAAAATAGCAAAGGCCGAGTAATTCAAGGGATTACAACTTAATAAGATTTTGCAGAGCAAATGAGAGAGGGAAAAGAGAAGGAGAAACTCATCACATAGCGCATAAGGCTTCAAGAGTTCTACACTTAACACATAGAGCTTGAGGCATTACGGATTTCTATACTTGTTTGAATTATAAGCAGAAATAATGGATGAAGGAGGGGTTGAATGTTGTGATTCATGTGTTGCAAATTTAAGGATATGATTTCAATAGTCGACACAGGTATATGCATCAACAATATTGAGACAAGTGAATCTGTGATATAATTACAGGCACTTGCATTCACATATCAATACAAATAAATCTATGAGGAAGCTTGAAACATTTCTAACAACTATAATTTGCATGAATACAGAGAGGAAAGATGAACATAAAATGAGATTTAACAAAAGGAACACATATTGTAATACTTGAAGGGGGAATCACCACCATATCCTTGATATTCTGAAAAGGATGTGAGTTACAAAGAAAAATAGTCTGAAAATGGCATGTAGTATTTTCTATAGAATTTATGAACCTTTTTTAAGTCTTGCTTTCCCCTATTTATCTGGAGAGGGGAGCAAGAACATTCATTACAAAAAAATATCTCTAGTCTAGACTCAATTGTTGGGTCGACTAGCTGTCTGAGTCAGAGATGGCTTTGTGGCCCAAAACATTACAGAATTAAAAGCCTCATTGAAAGGAAGGCATGTTACAGGACAAAAATAAGTAAATAACCAGACATAAAAGTAAATGAAAAGTCTATGTGCCCATCCTATGATCGCCTCTGCCTCAGGCTGTAATTTTCTCACGGTATGGCCTCCTATGCTACTCAACTCACCTTGTCGCTTCTGCCTTTATTGCCTGGATGCCTTGTTTTGTGGAGTAGGGTTTGGGTCAACTGTAAGTGCCCATGTTTGCAGTCTTTTGATGCGTAGAGGGATGAGGCTCCATGACGAGCCATTAATCTTCTCGAGTCTTGTGTACTGCTCCATTTTTTAGCCATGTGCCATTTAAGTCTTCAGTTGTCGGCCCATCTGCCCATTAAAACTCTGCTAAATACTATCGGCACCCTAAAAATACTGGTGTCGTGTTTCATGGTGTACCCAGGGGTCCTTCGAACGTGGGCCTTTAACATAAGAATAACAAGAAACAAGTGCATTGTGACTTCCCTTTAATCCCCCTTGGTGTAGCTCCCTTATCTCCATTGTCATCATATAACCATAGGCTGGTACTAGCGGCTTAACCTTTCAGGCGTTAAGCTCTTTAAACCTGTGTCTGGGGCGTCTTTTTCCTTTATAATGTGAAATGCCTTTAAAAACCACTTACACCACATTGGCCGATATCCTAGACGCAAAGACCTTATCAAATAGATCGCGATAACTTATCGCATTTGGGGACTTCTTCCATTGTTACTCGGAATCCCGCATCCTGACGCTTGATAGCATTTTACCTTTAGCTTTCCCCAAGACACCTGTGATCGCCGATCTGCGGGGTGACATCATCACTGCCACGTGTCAACCTGTGAGTGGTGACAAGTGTCACCCGGGAATGGCCCCATAGGACCCTTAAAGACACTGAAACTGAGTGACACATGTCATCTGCCACGTTAGCATCCATACTGCCACGTGTCCTCTGTACTGCCACATCATTTATGACGTCAGCTTCCCTATCAGCTCACAGGATCAATCACATGCTGCCACGTCGCCCCCTGTAGGAGAGAGAAAAAGGCTTGCCCGGCCCTGTTTTCATAGGCATTTCCTTTTCGAATGATTTCGGCCCTTGTTGAGTCTTGAAAATGTCATTCATTTCCATTACACTTTCACTATTATGTCCATTATATCACCTCCACTTCACCTCCATTTCATTACTATGTCACCACATTCATCCCACTTTCATTATCATTGGGCCACCTTTATGTTTTTCCAATCTTTATTATTTCTAAGCCTTTTAAATGAATTTGTGGTTAAACATTAGAACATAATGTGCATATGCTTATACCTAACAAATGGGTTGAGATTGTTGACATGTGTAGGTTGAAAGGAGGCTTCTAGAAGACCCTTATGTGGCACTCTAAGGCCAAATTCGAATTTGGTTGGAAAGAATCATGGGATCATGAGGATATGTGTCACATCTCCTAATTGTATTGTAACTCTAAAAAGACATGTGTCTTATCAGTTCCTATTTTGATTAGGACTCTAGAGGTAGAGGGAGAGATTCATGGACTATCATTAATGAGATGACTCTCATCTTTTTGTATAAATAGGGGATCTCTCTCCTTCATTTGTTAGTCTTTAGTCCCTAGTTCTTAAGTTTGTAGTTCTTCCTTGATGGCTTTTGAAAGCTTTGGAGAGCTTTGTTGTACTTTGTACTTTTGAAGAAATTGAATAAAGCTTTGATGTTCTCAACATGGAAGGAGATGTGAAGTAGATGTCATGGAGCATATTAGGATGTAAGGTAGAGTAGATTTCATTTTGTAAATATTGCTTTGTAGAATGTAAGGTAGATTGGATTTTTCATTCATGCAATTTTAATTCATGCAAGTGTGTTCAATTTTGCTTTGATTTCATGACTAGTGGCATGTGTGATCATCTTGTCTATGTTGCTGACCTTTATTTTTCTGCAGTTTGATTTTCATTAGTATCATTTCTTTAACTTGCACTTTACTTTCTGCTCTTAGATATCAAGTTGTTCATATATTGATGGTTCTTTTTCCATAATCAAATAACTTTATTGGAGCCAAAATATCACTTAGTACAGCTTGGTTTAGTTTGTTTTAAGACTCACATTGCTGACTTGTTCATAATTGTTCTCACATGATAAATCTTGCTGAAAGGCAAAAAGGTTAAGAAAAGGTTAAAGTAGTGTGATTTGTCTCCTTTATGTAGTGTCACTTAGATTTCACATTGCTTAGATTAAGTTGAAGAGTTAAAATAGTGTGAGATAGTTGTTCTCACTTTTAATTGAATTTAATATAGATTTCATTTTCATTTTAAATCAGCAGCAGAGATACTGGGCCGATGTCATTAGTCATTTATTTGATGTCTTTATTTTCCTTTAAACATTTGATTTCATAGGTGGTAGAGGACCCCTGCCTTGTATAGTTGTCATTTTATTTTTGCATTTTATTTCACCATGTATATTAGCTGTACATAAATTGCTTTCAAGTTGATTGTAGATTAGTGATGCACATAGCCTTTTAATGAACTAATGACGTGATAGAATCATCTTGTCATTTTGCTGAAACAGCAAGGATACTGGGTCTCATAGTCATTCTCTCATTATTTGATTATTGCATTTTATTTTGATTGAACTAGTTGTATATTTACACTTTTGTTTAAATACTAACTCCATCAATAACATGTTTTAAGTTCTTTTGAAGTGCTAAGTTTTGGAAATTACCATTAGGGACAAAGGCCTTGTCTTGAAATCTTTATCCATACTTGTCCTTTAAAAGTATTCTTAAGACCTTAGAATAGGACTTCCATTTGCATTAAACACTTTAGAAAACCAACAAGAATAAAACCCCAAAAACAACATAAACTATAAAACAACGAAGTAAGAGAAAGGTTAACTAAGCACATATAGTGCACCACACTTCATCAGTTTACGATACCCGGATTGATAATTTATGTAGAGCAATTTAAGACGTTAAATTGACTAGACATTTTGGCGCCGTTGCCGGGGAAGTGTAATTAGGAGACCTTATTTCTTACATCTGGAAAAAAAAAAAAAGTTAATAATTCTTGAGTATGCTCTCCTCTTGCACTTTGTGTGATCTAGAGGATCAGAAAAAGGATTGTTAAGTAAAAAAGAAAAATAATAATTCTTGAGTATGCTCTCCTCCTGCACTTTGTGTGATCTGGAGGATCAGAAAAAGAATTGTTAAGAAAAAAATAGGAGACAAAATAAACTTCATCACTTCAATTGATTCAAGAAAAAAAAAAAAAAGGAGAAGAGAAAAAATAAACTTCATTTCATTTCCATTTTCACTCCATGCCATCCATTTCATCAATAAAAGTTATTTCCCCATGATCATTTCCATTAAGATTGCCTAACTATATCTATTTAGCTAAGTGGTTGCTGTGCCAAGTTTCCGCAGCTGACACTGGTTTCCGCAGCTGTAATCAGTTTCCGCAGCCACCACTCTGTTTTTCACATTTACAGTCAAGATGTTAGTGCAATAAAATGAAAATGCAGGAATGACTAAACAATATAAAAATTCACAATTTCAAAAAAAAAAAAAAAATAAATAAATAAATTGTAGCTCCTCTCCTAATAAGTCTAAAGGTTCAACCCCCTGATTTCTCTTTTCTTTTCTTTATGCCAGCGAAAGTTCCCAACAAAAAAAAAAGAAAAAGAGAATCTAATTAGCTGAAGGAGATGAGCCATGATCATTAAGTAAAAAGCACGTGGTAACCAAATCAAATGAGAAGCTACAGTTTTGATTAGCTGATCGAAACCTAGCGCATCATGTTCTCGAGTTGCAAGGTGTTTATTCTCTGGGAAGCAAGCCAACTCTGCCCACCCAATTTGATCTATCTTTCTCTCCTGTTACTAGTTGGATTGGAGCCGACACAAGGAATTGGTTGATGCAGCCAGATTGAGATGTCGATAATGCTGCATGGCGTGAGGTTCAGCAAATAAAACCACAAGAAAAAACGAATGCAGCAATTCATAAAATACAGAACAGTAAAAAATGATAACTCAGAAAAAACGTAAACCTGAAAAACGTCATATTTTAAACATTCGATTTGCCCAAATGGAGACGAATTTCAAAAAAATAAAACATGGGTTTTTTTTGCCAGGTGGGTTAATTAGATAACCCAGAAACCGTTTGAAGAAATTTGTGGCGGTCTGGGAGAAATCTTCGGTTCTTTGGAGCCTCTTTTTTGCTGTCGCGTGAAGAAATTGAGTTAATTAACTGGCAGTTTGGATGCTGATTTAACTCTGTGTGCCTGAGGGAAGGAATTCTAATTGGGATCAACTGCATGCTGGCATCTAAAACCAATTACAAGCCTTCCATCTTATTCAATTCAAACCTGTTTAGAGACGTGTTCCAATTGAACACGACTCTCTGCCATTAAATCCCATGAAGTCGCTGTCGGTTAAATGTTGGGAGAAAATCATGTTTGAAGAACTTAGGGAAATAAAGGATCCCCTGCTTAAGGATAATACCCTGCAGGCCTTGACATCTCTGTGCTTGGCTCTTAAACATGCTGTGGAGACCCTCAAGTTTGGCCACGAGAGCAGCAAGTTGTTCATGGTTCTAGAAAGAAAGTAAGTTGCAGGCAAATTTCACAGTGTAACTACTCAGTTGGAGCAGGCTTTAAGTGAATTGGCTTATGAAGAACTTGGATTGTCAGATGAAGTTCGAGAACAGGTTGAACTTGTACATGCCGTCATTTGTAACCATCTTATAGCCACTACACATGAATTTTGTGGTTATGGCTCTGCTACATATGGGCAACCTGTTAGGGCTATCCTACTAAATTAATCTTGTATCAATATTACTGACGAAAAAGCCCATGTCCATAATGTCTTTACTTCACCAAAGGAGGAGCAATAGAGCAGGCCAGGTTATTGCCATTTTACTTTGGAAACTTTCTTCAGGTTGTAGTTGCCTCTTGAAGGGTTGGAAGGATGTACGATTCACTGATGCAGACTGCTTATTCTTGTTGCTCCCTAAAGTCGAATGCCAAACAATAAACCAGTGATAGAAATGCTGAAGGTGATGAAAGGTGGAGGATTACAGATGAATCCCTTCTGCGTGCATTGGATAGTGTTTTAAGGGATTGAATGCCTCAGTTGGTCTGTTTGTTTTAATTTCAAACAATTGACCCGTCTTCGATGCAATCTGTGATTTGACTTGAATTCAATCTGTGATTTGACTTGAATTTTATTTGCTAAAAAAAAAAAAAAAATCCAAAATATGCGTAAAACTGATGGTTGACTGTTTCAGTTAGCACAACTTTCCGCAGCTAGCCCAACTTTCTGCAGCTGTTTTGTTAAACTCTAGGTTTCAGGTGTCATCAAGCAAAACAAGTCACATGGGTAGCTAGGGGAATGTCAGTACATGGATGGTGTCCTATTCATTTGGTCAAATTTGATGAAAAAGACCCCGGTCAAAAGGAAGTCAAGTTGAGTGTTATCACAAAGTCGCCACACTAAGTCGCTGCATGTCAAGAAAAAATAATAATTTTGAATCAATGAAATGAATAAGTTATTTGCTCACTTTTCTGAAGGTATTGATTAATTTTGGATTGATGATAAAAAATGAATGGCTAACTTTGTATCCAAGATTTTTAGCTACAAAACTGTGCACATTCCGCAGCTAAAGTCCAATTCCGCAGCCGTTCTCCAATTCCGCGGCCAGAGCAAACCTCATTGTTCAAATCAGCCTAACTTTTTCATACAAAATCAGATTTTGATGATTTAAGTACCATTGGAAAGATATCAACAAGATCTACACAATGAGAAATCAATCATTTGAGTTTGAAATGGCAAATAATGAAATAAATTGCTGAAAAGAAGCAACATCAACTTGAGGCACTAATTCCAACTCAGGTATAAATTCTTTTGATTTTTCCTTTTAGAACTTGTTTCATTAATACAAATTCTTAGTTTTGTGTGTAAATATCATAACTAGAGAGATTGGCCATCTCTCTCCTTTGATAATCTTACATTCCATTGCAGAAGAAGTATTAGTTTTTTCGCAGGTTCCAGGAGGAAGGACAAATGACTACAAGAGAATGGTGTCTCTCTAAGAGACCAATTTGTTTCATAAGAGGATGATCAACAACAAAGAGGAAATATGATGATGCAAAATCATATCCAAACACTTGAAAAAACTTTCAGATACTATTGTCTCCATCACATCCATCCATCACATCCATACTTCATAATAAACCATTCACTTCATTTCACTCCATATTTTCTATTTACATTCACATACACTTTCCATCTCTTTTTGTCCATTCATAACCCACAAATAAAAGCAAGAGGCTCATTCATATGCTTATTGCCCATTGCCATTTCTACTCTCCATTGCCATCTTCCATTTTCATCTTCCATTTCTTGTCATTTTCATTCCGCAAATAAGCCCTGCTTCAATGCAAATTATTGAGTCCATAGTCCTTTGAGTCTAAGTTCTTTGTAAAAACACCTTGAGGCTTGCATGCCTTAATGGCAAGTCCTCATGCTGACAAACAATGGGAATACATTAATGTCCCTTGTTCGTTAGATCTTCTAGGTGACTCAACATCAGCAAATCCATTCGTACCTAGCAAGATGTGTTTGGGCATCTTGACTCTCATTGTCATCAATGGTGAGAGTTCTCGTGTTGACTAGTGGCATCCATTAATGGCCACTAAGCCAACAATTTCCTACTATGTTCGACACCAGAACATCTTTTCACATAGTAGGAATTGTGCCAATGAGTTTTGAAGACATGAAGACTATTATTTTCAGCATTTTGGAGCAGATTCAGCAAGTTTTAGTAGAAGCAATAAAAAGTCATCTTATCTCTCTATCCATGACTCCTCTTGTTCAGCCACTTGAAGAAGAATATGATCAGAAATTTTCAGCCACTACACATACAACTCATCCATTCGAAAGGGTAAGTGAAGGTACGGCATTTTCTAACTTTTGACCATAGAATTCCATAAAAGCTAGAATGATAATTGTTGGAAAAACATTTCTCTTCCTCATTTCATAAAATTGCCAATACCATCAGTTGGGGGGAGGGGAATACATTCATATTCATATCTTGCCATGTCCATATCATATTCAGGAGCTCACATACTTCCAACATATATTAATTATTACATTGCTATTATGAGCATACAATGGCTTTTGAAAAAGTGCTTAAAGGATAAATTGGATACAAACGAAATCATGATTGTCACACAAGAACCAACCATCATGCAATCCAATAAAGATATACTTTGCAAACAATAATCAAAATATCATTATGCAAAGTTCAAAGATCAAAATAGAAGGCAACAACAAAGAAAAAAAAAAAATGGTTGTAACACAAGAACCAACCATGTTGCAATTCAAGTGAAACACTTTGCAGAAATATGAAGTTATCAAATGATATCATGCAAAGTTAAGCCAAAGCTCAAGGATCAAAAGAGTTAATGTAATATATATTGCATGAGGACATGCAATAGCTTCAGTTGCGGGGTATGTTGAGTCTTGAAAATGTCATTCATTTCCATTACACTTTCACTATTATGTCCATTATATCACCTCCATTTCATTACTATGTCACCACATTCATCCCACTTTCATTATCATTGGGCCACCTTTATGTTTTTCCAATCTTTATTATTTCTAAGTCTTTTAAATGAATTTGTGGTTAAACATTAGAAAATAATGTGCATATGCTTATACCTAACAAATGGGTTGAGATTGTTGACATGTGTAGGTTGAAAGGAGGCTTCTAGAAGACCCTTATGTGGCACTCTAAGGCCAAATTCGAATTTGGTTGGAAAGAATCATGGGATCATGAGGATATGTGTCACATCTCCTAATTGTATTGTAACTCTAAAAAGACATGTGTCTTATCAGTTCCTATTTTGATTAGGACTCTAGAGGTAGAGGGAGAGATTCATGGACTATCATTAATGAGATGACTCTCATCTTTTTGTATAAATAGGAGATCTCTCTCCTTCATTTGTTAATATTTAGTCCCTAGTTCTTAAGTTTGTAGTTCTTCCTTGATGGCTTTTGAAAGCTTTGGAGAGCTTTGTTGTACTTTGTACTTTTGAAGAAATTGAATAAAGCTTTGATGTTCTCAACATGGAAGGAGATGTGAAGTAGAGTCATGGAGCATATTAGGATGTAAGGTAGAGTAGATTTCATTTTGTAAATATTGCTTTGTAGAATGTAAGGTAGATTGGATTTTTCATTCATGCAATTTTAATTCATGCAAGTGTGTTCAATTTTGCTTTGATTTCATGACTAGTGGCATGTGTGATCATCTTGTCTATGTTGCTGACCTTTATTTTTCTGCAGTTTGATTTTCATTAGTATCATTTCTTTAACTTGCACTTTACTTTCCGCTCTTAGATATCAAGTTGTTCATCTATTGATGGTTCTTTTTCCATAATCAAATAACTTTATTGGAGCCAAAATATCACTTAGTACAGCTTGGTTTAATTTGCTTTAAGACTCACATTGCTGACTTGTTCATAACTGTTCTCACATGATAAATCTAGCTGAAAGGCAAAAAGGTTAAGAAAAGGTTAAAGTAGTGTGATTTGTCTCCTTTATGTAGTGTCACTTAGATTTCACATTGCTTAGATTAAGTTGAAGAGTTAAAATAGTGTGAGATAGTTGTTCTCACTTTTAATTGAATTTAATATAGATTTCATTTTCATTTTAAATCAGCAGCAGAGATACTGGGCCGATGTCATTAGTCCTTTATTTGATGTCTTTATTTTCCTTTAAGCATTTGATTTCATAGGTGGTAGAGGGCCCCTGCCTTGTATAGTTGTCATTTTATTTTTGCATTTTATTTCACCATGTATATTAGCTGTACATAAATTGCTTTCAAGTTGATTGTAGATTAGTGATGCACATAGCCTTTTAATGAACTAATGACGTGATAGAATCATCTTGTCCTTTTGCTGAAGCAGCAAGGATACTGGGTCTCATAGTCATTCTCTCATTATTTGATTATTGCATTTTATTTTGATTGAACTAGTTGTATATTTACACTTTTGTTTAAATACTAACTCCATCAATAACATGTTTTAAGTTCTTTTGAAGTGCTAAGTTTTGGAAATTACCATTAGGGACAAAGGCCTTGTCTTGAAATCTTTATCCATACTTGTCCTTTAAAAGTATTCTTAAGACCTTAGAATAGGACTTCCATTTGCATTAAACACTTTAGAAAACCAACAAGAACAAAACCCCAAAAACAACATAAACTATAAAACAACGAAGTAAGAGAAAGGTTAACTAAGCACATATAGTGCACCACACTTCATCAGTTTACGATACCCGGATTGATAATTTATGTAGAGCAATTTAAGACGTTAAATTGACTAGACAGCCCTCCCTGGCGATTTTGCACTAAATCACAATATCACAACTCCACAAGGTTTTTGGGGAGGTAGCCCCTTTGTTCCTGCGATCAATGATAATGTGGGATTGTGAGCTGCGGGATTGCCCATCGCCGATATGTCATACCACCAATTGGAGGAAAAAGAAAGGGGCGGCCCTGCCTTGGTTTTACCATGCTTTTCCTTTGTATTTGGTTTTCGGCCCTTCCCAAAACTTTTACATTGTATCCAAGGATCGGCCCCCACTCGGTCTTGGAATGAAAACCCTGCACATTGCTGATATCCGAGACTTCACCGATTTGCGGGATGTGGGATGCCACATGGAGGAGAGAGAAGGGGGTGGCCCGATCTTTGTTTCATCAAGAATTTCTTTTATAAATTAATTTTCGGCCTCCTCAACGATGTACCACTATATCGTGAGATTAACGGTTCGTAGGTCTTTTAAGTTTAAAACCCTGTCGATTTGCAGGATGCGGGGTCGCTGACATGAGGGATGCGGGACCTACGGGATGTGGGGTCGTCGACTTGTGGAATGCGGGGCTTGCATGATGCAGGGTCACCGACATGTGGGATGCGGGACTTGCAGGATGCGGGGCCCTCCAATGTGATTTGCCTTTGTCCCTTTAATGCTTTTTCTTAGTTTTCTGGGCTTTCCAAAGGAAATCTTCAACAGGCTCTAACTCCTGATCCAGGAGTCCTTTTTTGGACTTCTATATACCATTGGAAAGATCTTTCTAAGAAATTTGCAATGGAGAGTGTTTGATTAAGCTCTGAGATCTTCTATGGCCTGGGAAAGTGGCTCCAAAATTTACTTCCTTTGGGCAACCTTGACCAATTGAAACCCACAATGTAGTGAGTGACAACAGACACCATTAGAAGATGTTGTGAATGTTTATTGCAAGTTTCTCTCTGAGTGTAGCTACCAAGGAGTCATGACAAGGTTGTCTGACCACTTCATCACCTTGTTGTATAGGATAACATTTGAACAAGACCCACCTTGCATGTCCCAAGAAGTTATGCAGGCATTGCTCAACATTGCAAATTGGCATGCCTCACCTAGTGGCACCTTCATCAAGATGTTTGGTGCGAAGAAGCCTTCACATGAGTTACCGAGGTTTTCCACGGACAAGTTGGTCATGCAATAGGTTGCGTACCACATCTCCACAAGGTTATCAACAACATTGCACAGTAGGAAGAAGGCACTGTGACTTACTCTTCCTTTGCGGATTGGACTGTACAAGATCCGTACCTTGAAATATGCAAATGTTAAGACCGCGGACTTGAAGAAGTTAGGGTTCAGCACCAAGCGTTTCAATCTGTATGATCCACACTGCATATGTGTTGAAGCCTCGAAAATCATTACTTCAACATGGGGGAAAACCACCTGGTCTGGACCTTGGTTGGCAACTCCTTTTCCATTTGGAGTAGTGGCTCTAACTGGGGATAATGGGACCAATTTCTCAATCTATTTAATGCTTGTGCTAATGGGGTGATATATGATGTTTCAAAGTAATGTCTATTCTCAAAGTAATCTAATCTAAGCTAACAATCACATACATTTTATCATAATTTAAGCACTATCTAATTATAAATATACCCGGGATTAAATTGATGTATGCGATCTACAATAATATCTGAAAGCAATTGGTAATAAAGATCATTCAATTGCGATGAGAAGTGAATCCATTTTAACAATAATCGTTTCGTATAAAAAGTTAGCTGAAATGATTGTGAAAGATATATCGCATAAGGAATTATTCATATATTTAGTAAAATATAGATCATCACCATACAGAAGTGCAATAATGACAATCAAAATTCAGACTTTCATATATAAACAATTCGAAAAGAAATCATTGCTTAATACACAAGTAAAAATGATTACGAGATAAAAGTACCATTTATAATACGTCCTACTCATGTGTTTTAGCAATATTGATCTATCTTTAGTCCATTCAACACCATCTAAGAGTACAAAAGTGCAATTTCAGTAGAAGATGCTAAATCAGACAAAAATAAATCTTGTTCCATTAATTTCACGAGAACTTCCTCAAAGGGACAAAAGTGCATGTTTTGAAGAGTGTTTCTGATAAAATTGTAGACCCCTCTCTAAATGCATGAGAGGGGTTTAAATACTTAAACTATAAAACTAAAAATAGATTATTACAAAAATAGTTGAGGAGGTTTAAACGACTTGCCTCAATTTGTGCAAAAATAAAATCAAAATGGAAATAAACAAGGTGACTAACTATCCTGCATTTGGTCCTTCAAACCGCAAATATCCATCATGGGCTTGAGCTGTGTTGGTTGGCCGACTTCAGCTTTCAACTGTTCAACGAATATGACATCAGTCAGTGCTAGCGCCATTTTCTCCGTAGAAGTGGTTAGGCATCGCAGGGTCATCCATTGGCTGTGAGGTTTTACCAAATGTTGCCAATATGCCTCCCAGTTTAACCTGGTTGTTTGCCTTATCACTTCTTCTTTTTCTTCTGTTGTCTGTTTCCATTGTTGTTCAAGTTGTTTTGCATTAGGAAGGAAACCTGGAATGGACTCTGCCACAAGATTGGCACTATGTAAATTTTCATTGATGTTTTCTATGACATTGTTTGTTGCTGCCATTGCGTCTGCTATTGCCTTTTCTGCTTCTTTAAGCCGAGAATCCCAGCTCGCAAATAGGATTTCTTTATGCGATTCTTCTAGCTTGGGCAGGTCGGCCTTTCTCCCATCTTCTGTATTTTGCCAGGCGATAAAATCAGAGACCTTTTTAAAGATCTCATCGTATTCAAGTCTCATTTCCACGACTTGACTTGTTAGTTTATCGCTTGTTTCACAATAAGATTTCCACCGTGAAATCTTTTGGCAGGATAATTCTTTTTGGTGCATCAGTCGGGAGTTAGGACCGAGTGCTTCGGTAATAAACTGATCAATTTTTGGATTGTCTTTGTGTAGATTAGTTATTGCCTGTATCTGTGCTTCCTTCTCGGCTAAGCTGGTTCGATGTTCTATTTGCAACTGCTTGAATTCCTGTTGTAGTTTGGCTAACTGTATCTCTGCCTGCTGGTCGAATTTTGCTTGCTATAATTGTTGCTCAAGCGACGTTATTTTATCTTCCTTTTCTCTACGCAACATTTGTACTTTTGTTGCTTTGTCTATGGTCGTTGTAGCGTAAGACCCTGCAAACTGTGAGAGTCTAGTAAGGTTAGCAGATGGGTCAACGGGCGAGTCTTTCCATATAACATCCATTGGTTCATTTTCAGGAGTAGTAGCAGCTGTAAAGTCCAATTTCCTTTTCTTTCTTTGTATTTTCACCACGGCCTTATGCTGTGGGCTATAAAACACATCTAGAGGGGGCATTTCTTCAATTCTCAAAACTATTTTGGAAGTATGGGTAACAAGGATGTGCTCTACCTCTTGTGTATTTGCAGTCTCTTCAACTATAATTTCTAGAGTTGTTTTCTATTTAGGAGTTTGCAACTCTAGCACTACGGAAAATTTTAGGGGCGAATTTTCGCCCTTAGGCGAAATTAAGGGGTTTTAAATTTTTAGTGGGCGAATATTTTGTATCATAGTACATTTTTACAAATCGCCTCAAATTTATTTTATAAAAAAATTAGGTATGGAGGTTAGCCCATCTTATTTTAAGAGAGAGGGTAAAAAATGTAAATTTATCCCTTGAAATTAGGAGTTACAACCTTCAATTCGCCCTAATTTTCAAGAATAGGTTTTATTTAAGTGAATCATATGGGCCAAATACCATATTTATAAAAGAGGTATGGTAAATCAATAAAAATATAAATAAATGAGAGGTATGGTAAATAAACAAAACATTTTTTTATATTTACTTCATAAGTCACCTTATATACATGCAAGGGTGTAAACAAATAAAAATATAAATAAAGTAGAGGTATGGTAAATAAATAAAACCTCTTTTTTATACTTACTCAAAAGCTATGGTAAATAAATAAAAATATAAACAAACTAGAGGTATGGTAAATAAATAAAACCTCTTTTTATATTTAGTCCATAACCCTCTTTCTATTTATGAAGGCTCAAAAAAGACGTTTTATTTAAGTGAAACCTATGGGCCAAATACCATATTTGTAAAAGAGGAAGGGTAAATTAATAAAAATATAAATAAACGAGAGGTATGGTAAATAAATAAAACATTTTTTTATATTTACTCCATAAGTCACCTTATATTTACGAACACTCAAAAAATGCATTATATTTAGGTGAAACCTATGGGCAAAATACTATGGGCCAAATACCATGGGTTAGATTATTATTAATACCATGCAAAAAAAACATTATTAACACTAATATTAGTTTTAATAAAAATAAAAATGGCACATGGTATTGACTCATGGTATTCACGTGGAATGTAGCCTATTTAAAGAGGGGAATTAAACTAGCATAGATCCATCGTTACTCTGGATCTACTAAGCCCTGAGAGGGATCAAATATCCTGATATGCAAACTAGCATAAAGTGAAAAAATATTTGATCCCTCTCGGGGCTTGGCGGATCAAGAGTAAAAATGGATGTTGTAATTTAATGTATGTTAAACATTTTAACTTGGTTAAAATAAAAAAATAAAATAAAAATCAATTATTAATTTTTATAAATTACTAATAGTAATTTTTAAGCTCCGGGTTTATGATAACCCATTGTATTGACTCATGGTAATACCATGGTATTCATGTGAGCATAGATTATTTAAAGGGGAAATTCTATCATCTTAGATCCTTCTTAATTCTGGGTCAGATTTCATCCCTTTAAGAGTGGTAGATGTGGAGTTAAAGATGGATATAGTTTCGTTTTTATGATAATGAAGACATTAAATAGACATAGGAAATTCTATTGTAAAAACATCTTAAGGTGAATGGTTAAAGCTACATTTAGTCACTTCACAAAGTTTAGTAAAAAATACGAATATCTCCATTAATATTAGTTTTTCTAATTTAACAAAAAAAAATCAAAACGGTGAAACCTTATCAATCTTTTTGCATCACCCTCGCAGAAGATTTCCCACCATTTTTCAAACATTCTCAATATGATATCTTCATGAAAAAGTTTAGGTACTAATGTTGGATTATTTGTTTGAAAAATAAATTGGTTTGTACAACCTTTCATCTTCTGTGCTATTCTTAGTTTGTCCTAATTATCTGTAGGGGTTGGAGCCAATGCACCATATTTTCCTAAAAGGTGGAGATTGTTCACCAAAATGGAAATTAATCTACATGTTACAACGTTGTTAAAAAATGTGAGACGTATGAGAGTAGTGAATTATGCTAATAAGCAATTTAGATTGGGAGAGATGTAATTAAATTTTATTATTTAATTTTATTTTTTTTATCTCGCAATTGGAGTCTATGGAATAAGAAAGAAATTTGATAACTTGAAAAAAGTGGTAGCTTGACAAAAGTCGTAGAGAAAAGACTAATCTCTCCTACCTTGACAGAACTCGTGGTCAATATCAACACCTACAAGAACTTTGTTGTGGAATATTATCAAAACTAATAAAAGGATATGAAAGAGTGTATTGTAAGAACTTTGACAAATACGGCCACTAAAACTTGGAACATTGTTTGTAGGAATAGAAAATTATGTTTCTTTTTTCCAAACATGTATGTTAGTATATTACAGTTTAATGAATATGTTTTCTTATTATCATATATGGTTTCATACTTTAACAAAACATTCGCCAAGACTTCGCAATGTTTTATTATTCAGTAAAAGATTTGCCAGGATCTTACAAGATTTTATAATTCAGTGAAAGATTCTCCATCACTATACAAGATAATATAATCTGGTGAGAGATTCGCCAAAAAAATTATATATATATATATATATATATAAAATCACCTCCCATTTTTCCTATGTATCATGGGGATTAGCCCATTTATTATACATATAAATTTAGGGTGGTTCTTAAAATTTTCCCTATGTGGCACCTATTCCTCTGTGTTGAGAATTTTATTAAAATTGTCCCACTCTTCCTCTAAATCAATTACCACGGGTTCTATTGGTTGTGCGGAGGTAGTAGGGATTTCAGCCTGCTTGCTGACTGAAGTTTCTTCAGCTATTTTCTGTGTATACTAGGTTGTATCCTTTATTGACTCCATGCTCTCGCTTTTCCCATTTTGTGATGATTGTTGTGATTCCCTGGTAGATTTCTCTTGAGATTCCGCTCCAGAATCGGTCTTATAATTTTCTTTGGAGTCATCTTCTATAGTCACATTGGGAATAGGCTCCCTTATTGGTTCAAACAATAATTGGTCCAATGGGACCTTTGCTAACCTCCTTAAACCCTAAACCCTAAACCCTAAAACCCTAAACCCTAAACCCCTAAAACCCAAACCCTAAACCCTAAAACCTAAACCCTAAACCTTAAACCCAAACCCCAAACCCCAAACCCTTATCCCTAAAACCCTAAACCCCTAAAACCGCAAAATCCTAAACCCTAAACTGAAACCCTAATCTAACCCACAAAGAATAGCTAAGTTTGATTAGATTCTAAACCTTAACACTAACTTGAATTAATAATTTTATTTTAATTTAGCTGTATTTAATCTAAGCCACATAGAATAACTACTATATATCATCATTATTAAAATGGAAATTTTAAAATATTTACTAATGGTTAAAAAGTGAAACTCTCAAATTTAACCATCGATCGACTGTTTGACGAAAGGTTGAATAAATTAAGATTTTCATCGTAGCTGAGATTTTCCGGACAACCAATGCACACCCGCATCGCGAATCAAACTTTTTGACGAAAGATCAACGCATCAATTAAATTATTTATTTATTTTTTAGTTCGAGAGAGTACAATCAATTCCTATACTACCCTTGATATTAACTTACGCGGCTAGTCGAAATTCCAAGTGTTAGAACCCAAGGAACCTTGGGACCTCACAGCAACAAGCCGACCTCCATTTGACAGTGAAATTTCCTATGTGAAGCAGGGGACTTGCTCCTTTTACGATTTTCAACCCTGAAAAAACCCTAAATACCCTAGCTTGGTTCAGAATCGGGACCAAGCATTTGAAAAATCTAAAGCTTCAATGGAGGTTCTTTTCAGGCCTTTCCCGGTATGCGATTCCACAGCATGCCAAAGGGAAACTAGAGCGATGTGATTCTAGGGTTTGACAAGTAGATTTTGGGGACCTGCGTTTTGTAGACTAAGAGGTATATTGTGTTTTTTCCCTCATAGAAGCCGTATATTCGGAGAGTACCTTTACTTGGGATGAACTCCGGGGTTGACTCGTGAAAAAATCTAAACCCCAAACCCAAAACCTCGAAACCCGAAACCCTAAACCCTAAACCCTAATTACTGGTTGTGTTATATAAATGAGTTATGATAAATTTTACTACAACTGAGTAATGTTGATTATCTCTGTTTACGCTTTTTGTTGTTTCTGTTTTCATTTAAAGATCCTATATATTGACATTTTTTATCTTTTTACAGGGAATTCAGAAAGAAATAGTTAAAGCTAGTGAAATAGGTAGCCCTCAAATTATACATTTCTACCCGCTTCCTCTACTAAGTGACAGTGTTGCAGCTCAACTTCTTAAGCGAGTATGGTTATTATTTATTCCTATTCAATCATTTTAGGAATTTTTATTTAGAGAGGACTCCTCGTAGTTGCTGGGACAGGTTATAATAAAGTTATAATATGTTTAATAACCTTGCAGGTCCAGACGAATATTTCCAATGAAATCACTAAAATAAAGATCGAACAGGTTTTCTTATATTTCATCATTTGATTCCCATTGAAAGAAATTATAGTTAGAAAGTTACAAGTTTTCCCTTGTAGAGGCCATATATTTGGAGTTTACCTTTACTTGGGATGAACTACGGGGATGACTCATGAAAAAAAATCTAAACCCCAAACCCCAAAACCTAAAACCTGAAACCCTAAATCCTAAACCCTAAACCCCAAACCTGAAAACCGAAACCCTAAACCCTAAACCCTAAACCCTAAAACCCTAAAACATTAAAACCCTAAACCCTAAATCCTAAACCCATAAAGCCTAAACCCTAAAATTAAACCCTAAACCATAAACCCTTAAAGCCCTAAACCCCTAAAACCCTAAACCTGAAACCCTAAACCCTAAAAACTTAAACCCTAAAACCTAAACACTAAACCCCAAACCCCAAAACGAAACCCCAAACCCCAAAACGAAACCCTAAACCCTAAACCCTACCCCCCTAAAACCCTAAAACATTAAACCCTAAAACCATAAACCCCCAAAACCCAAACCGTAAACCCTAAAACCTAAACCCTAAACCCAAACCCCAAGCCCCAAACCCTAAACCTTTAACCCTAAACACTGAACCCTAAACCCTAAACCCAAAACCTTAAACCCTAAACTCTAAAACGCTAAACCCTAAACACTAAACCCTAAACCCCTAAAATCCTAAACCCTAAACCCTAAATTGAAACCCTAATCTAACCCATAGAGAATAGCTAAGTTTGATTAGATTCTAAACCTTAACACTAACTTGAATTAATATTTTTATTTTAGTTTAGTTGTATTTAATCTAACCCGCATAGAATAACTACTATATAGCACTGTTATTAAAATGGAAATTTTAAAACATTTTCTAATGGTTAAAAAGTGAAACTCTCAAATTTAACCATCGATCAACCGTTTGACGAAAGGTTAAATAAATTAAGATTTTCATTGTGGCTAAGATTTTCATGACGACCAATGCACACCCACATCGCAAATCAAACATTTTGACCAAAGATCAACACATCAATTAAATTATTTATGTATTTTTAATTCGAGAGAGTACAACCAATTCCTATACTACCCTTGATATTGACTTACACGACCGGTCAAAATTCTGAGTGTTTGAACCTGAGGAACCTTGGGACCTCACAACAGCAAGCCGACCTCCATTCGACAGTGAAATTTCCAGTGTGAAATAGGGGACCTACTGCTTTTACGCTTTTCAACCTTGAAAAAACCCTAGCTTGGTTCACACCCAAGACCAAGCGTCTGCAAAATCTAAAGCTTAAATGCAGGCTCTTTTTAGGCCTTTCTCGGTATGTGATTCCACGACATACCGGAGGGAAACTAGAGTGATAGGATTCCAGGGTTTGACAAGTAGATTCTGGGGACCTGCGTTGTGTAGACTAAGAGGCATATTGTGTTTTTTTATGCAAAGTTTTGTTAAAGGAAATAGTGGTTTTTCATTAAATAAGCTGTCTCAGAGGTTTTTTAATTACAGCTTCTAGCCGTAACAAATGCCTGCGAAGGGCAGGGTGGTCTTTGATAAGGGCCAAGGCAGTGGTTGCAGGCAATGAGGAGGTTGGCCTCTATATTTTCTTTTGATCTCTCAAATTGATATTGGCAAAAATACTTTTCCGTTGATTTTTTAAGTTGAAATAGCAGAAAAATAAAAAAAACAATGAAGTTTTTGAAAAGGGAAAACCTCGTTGAATAATAAAAAAAATGCATCTTTCTCATTACTGGTTGTATTATATAAATGAGTTATGACAAATTTTACTACAACTGAGTAATGTTGATTATCTCTGTTTATGCTTTTTATTGTTTCTGTTTTCATTTAAAGATCCTGTATATTGACATTTTTTATCCTTTTACAGGGAATTTAGAAAGAAATAGTTAAAGCTATTGAAATAGGTAGCCCTCAAATTATACATTTCTACCGGTGTCCTCTACTAAGTGACAGTGTTGCAGCTCAACTTCTTAAGCGAGTATGGTGATTATTTATTCCCATTCAATCATTTTAGGAATTTTTATTTAGAGAGGACTCCTCGTAGTTGCTGGGAAAGGTTATAATAAGCTATAATATGTTTAATAACCTTGCAGGTTCAGATGAAGATTTCCAACGAGATCGCTAAAATAAAGACCGAACAGGTTTGCTTACATTTCATCATTTGATTCCCTTTGAAAGAAATTATAGTTAGAAAGTTACCAGTTTTCCCCTAAAACCCAAACCCTAAACCCTAAAACCTAAACCCTAAAACCTAAACCCTAAACCCAAACACCAAACCCTAAACCTTAAACCCTAAACCCTAAAATCCTAAACCCTAAACCCCTAAAACCCTAAAATCATAAACCCTAAACTGAAACCCTAATCTAACCCACAAAGAATAGCTAAGTTTGATTAGATTCTAAACCTTAACACTAACTTGAATTAATATTTTTATTTTAATTTAGGTGTATTTAATCTAACCCACATAGAATAACTACTATATAGCACCTTTATTAAAATGGAAATTTTAAAATATTTACTAATGGTTAAAAAGTGAAACTCTCAAATTTAACCATCGATCGACCGTTTGACGAAAGGTTGAATAAATTAAGATTTTCATTGTGGTCGAGATTTTCCGGACGACCAACGCACACCCGCATCGCGAATCAAAATTTTGGACGAAAGATCAACGCATCAATTAAATTATAAATTTATTTTTTAATTCGAGAGAGTGCAATCCATTCCTATACTACCCTTGATATTAACTTACGCGGCTGGTCGAAATTCCGAGCGTTAGAACCCAAGGAACCTTGGGACCTCACAACAGCGAGCCGACCTCCATTTGATAGTGAAATTTCCAGTGTGAACCAGGAGACCTGCTCCTTTTACGCTTTTCAACCCTAAAAAAACCCTAAAAACCCTAGCTTGGTTCAAAACCAGGACCAAGCGTCTGAAAAATTTAAAGCTTCAATGGAGGCTCTTTTTAGGCCTTTCTCGGTATGCGATTCCACGACATGTCAGAGGGAAACTAGAGCGACAGGATTCCAGGGTTTGACAAATAGATTCTGGGGAGCTGCGTTGTGTAGACTAAGAGGTATATTGTGTTTTTTGTGCATAGTTTTCTTAAAGGAAATAGTGAATTTTCATTAAATAAGTTGTCTCAGAGGTTTTTCAATTACAGCTTCTAGTCGTAACAAATGCCTGCGAAGGGCGGGGCGATCTTTGATAACGACCGAGGCAGTGGTTGCAGGCAATCAGGAGGTTGGCCTCTATATTGTCTTTCGATCTCTCAAATTGAAATTGGAAGAAATACTTTTCCTTTGATCTTTTAAGTTGAAATAGCAAAAAAAAAAAAAACAGTGAAGTTTTTGAAAAGGGAAAACCTCCAATTTCAAGCTCAAACATTATGAAAAAAGATTGAAAATAAAATCCACATTTAAAATAAATAAATTATTCCAAAAAACATCCAAAGTAAACACTCAACGTATTTAGAAAACAAAAAACAAAAAACATTTCTACCGGCTTCCTCTACTAAGTGACAGTGCTGCAACTCAACTTCTTAAGTGAGTATGGTGATTATTTATTCCTATTCAATCATTTTAGGAATTTTTATTTAGAGAAGACTCCTCGTAGTTGTTGGGAAAGGTTATAATAAAGCTATAATATGTTTAATAACCTTGCAGGTTCAAACGAACATTTCCAATGAGATCGCTGAAATAAAGACCGAACAGGTTTGCTTATATTTCATCATTTGATTCCCTTTGGAAGAAATTATAGTTAGAAAGTTACCAATTTCCCCTTGTAAAGGTCATATATTCGGAGTTTAGCTTTACTTGGGATGAACTCAAGGGGTTGACTCTTGAAAAAAAAATCTAAACCCCAAACCCCGAAACCCGAAACCCTAAACCCTAAACCTCAAACCCCAAACCCCAAACCGAAACCCTAAACCCTAAACCCTTAAACACTAAAACCCTAAATCCCTAAACCCTAAACGTTAAAACCTTAACCCTAAACCCCTAAAACCCTAAACCCTAAACCCCTAAAACCTTAAACCCAAAACCCTAAAACCCTAAACCCTAAACCCTAAACCCTCAACGCTCAACCCTTAACCCTCAACCCGAAACCCTAAACCTTAAACCTTAAACCCTCAACCCTAAACCCAAAACCCGGAACACTAAACCCTAAACCCCTAAAACCCTAAAATCCTAAACCCTGAACCCTAAAC
The DNA here is from genome assembly GCA_031772625.1 of Pinus tabuliformis. Taxonomy (NCBI): domain Eukaryota; kingdom Viridiplantae; phylum Streptophyta; class Pinopsida; order Pinales; family Pinaceae; genus Pinus; species Pinus tabuliformis. The sequence continues at coordinate 1,139,170,051 of CM062811.1, forward strand.
TGAAACCCTAATCTAACCACAGAGAATAGCTAAGTTTGATTAGATACTAAACCTTCACAGTAACTTGAATTAATATTTTAATTTTAATTTAGACGTATTTAATCTAACCCACATAGAATAACTACTATATAGCACCGTTATTAAAATGGAAATTTTAAAATATTTACTAACGGTTAAAAAGTGAAACTCTCAAATTTAACCATCGAACGACTGTTTGACGAAAGGTTGAATAAATTAAGATTTTCATTGTGGTTGAGATTTTCTGGACGACCAACGCACACCCGCATCGTGAATCAAACTTTTTGACCAAAGATCAATGCATCAATTAAATTATTTATTTATTTTTTAATTCGAGAGAGTACAATCAATTCCTATACTACCCTTGATATTGACTTACACGACCAATCAAAATTCCGAGTGTTAGAACCCGAGGAACCTTGGGACCTCACAACAGCAAGCCGACGTCCATTCAACAATGAAATTGCTAGTGTGAAACAGGGGACCTGCTGCTTTTACGCTTTTCAACGCTTAAAAAACCCTACAAACCCTAGCTTGGTTCAAAACAAGGACCAAGCGTCTGCAAAATCTAAAGCTTTAATGGAGGCTCTTTTCAAGCCTTTCCCGGTATGCGATTCCACGACATGCCGGAGGGAAACTAGAGCGATAGGATTTCAGGGTTTGACAAGCAGGTTCTAGGGACCTGCATTGTGTAGACTAAGAGGTGTATTGTGTTTTTTGTGCATAGTTTTCTTAAAGGAAATAGTGGTTTTTCATTAAATAAGTTGTCTTAGAGGTTTTTCAATTACAGCTTCTAGTCGTAACAAATGCCATGCGAAAGGCGGGGCGGTCTTTGATAAGGGCCGAGGCAGTGGTTGCAGGCAATAAGGAGGTTGGCCTCTATATTTTCTTTTGATCTCTCAAATTGAAATTGGAAAAAATACTTTTCCTTTGATCTTTTAAGTTGAAATAGCAAAAAAAATAAAAAATAAAAAACGATGAAGTTTTTAAAAAGGGAAAAAAACAGTGAAGTTTTTGAAAAGGGAAAACCTCCAATTTCAAGTTCAAACATTATGAAAAAAGATTGAAAATAAAATCCACATTTAAAATAAATAAATTATTTCAAAAAACATCCAAAGTAAACCCTCAACGTATTTAGAAAACAAAAAACAAAAAATACCCTCATAAAATTATTTATGAGTTTTACTCAATAGTTTAAATGGGAAGCTATTTAGAAAACAAAGAACAAAAAATAACCTCATAAAACTATTTATGAGTTTTACTCAATAGTTTAAATGGGAAGCTAGGCAATCCCATTCAACTGTTTAGGTCTTATCAGCTATAAATTCCAACAATTTAATATAAGATTCTTTTAAATATTCAAAAAATAATAGAAAAAAAATTGAGAAGAAAAACTAATAAATAACAATGTGCATTATAATTTGTTACAATTTAATTTAGAAATTTCATAGACCTGAATGAAGAAGAAACAACGAACGAATATTCCATAAGAACAAACAATGCAATGCAAATCTAAAATAAATAAATAAATATATATATATATATATATATATATATATATATATATATATAGATATATATATATAGAAAAAGAATGTTTTAACATTGAAAAACCAATCCTTTGTGGGAAGTGTTTAATCTCTTAATTTTATTAAACTGCTCTTTACATGATTTTTTAAATTTATTTTATTGAAAATAAATAATGCTAATTAGTCACTTTTATAGCCAATGTGTTTAAAACAAAAAAATTATAATTCCATTTATCTGCGCCAGGAGCAGTGCAAAGGGAGGCTGAAGGAGCTATGGGCGTGGTGATTGTTGCTAATAGTTACGGCCAAACGAAATTCAGCAAGATGGGGTTCCAGATGTTCGTCCAAAAGTATGTTGGCAGGTTTCACATCGCAGTGAACCATAAAATTGTTGCAGCTGTTATAAAGGTACTTCAACGCAGAAGCCATTCCCAACTGCACAGGCTTGATGGATGGGCGGATAAATGGTGTGGGAGCGGACAGTAATGTTGTCGCAAAGTGGGAGATGGGCGGATAAATGGCGTGGGAGCAGACACTGTTTGTCGCAGAGCGGGAGATTTGAAGGGCTCTGTTTTAGTAGAACATTTCTTTATGCCAAGCGCAACGGGTTTGGTTATTGTCTTATTTTTTGTAACTGATTCAACTATTTTCAATCCGGTGGCCGAGACAACTGACTCAACTGTTTTAAATCCGATGGCGGAGACCATTTCAATCGTTTAACAATGAAATCAACGACGAATGAGATAACAAGTGGCATGGGAGGAAAGTGTTTCCCAGAGAGATGCCTTGCAGCGTAATTAAGATTTTCATTGTCGCTGAGATTTTTCGGACGACCAAAGCACCCCCGCATCGCGAATTTTTGACCAAAGATCAACGCCTCAATCAAATTATTTATTTATTTTTGATTCGATAGAGTACAATCGATTCCTATACTACACTTGATATTGACTTACGCGGCCAGTCGAAATTCCGAGTGTTAGAACCCGACGAACCTTGGGACCTCACAGCAGCAAGCCGACCTCCATTCGACAATGAAATTGCCAGTGTGAAACAGGGGACCTGCTGCTTTTACACTTTTCAACCCTAAAAACACTAGCTTGGTTCAGAACCAGGACCAAGCGTCTGCAAAATCTAAAGCTTCAATGGAGGCTCTTTTCAAGCCTTTCCCGGTATGCGATTCCACGACATGCCGGAGGGAAACTAGAGCGATAGGATTCCAGGGTTTGACAAGCAAATTTCGGGGACCTGCGTTGTGTAGACTAAGAGGTATATTATGTTTTTTTGTGCATAGTTTTCTTAAATGAAATAATGGTTTTTCGTTAAATAAGTTGTCTTAACGGTTTTTCAATTACAGCTTCTAGTCGTAACAAATGCCGCCGAAGGGAGGGGCGGGCTTTAATAAGGGCCGAGGCAGTGGTTGCAGGCAATCAGGAGGTTGGCCTCTATATTTTCTTTTGATCTCTCAAATTGAAATTGGCAGAAATACTTTTCCTTTGATCTTTTAAGTTGAAATAGCAGAAAAAATAAAAAAATAAAACAGTGAAGTTTTTGAAAAGGGAAAACCTCGCTAAATAATAATAATAAAAAATGCATCTTTCTCATTACTGGTAGTATTATATAAATGAGTTATGATAAATTTTACTACAACTGAGTAATGTTGATTATCTCTGTTTATGCTTTTTGTTGTTTCTGTTTTCATTTAAAGATCCTATATATTGACATTTTTTATCCTTTTACAGTGAATTCAGAAAGAAATAGTTAAAGCTATTGAAATAGGTAGCCCTCAAATTATACATTTCTACCGACTTCCTCTACTAAGTGACAGTGTTGCAGCTCAACTTCTTAAGCGAGTATGGTGATTATTTATTCCTATTCAATCATTTTAGGAATTTTTATTTAGAGAGGACTCCTCGTAGTTGCTGGGAAAGGTTATAATAAAGCTATAATATGTTTAATAACCTTGTAGGTTCAGATGAAGATTTCCAATGAGATTGCTGAAATAAACACCGAACAGGTTTGCTTATATTTCATCATTTCATTCCCTTTGAAAGAAATTATAGTTAGAAAGTTACCAGTTTTCCCTCGTAGAGGTCGTATATTCGGAGTTTACCTTTACTTGGGATGAACTCCGTGGTTGAATCGTGAAAAAAAATGTAAACCCCAAACCCTGAAACCCGAAACATGAAACCCTAAACCCTAAACCTCAAACCCCAAACCGAAACCCTAAACCATAAACTCTTAAACCCTTAAATCCTAAACCCTAAAACCCTAAACCCCAAAAACCCTAAAACCCTAAACCTTAAACCCCTAAACCCTAAACCCTAAACCCTAAACCCTTAAGCCTTAAACCCTAAAACCTAAACCTGAAACCCTCAACCCTTAACCCTAAACCTTAAACCCTAAACACTAAACCCTCAACCCTAAACCCGAAACCTAGAACCCAAAACCCAAAACCGAAAACCCTAAACCCAAAACCCTAAACCCTTAAAACCCAAACCCTATACCCTAAAACCTATACACTACACCCTACACCCAAACCCCAAACCCTAAATCCCAAACCCTTAACCCTAAAACCCTAAACCCTAAAACCCTAAACCTTAAACCCTAAACACTAAACCCCTAAAACCCTAAAATCCTAAACCCTAAACTGAAACCCTAATCTAACCCACAGAGAATAGCTTAGTTTGATTAGATTCTAAACCTTAACACTAACTTGAATTAATATTTTTATTTTAATTTAGATGTATTTAATCTAGCCCACATAGAATAACTACTATATAGCACCGTTATTAAAATGGAAATTTTAAAATATTTACTAATGGTTAAAAAGTGAAACTCTCAAATTTAACCACCGATCGACTGTTTGACGAAAGGTTGAATAAATTAAGATTTTCATTGTGGCTGAGATTTTCCGGACGACCAACGCACACCCGCATCACGAATCAAAATTTTTGACCAAAGATCAACGCATAAATTAAATTATTTTTTTATTTTTTAATTCGAGAGAGTACAATCAATTCCTATAATGCCCTTAATATTGACTTACGTGGTCGGTCGAAATTCCGAGTGTTAGAAACCGAGGAACCTTGGGACCTCACAATACCAAGCCGACCCCCATTTGACAGTGAAATTGCTAGTGTGAAACAGGGGAACTGTTGCTTTTACGCTTTTCAACCCTAAAAACCCTTGCTTGGTTCAGACCCAGGACCAAGCGTCTGCAAAATCTAAAGCTTCAATGGAGGTGCTTTTTCAGGCCTTTCCCAGTATGCGATTCCACGACATGCCAAAGGGAAACTAGAGCGGTAGGATTCCAGGGTTTGACAAGCAGATTCTTGGGACCTGCGTTGTGTAGACTAAGAGGTATATTGTGTTTTTTTGTGCATAGTTTTCTTAAAGGAAATAGTGGTTTTTCATTAAATAAGTTGTCTTAGAGGTTTTTCAATTACAGCTTCTAGTCGTAACAAATGCCTGCGAAGGGCGGGGCGGTCTTTGATAAGGGCCGAGGCAGTGGTTGTAGGCAATCAAGAGGTTGGCCTCTATATTTTCTTTTGATCTCTCAAATTGAAATTGGCAGAAATACTTTTCCTTTGATCTTTTAAGTTGAAATAACAGAATAACAAAAAAAAAAAAAAGGTGAAGTTTTTGAAAAGGGAAAACCTCGTTGAATAATTAAAAAAATGCATCTTTCTCATTACTGGTTGTATTATATAAATGAGTTATGATAAATTTTACTACAACTGAGTAATGTTGATTATCTCTGTTTATGCTTTTTTTTGTTTCTGTTTTCATTTAAAGATCCTACATATTGACATTTTTTATCCTTTTACAGGGAATTCAGAAAGAAATAGTTAAAGCTATTGAAATAGGTAGCCCTCAAAATATACATTTCTACCGGCTTCCTCTACTAAGTGACAGTGTTGTAGCTCAACTTCTTAAGCGAGTATGGTGATTATTTATTCCTATTCAATCATTTTAGAAGTTTTTATTTAGAGAGGACTCCTCGTAGTTGTTGGGAAAGGTTATAATAAAGCTATAATATGTTTAATAACCTTGCAGGTTCAGACGAAGATTTCCAATGAGATCGCTGAAATAAAGATCGAACAAGTTTGCTTATATTTCATCATTTGATTCCCTTTGAAAGAAATTATAGTTAGAAAGTTACTAGTTTTCCCACGTAGAGGCCGTATGTTCAGAGTTTATCTTTACTTAGGATGAACTTCGACGTTGACTCGTGAAAAAAAATCTAAACCACAAACCCCAAACCCCGAATCCCTAAACCCTAAACCCAAAACCCCAAATCGAAACCCTAAACCCTAAACCCTTAAACCCTAAATCCTTAAACCCTAAACCCTAAACACTAAAAAACCCTAAAACCTTAAATCCTAAACCCTAAACCAGAAACCCTAAAACGCTAAACCATAAATCCTAAACCCTAAACCCTAAACCCTATTCCCTAAACCCCTAAAACCAAAACCCTAAACTCAAACCCCAAACCCTAAACCCTTAATAATAAAACCCTAAACCTTAAACCCTAAAACCCTAAACCCTAAACCCCTAAAACTCTAAAATCCTAAACCCTAAACCCTAAAACCCTAAACTGAAACCCTAATCTAACCCACAGAGAATAGCTAAGTTTGATTAGATTCTAAACCTTAACACTAACTTGAATTAATATGTTTATTTTACATTACCTGTATTTAATCTAACCCACATAGAATAACTACTCTATAGCACCATTATTAAAATGGAAATTTTAAAATATTTACTAATGGTTAAAAAGTGAAACTCTCTAATTTAACCATCGATCGACCGTTCGACGAAAGGTTGAATAAATTAAGATTTTCATTGTGGCTGAGATTTTACGGACAACCAACACACACCGGCATCCCAAATCAAACTTTTTCACCAAAGATCAATGCATCAATTAAATTATTCATTTATTTTTTAATTCGAGAGAGTACAATCAATTCCTATACTACCCTTGATATTGACTTATGCGGCCGGTCGAAATTCCGAGTGTTAGAAACCAGCCTCACAGCAACAAGCCGACCTCCATTTGACAGTGAAATTGCCAGTGTGAAACAGGGGACCTGCTGCTTTTACGTTTTTCAACCCTAAAAACCCTAGCTTGGTTCAGAACCAGGACTAAGCGTATGCAAAATCTAAATCTTCAATGGAGGCTCTTTTTAGGCCTTTCCCGGTATGCGATTCCACGACATGCCGGAGGGAAACTAGAGCGATAGGATTCCAAGGTTTGACAAGCAGATTCTGCGGACTTGTGTTGTGTAAACTAAGAGGTATATTGTGTTTTTTTGTGCATAGTTTTGTTAAAGGAAATAGTGGTTTTTCATTAAATAAGTTGTCTCAGAGGTTTTTCAATTACAGCTTCTATCCGTAACAAATGCCTGCGAAGGGCGAGGCAGTCTTTGATAATGGCCGAGGCAGTAGTTGTAGGCTATCAGGAGGTTGGCCTCTATATTTTCTTTTGATCTCTCAAATTGAAATTGCCAGAAATACTTTTCCTTTGATCTTTTAAGTTGAAAAAGAAAACAAAAAACTGTGAAGTTTTTAAAAATGGAAAACCTCACTGAATAATAAAAAAAATGCATCTTTCTCATTATTGGTTGTATTATATAAATGAGTTATGATAAATTTTACTATAACTGAGTAATGTTGATTATCTCTGTTTATGCTTTTTGTTGTTTCTGTTTTCATTTAAAGATCCTATATATTGATATTTTTTATCCTTTTACAGGGAATTTAGAAACAAATAGTTAAAGCTATTGAAATAGGTAGCCCTCAAATTATACATTTCTACCGGCTTCCTCTACTAAGTGATAGTGCTGCAGCTCAACTTCTTAAGCGAGTATGGTGATTATTTATTCCTATTCAATCATTTTATGAATTTTTATTTAGATAGGACTCCTCGTAGTTCCTAGGAAAGGTTATAATAAAGCTATAATATGTTTAATAAACTTGCAAGTTCAGACGAAGATTTCCAATGAGATCGTTGAAATAAAGATCGAACATGTTTGCTTATATTTCATCATTTGATACGATTTGAAAGAAATTATAGTTAGAAAGTTACCAGTTTTCCCTCGTAGAGGTCGTATATTCGAAGTTTACCTTTACTTGGGATGAACTCCAGGGTTGACTCGTGAAAAAAAAATCTAAACCCCAAAACCCAAACCCCAAACCCCAATCCTCGAAACCTGAAACCCGAAACCCGAAACCCTAAACCCAAAACCCCAAACCGAAACCCCAAAACCTAAAACCCTAAATCCCTAAACCCTAAACCCCTAAAAGCCTAAACCCTAAACTTAAACCCTAAACCTGAAACCTTAAAACCCTAAACCCTGAACCTTAAATCCTAAACCCTAAACTCTAAACCCTAAACCCTTAAACCCTTAAACCCTAAACCCTAAACCCTCAAGCCTAAACCAGAAATCCGAAACCCTAAACCTGAAAACCTAAACCCTAAACCCTAAAAAACCCAAAACCCTAAAACGCCAAACCGTAAACCCTAAACATTAAACCCTAAACCCCTAAAACCCTAACCCTAAACCCTAAAACCTAAACCCTATACCCTAAACCCTTAACCCTAAATCCTAAACCCTAAAACCCTAAACCCTAAACCTTAAACCCTAAACCCTAAAACCTTAAACCCTAAACCCTAAGTCCTAAACCCTAAACCCCTAAAACCCTAAAATCCTAAACCCTAGAACCCTAAACTGAAATCCTAATCTAACCGAGAGAGAATAGCAAGCCGACCTCACAGTAGCAAGCCGACCTCCATTGGACAGTGAAATTGCTAGTGTGAAACAGGGGACCTGATGCTTTTACGCTTTTCAACACTAAAATAACCCTAAAAACCCTAGCTTAGTTCAGAACCAGGACCAAGCGTCTACAAAATCTAAAGCTTCAATGCAGGCTCTTTTCAGGCCTTTCCAGGTATGTGATTCCATGACATGCCGAAGGGAAACTAGAGCGTTAGGATTCCAAGGTTTGACAAGCAGATTCTGGGGACCTGCATTGTGTAGACTAAGAGATATATTATGTGTTTTTATGCATAGTTTTCTTCAAAGAAATAATGGTTTTTCATTAAATAAGTTGTCTCAAAGGTTTTTCAATTACAGCTTCTAGCCGTGATAAATGCCTGCGAAGGGCGGGGTGGTCTTTGATAAGGGTCGAGACAGTGGTTGCAGGCAATCAAGAGGTTGGCCTCTATATTTTCTTTTGATCTCTCAAATTGAAGTTGGTAGAAATACTTTTCCTTTGATCTTTTAAGTTGAAATAGAAAAAACATAAAAATAAAAAAACAGTGAAGCTTTTGAAAAGGGAAAACCTCGCTGAATAATAAAAAAATGCATCTTTCTCATTACTGGTTGTATTATATAAATGAGTTATGATAAATTTTACTACAACTGAGTAATGATGATTATCTCTGTTTATGCTTTTTGTTGTTTCTATTTTCATTTAAAGATCCTATATATTGACATTTTTTATCGTTTTACAAGGAATTCAGAAAGAAATAGCTAAAGCTATTGAAATAGATAGCCCTCAAATTATACATTTCTACCACCTTCCTCTACTAAGTGATAGTGCTGCAACTCAACTTCTTAAGCGAGTATGGTGATTATTTATTCCTATTCAATCATTTTAGGAATTTTTATTTAGAGAGGACTCCTCGTAGTTGCTGGGAAAGGTTATAATAAAGCTCTAATATGTTTAATAACCTTGCAGGGTTAGACAAAGATTTCCAATGAGATCGTTGAAATAAAGACTGAACAGGTTTGCTTATATTTCATCATTTGATTCTGTTTGAAAGAAATTTCAGTTAAAAAGTTACCAGTTTTCCCTCGTAGAGGTCATATATTTGGAGTTTTGATTTACTTGGGATGAACACCGGGGTTGACTCATGAAAAAAAATCTAAACCCCAAACCCCAAAACCCGAAACTAGAAACCATAAACCCTAAACCCCAAACCAAATCCCTAAACCCTAAACCCTAAACCCTAAAACCCTAAAACCCTAAACCCTAACCCTAAACCCTAAACCCTAAAACCCTAAACCCCTAAACCCGAAACCCTAAACCCTAAAGCCTAAAGCCTAAACCCTTAAACCCTAAACCCTAAAAGCCTAAACCTTAAACCCACAACCCACAACCCACAACCCTAAACCCGAAACCCTAAACCCTAAAAAAACCCTAAACCTTAAACGAGAAACCCTAAAACGCTAAACCCTAAAACCCTAAACCCCTAAAACCCAAACCCTAAACCCTAAACCCAAATCCCAAACCCTAAACCCTTAACCCTAAAACCCTAAACTCTAAACCCTAAACCCTACAGCTAAAACCCTAAAACCCTAAACTAAAACCCTAATCTAACCCACAGAGAATAGCTAAGTTTGATTAGATTCTAAACCTTAACACTAACTTGAATTAATATTTTTATTTTAATTTAGTTGTATTTAATCTAACCCACATAGAATAACTACTAACTAGCACCGTTATTAAAATGGAAATTTTAAAATATTTATTAATGGCTAAAAAGTGAAACTCTCAAATTTAACCATCGATCGACCGTTTGATGAAAGGCTGAATAAATTAAGATTTTCATTGTGGCTGAGATTTTCAGGACGACCGACGCACACCCGCATCGCGAATCAAACTTTTTGACCAAAGATCAACGCATCAATTAAAATATTTATTTATTTTTTAATTCGAGAGAGTACAATCAATTCCTATACTACCCTTGATATTGACTTACGCGACTCATCGAAATTCCGAGTGTTAGAACTCGAGGAACCTTGGGACCTCACAGCAGTAAGCCGACCTCCATTCAACAATGAAATTGCTAGTGTGAAACAGGGGACTTGCTGCTTTGACGCTTTTCAACCCTGAAAAAACCCTAAAAACCTTAGATTGGTTCAGAACTGGGACCAAGCGTCTGCAAAATATAAAGCTTCAATGGAGGCTCTTTTCAGGCATTTCCTGGTATGCAATTCCACGACATGCCGGAGGGAAACTAGAGCAATAGGATTCCAAGATTTGACAAGCAGATTTTGGGGACTTGCGTCGTATAGACTAAGAGTCATATTGTGTTTTTTTTGCATAGTTTTGTTAAAGGAAATAGTGGTTTTTCATTAAATAAGTTGTCTAAGATGTTTTTCAATTACAGCGTCTAGCAGTAACAAATGCCTGCGAAGAGCGGGGTGGTCTTTGATAAGGGCCGAGGCAATGGTTGCAGGCAATCATGAGGTTGGCCTCTATATTTTCTTTTGATCTATCAAATTGAAATTGGCAAAAATACTTTTCCTTTAATCTTTTAAGTTGAAATAGCAGAAAAATTAAAAAAAAGCAGTGAAGTTTTTCAAAAGGGAAAACCTCACTGAATAATAAAAAAAATGCATCTTTCTCATTACTGGTTGTATTATATATAAATGAGTTATAATAAATTTTACTACAACTGAGTAATGCGGATTATCTCTGTTTATGCTTTTTGTTGTTTCTGTTTTCATTTAAAGATCCTATATATTGACATTTTTTATCCTTTTATAGGGAATTCAGAAAGAAATAGTTAAAGCTATTGAAATAGTTAGCCCTCAAATTATACAGTTCTACCGGCTTCCTCTACTAAGTGACAGTTCTGCAGCTCAACTTCTTAAGCGAGTATGGTGATTATTTATTCCTATTCAATCATTTTAGGAATTTTTATTTAGAGAGGACTCCTCTTAGTTGCTGGGAAAGGTTATAATAAAGCTATAATATGTTTAATAACCTTGCAGGTTTAGACGAAGATTTCCAATGAGATCGCTGAAATAAAGACTGAACATGTTTGCTTATATTTCATCATTTGACTCACTTTGAAAAGAAATTATAGTTAGAAAGTTACCAGTTTTCCCTCGTAGAGGTCGTATATTCGGAGTTTACCTTTACTTGGGATGAACTGTGGGGTTGACTCGTGAAAAAAAATCTAAACCCCAAACCTCGAAACCTAAAACCCTAAACCCTAAACTCTAAACCCCAAACCCCAAACCCCAAACCGAAACCCTAAAACCCTAAACCCTAAACCCCTAAAAGCCTAAACCCTAAACTTAAAACCTAAACCCTAAACCCTAAACACTAAACTCTAAACCTTAAACCCTAAAACCATAAACCCCTAAAACCATAAACCCGAAACCCTAAAACCATAAACTCTAAGCCCTAAACCCTAAACCCTTAAACCATAAAACCCTAAACCCTAAAACCATAAAACCCTAAACCCTAAACCCCTAAAATCCTAAAATCCTAAACCCTAAACTTAAACCCTAAACCCTTAAAACCCTAAACTTGAAACCTTAAAACCCTAAACCCTAAACCCCTAAACCCTAAACCCGAAACCCTTAAAAACCCTAAAACCATAAACCCTAAAACGCTAAACCCTAAAACCCTAAACCCTAAACCCCTAAAACCCAAACCCTAAACCCTAAAACTTAAACCCTAAACCCAAACCCTAAACCCTAAACCCTAAACCCTGAACCCTAAACCCTAAAACCCTAAACCCTAAGCCATAAACCCTAAACCCTAAGCCCTAAAACCCTATGCCCTAAACTCTAAACCCTAAACCCCTAAAACCCTAAAATCCTAAACCCTAAACCCTAAAACCCTAATCTAACCCACAGATAATAGCTAAGTTTGATTAGATTCTAAACCTTAACACTAACTTGAATTAATATTTTTATTAGTTTAGCTGTATTTAATCTAACCCACATAGAATAACTACTATATAGCACCGTTATTAAAATGGAAATTTTAAAATATTTACTAATGGTTAAAAAGTGAAACCCTCATATTTAACCATGGATCGACCATTTGACGAAAGGTTGAATAAATTAAGATTTTCATTGTGGCTGAGATTTTCTAAACAACCAACGCACACCCGCATCGCGAATCAAACTTTTTGACCAAATATCAACTCATCAATTAAATTATTTATTTATTTTTTTTATTTTTTTAATTCGAGAGAGTACAATTAATTCCTATACTACTCTTGATATTGACTTACGCAACCGATCGAAATTCTGAGTGGTAGAACTCGAGGAACCTTGGGACCTCACAACAGCAAGCCGACCTCCATTCGACAGTGAAATTGCCAGTGTGAAATAGGGGACCTGCTACTTTTACGCTTTTCAACCCTGAAAAAACCCTAAAAACCCTAGGTTGGTTTAGAACAAGGACCAAGAGTCTGCAAAATATAAAGCTTCAACGGAGGCTCTTTTCAAACCTTTCCCGGTATGCGATTCCATGACATGCCGGAGGGAAACTAGAGCGATAAGATTCCAAGGTTTGACAAGCAGATTCTAGGGACCTGCGTTGTGTAGACTAAGAGGTATATTGTGTTTTTTTATGCATAGTTTTCCTAAAGGAAATAATGGTTTTTCATTAAATAAGTTGTCTTGAAGGTTTTTCAATTACAGCTTCTAGCCGTAACAAATGCCTGCGAAGGGCGGAGCGATCTTTGATAAGGGCCGAGGCAGTGGTTGCAGGCAATCAGGAGGTTGGCCTCTATAATTCTTTTGATCTCTCAAATTGAAATTGGTAGAAATACTTTTCCTTTGATCTTTTAAGTTGAAATAGCCGAAAAAATAAAAGAAAAGAAAAAAGAAAAGAGAAAGAAAAAAGAAAAAAGAAAAAAGAAAAAAGAAAAAAGAAAAAAGAAAGTGAAGTTTTTGAAAAGGGAAAAAAAATAGTGAAGTTTTTGAAAAGGGAAAACCTCCAATTTCAAGTTCAAACATTATGAAAAAAGATTGAAAATAAAATCCACATCCAAAATAAATAAATTATTCCAAAAAGCATCCAAAGTAAACACTCAATGTATTTAGAAAACAAAAAACAAAAAATACCCTCATAAAATCATTTATGAGTTTTACTCAATAGTTTAAATGGGAAGCTAGGCAATCCCATTCAACTCTTTAGGTCTTTTTTTTTGACAAGTTCGGTTGCTGTTCATTAACTGAAAAAAGAGGCTAGAGCCTTACATAGATTGCTTCTGGAGCAATTTTGATCCCAGGAGTTACAAAAAAGAATTTCTCCTTGATCCTTATCTTAACTAGACTACTACTAGTGCTACTTAAACTACTGTAGATACAGACATACTGATTTCCCCAAAATTTGCACTTACAAATCATGATCAATCGATCTCAATGTGACTTATTTTTCTGGCTGTTGATCCTTCTGGATCCATATTGAGTTCAGTGGGTTTGGCACTTGAGGAGGAGGAAGCCTCCTTCTTTTCTAGCATTTTCTTGAGTGCATCAATCTTCTCTTCAGCATGTATGCATTTTTGTTCTGCATTAATGCATCTGTTGTGCAACGCACTGTATTGCTCGTGGAGGGTGTGTACCCTGTGCAAAAAGAGCTCCATTTCAGCTTTGTATTTGGTATGAAGGATCTTAACCTGCTCCTCCAACCTGTGTTCCAGAATGCTAATTTTGTCTTCGAGTTGGTTTTCCATACTACGGACCAAATCTTCCAGCGCTCCTTGCTGGGCTCGAAGTTCGTTAAACTCCTTGTTTAAGTCTCGGCAATGCCAGCAATCCTCTGGACGCTCCATGTTTTCTTTTGACTGGATGTGGGTTGCGTTCTTTGGCGTTGTCTGATGGCTGTTCCAATTCTTTTGATTGTTGCTGCGGCTTCTGTTGAGGCACTTTACTGCGGTGGGCTCCCCTACACGATCGCACAGAGGATTTCTGAGACCGCTACTTTCCCCCTTGATGTTCTGATGACAGTCAACGATGCTCTGTAACAGGATAAGAGCAGAGCTTCTGAGGCACTTCCTATTCTTACTTGAACTTTTGTTGTAAGGATGACCTCCGTCTCCTATTTTGCTTTCAAGTTCGCAATGGGTATTTCCAGGAGTGCATTGGAGCGAATGCTGCGGGCGGGTACTTATGAAGTTTCTGTGGGCATACTGGCGGGAGAGGCTTCTCCTTATCCCGATACTTTGACGGGAGTTAGAGCTACCCTTTCCAACGCAATTTTGAGTTCTGTTGCATATATCTTGGTTGGGATTGCCATCTCTGCAACAAGGACGATTCTCTGCATTGCAAATCTTAACTTTTGTGATTTGAGTTGAGGTTCCTTGCTGTTTACACCTTTCTGCGCTGTCATACTTATCCTTCTTATCATGAGATCCTTTGGAGTGATTGCTGCAGCTGGTTCTGCAGGATATGAGATCACATGTTGCAAGTGGATGATTGTGACTCATGGAATCGGTTGAGTAGTGATGCGATCATTGCAGCGCAGCTGCCCTTTTGGGTGGTGGCATGCTTGATTAGCATGAGAGTCCGCTTTTTTATTTAGACTCCTTAAAATGTGATAGTAGTTGGCTTCCTCTATCAATTTATGTAGATTTTGATTTCTTATGTTGATTTGTTGTAGGAGAGTGTTAGGAGTGTTTTGTTTTTGCTCCATAAGGCGTATGATAATTGCTGAATCGCCAAAGACATTAACTTTCTTGATTCCCAGATTGATTACTTGGATTAGACCTTGAAATAGAGCCAGCCCTTCAGCCCGATTGTTGGTCAAGTCTCCAAGCCCCCATTCAAAAAACAAGATTGTTGTGCCATTTGCATTGCATATAACACCACCAGCACCTGCTCGACCCGGGTTGGATTTTGAAGCTCCATCAAAAAATAGACAATATTTGTTGCTGTTACTCAACCAGAGGGCGAATTCTTCCTCCTTGGGTCTCAGTTTCCACGCTGTGGCTGTCTCTTTTGTTTTTTGCTCCTCCTTTACGGTTTCATAGCTGTTAATTACGTTGCCATAATTGAGCAAGTCTCTTTCTTCAACACTGAGGTTGCTGAGATTGATTTTGCTGTGAGGTCGAATGGTCACAGTTTCAACGGCTAAGCTTATAGCTTTGTGGCATATCTTTCTAATGTTATGATTTTTGTCTTGAAACACTTTCTTATTTCTTGCTATCCAGATACTCCACAGCATTGTTAGGGGCAGAGTATTCCAGATTCTTTGAGATAACTTGATTTTCTTGCTCTTCCATGGACAAAGCTTCTTCCAATTTTTGATTGCCTCTACTATGCTTGGATTAGGATTCCACTCTGTTCTTCCAACAGCGGCTAATTCTTTCCAACAGTTAGCTGCCACCTTACAGTTGATAAATAGATGCTGCATTGTCTCTTCTTCTTGAAGACATATTGGACATCTGGAGGGGCCTATGATTCCTCTTTTTTTGAGGTTTTCAGCTGTTAAAATTTTCCCTTTCATTAGGAGCCAACAAAAGAATTTGACTTTGGGGGGGGCCTCTGCTTTCCAAACAAGCTTCCAATGGTTCCATATGTCCTGTGGAAAGGCGTTGGCGCAGAGGTGGTGATATCCTGCCTTGGTCGTGTACTCCGCGCCTGATGGATCCCATCGCAAGCTGTCTCTTGCCCCTTTCTGAGTCGGGGCTTTGCTGTGTAACTGCTCTTTGAGAGCGCTGAAATTTGGATGAAGATCCCTTGGGTAGTCTGGCAGCTCCCAGCCAATCCATTCTTTGAGGGGGTCTCCCCACTTGGAAATTTGGGCAAGATTCCAAATTCCTTTGCCTTGTAACCAGTTTAAAGCTGGAAGAACCTCTTCTTTGGATTCCACTGGACTTTGACCAAGAATTCTATCCTTAGATATGCTTATGCTGCCTCCCTCTCCTGGTACTTTGGAGACATGCTGTGCCATGATAGGGATAATTTTCTTGCATAACTTCCAGATGTTGGAGCTGTCTCTGTTGGGTATGTTTTTCTCTAGTAGCTTGTGCCTGGAGTCACTGAGATACTTGGCTTCTAAAATTGATTTCCACCAAGCCTGGCTCCCCGTGATTAATCTCCAAACTATTTTTGCCCCGAGCGCTAGGTTCAAAAGATAAGGAGATCTTATTCCAAGACCTCCTTTTTCTTGGGGCTGAATGATACTTTTCCAACCAACCAAATTGAATTTTTTCTTCTCTGTTTTCCCTCCTTGCCAGAGAAAAAAGCGAAGGGCTTTTTCCAACTTGTGGTGAAAATTCATTGGAGCTTGGAGCAAAGTAAAACGATAGATAGGGAGAGAGATCAAACCTGATTTGAGAAGGACAAGACGGCCTGCTGGGTTCAGCCACATGGTTCCCCACTGCTGGATTTTCCTCTTGATCTTGTCGAGAATAGTGTTCCAAGTTTCTGTCTTCAGAGGGCCTTTGCTCACTGGCATACCTAGGTAGGTGAAGTGGTTCCATTCAGTCTTGTAGGTGACTTCTAAGATATTTGCAATACTTTGAGTTTTGTGGGCCGATATATTCCATCCATAAATACAGCTTTTATCTTGATTTATTTTTCCTCCGGAGCATTCCATAAACTGGTCCAGGATCCTTTTGAAGCGCCTAGCAATGATAGTCGAAGCACCTCCCATTAGAAGGGTATCATCAGCAAATTGAGAGTGATTTATGTTTTTTGTGCCATGCGCGAACTTGATCCCTATTATCAGTCCTGCCCTTCTATTATAGTCCAGTGCTTTGCTTAGAGATTCAGCCATTAGAATAAATAGGTAGGGGGAGAGGGGGCAGCCTTGCCTTAGGCCTCGTGAGGATTGAAAGGCTGTGCAGGGTCGTCCATTCACAAGAGGCGAAATCCAGGGGTTGGAGATACATGCTTTGATCATGCAGATGAAGGAATCATTGAATCCTAGCTTGCTTAGGACAGCATATAGAAATGAATGATTGATTCTATCGAAAGCATTTGCTAGATCAAGCTTAAGAATAAAACCTTTTTCCTTTCGGCTGAGGCTTGAGTGAATAGCTTCTTGGACCAGAAGGATAGAGTCAGAAATATGTCTGTTGGCCAAGAATCCACCCTGATTTTCAGATATCAGAGTAGGAAGGAGAGGCTTAAGTCTTGAGGACAGAATTTTTGTTATTATTTTATAGGCCGAGTTGCATAGGGATATTGGACGGAATCTGGCAAAGGAGGTTGGCCGGTTCTCTTTAGGAATGAGAGCTAAATAGGTTGAGTTTGTAAAGCCTCCAATTTTACCTTTTTTTAAGACCCAGCATATCATTTTGAGGATGTCCTTTTTGATCAAAGACCAAAATTCTCTATAGAAGCTGATTGGAAATCCATCTGGGCCTGGGGCTTTGTCCGGATGGAGGCTCCAAATCGCCTTTTTTATTTCCTCTTCTTCAACTTCTTTTGTGAGGCTATTATTCATTTCTGGAGTGACCTCTCTGCTCATGTGCTGGAGAAAGTTTGCATAGTCCACCTCATTGTGGTCCTTGGTTAATAGAGTTTTGAAGTGGGCTGTAGCCGCTTCCTTGATTGCTTCTTGAGAATCGTGCATGTTCCCTTCTCCATCTCGGATTGCGTTCACTGTATTGTTGTTTTTTCTTATTGTGGCTTGTTTGTGAAAATAGGAAGTGTTTTTATCACCTTCACGTAGCCAAGTTTGCCGAGATTTTAACCTCCATTTGCTTTCTTCATCTCTAACAGTTTGAGATAATGCTGCATACAATCTGATTTCACTTTGCCTGGCTTGCTGGGTGAGTCCTTCCACTTCTATATTTTGCTGTATTTTTTCGAGCTGCTGTTTGATTTCTTTTTTTGCTGCCTCGGGCTCCTTGTAATAGATTTTTGCCCATGCCTTTAACGCATTTCTTGTTTGCTTGATTTTCGATTCCCATATGTAAATGGGGGATCCTTCCACGTGTTGCAGCCAGGGTTGCTTGATGATTTCACGTGCTGCTGGGTTTTGATTCCAAAGGGAGGAATATTTGAAGGGAATGGCACCAAGAGGGCTTTGACTTTGCAAAGAGAGGGTAATGGGGAAATGATCTGAGGCAGAGGAGTTGAGGACTTCAGATTGCCCAATAGAGAAGGAGGAAAGGAAAGCGATGTTGACGAGGAATCGGTCAAGTCGCTCCATTATATTACCAGCTCCCAATCGCCTATTACTCCATGTGTACTTGCGATTCTTGGGCTTTAGATCCACTAGATCCTTATCATGCATAATGCGTTCTAACCGATTTCGCCATTGGTCGGCAGTGAAGTTCCCTCCTCTTTTTTCATTTGAGTGTAAGATAAGGTTTAGATCCCCCGCTAGGATGAGATTGTTATCATTATCTCCATCTAACTCTTCTTCTAAGGTGGTCCAGCAGATCTCTTTTTCCCTAAATTGATTGGGAGAATATATGTTGTAAATTTTTACCTCTTTGCCATTGTCCTTGTTTTCCAGCTTAGTGCTTATCCAATGCTGCTGTGTTTTGGTCACCTGACAGCTCCATCTGTTTACATTCCACATAGTTAAAATACCCCCTGATGCTCCCCTAGCTTCGCTGGTACAGCCTTCATACTGCTTGTGTTGTTCAATGAGTTTACTGATTTCAACCTGACTTAGCTTTGTTTCTTGAATAAGTAGGATATCTGGCTTTTCACTACGGATTAACTCCATGAGGGCAGCTTTTTTGGAGGGGTGCCCTAGTCCCCTGCTGTTCCAGGACAGCACTTTCATCATTATTTACCTGTGTTGTGCAGAGGTGCTCGCCTCTCTTTGCCTTTGAGGTTGCCTTCCTTGTCCGAGATTCCTAGTATGAAGGTTTCTATTGGCGTCTGGGATCCCATTGCAATATCCTTTTGTGCACTTTCCTCTCGATGCTGTTTTGCAGATTTCCTTCCTGGCCCAAGTTTTTTCTGAGGCTCATTGGAAACAACTAGATCCTTTGAAAGGCTTCTTGTGATTCTAGTTGAGGTGCTATTCGGTGAAGGTTGAGAGATATGGGGGGGCGAGGAGGATTGATGTTCAGGCTCATGAGAGGGATCTTCCTCAGAGAGAGATGCAAAGGGGTTTGAGGACGGGGGATCAGAAGCCCGTGGAGGGGAAGGAGGAGAGGGAGAAGTAACTTGCTGAGAGGATGGGGGAGGAGGTCCAGAGCTGGATGGTTGCATGGAGGATGAGGGTTTTATCAATGAGGGCTCAGCTGTATCTTGCGGAGGGTTTGATTTTTTTTTTTTTCCGAACAATTTCCCATGCTTCCTCGGGGGCTTCTTTGTTAACATTATCTTCTGATCTAAATTTGGTGCATCTGTTAGCAAAATGACCATATTCATGGCATACCTTACATTTGAAGGGGAGCTGCTCGTAATCCACTTGCTGAATGTGCGTCCAGTGGTCGACTTGGAGTTTGACTGCTTCTGGTAAGCCTTTACTTAGGTCCACTTCTACGCATATCCTCGCACAGGCATACATGTTCTCCTTTGGTTCCGATCTGTCCACATATTTCCCCACTGCGTTTCCAATAGCACGAACAGATTCATCTCCCCAGCAGTGGAGTGGGAGATGTGGCAAGCGAACCCATACCGGGACCGCATTAGGAACATCCATTTCTGGATCAAAATCGGGAGTCCATCGATTGAGATAAAGTCCTCTGGTGTCCATAAAATAAGGACCGTTCCTGAATATGAGGTTGCGATCTTCCACTGATTCAAAGAGGAAGGTGTAGTATCCCCTTCCACAAAATCTTATAGCAATTTTCCCTTGGACCATCGTATTCCAGTTTCTTTCCACCCATTTTTGAACCGTGCGAGGGGAAGGCCACAATCCTGTAAACTGTCCAACTAATGCACGATCTGCTAGAGTTACAGCAGCTCTTCTTGGTAGCGCTGTGGGCAGAGGGATCAGCGGTATTTCATCCAGTTTCTTGATAAACTTTGAAGCTGTGGGACGGATTCGTGCCGTATTGGTTTCTGGAACGAGCATGGCAAATGCTTTCTCCATTTCAGAGAGCTCCTGAGAAGGCTGAGTCATGGCTCCGAAAGGAGGAAAAAAAGGGCAGCGGGGGAAGGGGACCGAAGAAAGAACAAGTTGAGGCGACGAGGCGGAGGGAGCAGCTGCCACAGAGCTACTGCAAGGAGGGCAGGAGGCCCGAAAGAAGACCCGGGCTCGGGAGAGCAGGAGGCTCCAACCACGAAACCAGGTCAGGGCTGCGGCCCAGCAGCGGGGCTGCCTGGCGCGGAGAGCACTAGCAGCTAAGGCCAGAACCAGAAGGGTTCGCTGCCCATTTTCTCAGCGGGATACTAAGTTTAAAGTCTCAACCAATTAAAAGGTAGTGGGCTTGGCCCGGTTCGGTTACTATTCGCACGACGAGCACCGACCTTGCTCGGGATCGAACACAAGACCAGTCCGTCATGACGAGGTCGACCTTACCACTACGCCGCCTCCACGACCTTTAAAGGTAGTGGGCTTGGCCCGGTTCGGTTACTATTCGCACGACGAGCACCGACCTTGCTCGGGATCGAACACAAGACCAGTCCGTCATGACGAGGTCGACCTTACCACTACGCCGCCTCCACGACCTTCATTCAACTCTTTAGGTCTTATCAACTATAAGTTCCAACAATTTAATATAAGATTCTTTTAAATATTCAAAAAATAATAATAAAACAATTGAGAAGAAAAACTAATAAATAACAACGTGCATTATAATTTGTTACAATTTAATTTAGAAATTTCATAGACCTGAATGGAGAAGAAACAATGAACGAATATTCCATAAGAACAAACAATGCAATGCAAATCTGAAAAAATAAGAATGAAAAAAGAATATTTTAACATTGAAAAACCGATCCTTTGTGAGAAGTGTTTAATCTCTGAATTTTATTTTTAAACTGCTCTTTACATGATTTTTAAAATTTATTTTATTAAAAATAAATAATGCTAATTAGTCCTTTTAAAAGCATATATGCTAAACTGACATAAAAAATTACTGCCCTTAAAAATAAATAATGTTAATTAATCCACACCTATCACTAGCATATCCAAAAATTACACCTATTTTAATTTTAAAGCCTGCCTCATTTAAAATAAATAAATTATTCCAAAAAACATCTAAACTAAACTAAACTTCACAAGAACATAGTAATAACATTCCACCTTGGAATTTGTCTGTTCAAATACTTCATAAAAAATATTCAAAAATTGCAAAGTTTTAGAATAAAATATCTGGAAAGCTTATCAATTGTCTCAAAATGTGTCTAATTTTTCATATTAAAAGCTATCAATGAAATCATAGCAAACTCAAAAACCTAATAAAAACTTTAAAACCCAAATCTCCCATTAAAAAATAAAATCTTTAAAACAAAGTAGTAATAATAACAGTAAATGTAAAAGATATTTTTATAGCCAATGTGTTTAAAACAAAAAAATTATAATTCCATTTATCTGTGCCGGGAGCAGTTCAAAGGGAGGCTGGAGGAGCTTATAGGCATGGTGATTGTTGCTAATAATTACGGGCAAACGGAAGTCGGCAAGATGGGGTTCCAGATGTTCGTCCAAAAGTATGTTGGTCGGCGTCACATCACAGTGAACCATAAAATATCGCAGTGAACCATAAAATCGCTGTAGCCGTGATAAAGATATTCCAACGCAAAAGCCATTCCCAACTGCACAGGCTTGGCGGATAAATGGTGTGGGAGCAGACACTGGGTTGTCGCAGAGCGGGAGATGGGCGGATAAATGGTGTGGGAGCGGACACTGTTTGTTGTAGAGCGGGAGATTTGAAGGGATCTATTTTAACAGAACATTTCTTTATGCTTTTTTTCGCTGTGGTTCACGGTCACTGAGTGGCCGCTACATCCACGGTAGAGAAGCGGGGAAGTTCCACCCGAAGGGATCTGCCCGTCGGCCATAACAGGCCTAACCCCGAGGGCGTCGATGAGATTTGACCCCGTGACCTCCCAACTGGGAAAGTGCTTTAGCAACGAGAACTCGACCATTTGAGCTATCCCTTGGGGCTAGAACATTTCTTTATGCTAGACGCAACGGATTTGGTTATTGTCTTATTTTTTTGGAATTGATTCAACTATTTTCAATCTGATGGGCGAAAAAACTGACTCAACTGTTTTCAATCCGATGGCGGAGACCATTTCCACTGATTCAACTATTTTCAATCTGATGGGCGAGAAAACTGACTCAACTGCGAACACTGACTCCACTGTTTTCAATCCGATGGCGGAGACCATTTCAATCGTTTAACAATGAAATCAACAATAAATGAGATAACAGGTGGCATGGGAGGAAAGTGTTTTCAAAAGGGATGCCTTACGGCATAATTAAGATTTTCATTGTCGCTGAGATTTTTTCGACGACCAACGCACACCCACATCGCGAATCAAACTTTTTGACCAAAGATCAACGCTTCAAACTTTTTGACCAAAGATCAACGCCTCCATTAAATTATTTATTTATTTTTTGATTCTAGAGAGTACAATCAATTCATATACTATCTTTGATATTGACTTAGGCCGCTGGTCGAAATTCTTACATATCTTTTGATTCATATTCTAAATTAAAAAGGACATAGGGTTTATTGGAGGGAGCAGAGAGTGGCTACAAATTAGTGGACATAATACATGGACATCACACGTCGAAGAATGATATTTCTCACTATTCGCTGTCAAAAAGACCCCAACACCCAAATGCCATCATAATGCCAAACAAAAATGATCCTCCATTGATGCCATTGCCCAACACTCTCCATTTCCTCGCCATCAAGTATTGCTGAAAAGATTCATCCATCATTCTTTCCTGTTCTTCTCCCCATTTCTTCGCAAAATTTAAATTTATGACCGAGAGGCATCTAGCCAAAACATAGTGTCCTCCATTGCCGAGCAAGAACCTTAACCCACCCATCCAAATCTCTGTAAAGGTAGTGAAATGTCCCCCCGATCTCATGGTAAATGGGGCAACTAAAGATGAGGTTCTTCCTCCGATTCTGTCTTGTGCAGGTGGCACAACTATCAAATCCTATCCGAGCGAGGGAGGTGGTGATCAGTTTCAACTCGAAGTCGATGCAAGCCAACTCTGAACTGACCAAGGGGGCTCTGGAGGCGGTGCATACACACGGGCAGGACAATAAGGCCATCCCTTAGCTGTAGGAAGTGCCCAAAGTCAAAAGCAATCTTAGAGTGTTAGAACCCGAGGAACCTTGGGACCTCACAGCAGCAAGCCGACCTCCATTCGACAGTGAAATTGCCAGTGTGAAACAGGGGACCTGCTGCTTTTACACTTTTCAACCCTGAAAGAACCCTAAAAACCCTCGCTTGGTTCAGAACCAGGACCAAGCGTCTGCAAAATCTAAAGCTTCAATGGAGGCCCTTTTAAGGCCTTTCCCGGTATGCGATTCCACGACATGCCGGAGGGAAACTAGAGCGATAGGATTCCAGGGTTTGACAAGCAGATTCTGGGGACCTGCGTTGTGTAGACTAAGAGGTATATTGTGTTTTTTTGTGCATAGTTTACTTAAAGGAAATAATGGTTTTTCATTAAATAAGTTGTCTGAGGTTTTTCAATTACAGCTTCTAGCCGTAACAAATGCCTGCGAAGGGCGGGGCGGTCTTTGATAAGGGCCGAGGCAGTGGTTGCAAGCAATCAGGAGGTTGGCCTCTATATTTTCTTTTGATCTCTCAAATTGAAATTGGCAGAAAGACTTTTCCTTTGATCTTTTAAGTTGAAAACAAAAACAGTGAAGTTTTTGAAAAGGGAAAACCTCGCTGAATAATAAAAAAAATGCATCTTTCTCATTACTGGTTGTATTATATAAATGAGTTATGATAAATTTTACTACAACTGAGTAATGCTGATTATCTCTGTTTATGCTTTTTGTTGTTTCTGTTTTCATTTAAAGATCCTATATATTGACATTTTTGATTCTTTTACAGGGAATTCAGAAAGAAATAGTTAAAGCTATTGAAATAGGTAGCCCTCAAATTATACATTTCTACCGGCTTCCTCTACTAAGTGACAGTGCTGCAGCTCAACTTCTTAAGCGAGTATGGTGATTATTTATTCCTATTCAATCATTTTAGGAATTTTTATTTAGAGAGGACTCCTCGTAGTTGCTGGGAAAGGTTTTAATAAAGCTATAATATGTTTAATAACCTTGCAGGTTCAGACGAAGATTTCCAACGAGATCGCTGAAATAAAAACCGAACAGGTTTGCTTATATTTCATCATTTGATTCCCTTTGAAAGAAATTATAGTTAGAAAGTTACCAGTTTTCCCTCGTAGAGGCCGTATATTCGGAGTTTACCTTTACTTGGGATGAACTCCGGGGTTGACTCGTGAAAAAAAATCTAAATTTCACGGTTTACAATTTCTACATGATGCAAAGTTTCAATGTGAACTGTTATCAATGATCATAAATGATACTACATATTCCAAAGTGCGATAAACTGTTGGCAGGTCTGTTTGTAGTCTGCCAGGAAGTCGGGTAAGAAAATTGCAAAATAAGTGCATTTTGTTACGTGTCTTTTGTTCACAGGCAATCATGTGAGCCTTGTCTAGTCAACATAACTTGCATCTTACTCGTGACTCTGAGTCAGATTCTGAAGAGCTGACTTAGCTGGTCTCCTTAAAGATTAGAAGGAGACTCAGGCGACAAGATAAAATTATTATCATGTTAATTTTCAATTCAGCTGCATTAGCTTTGAAAACCCACGAGATTGTAATAACCTACCCTGACATGAAATAAACTGCTTTCTAATTTGCAGTGTTTTAATGTTGGCTTGAGTTCACCATTGTCTAATGATAAACTTGCGATATTAAAATGGTTGCTTGGGGAAACATACGAGCCCGAAAAGTTACAGGCTCAAAGTCTGCTGGAGATGGGAATGCCAAGTAAGTTGATCTCTGTTTTTTTCTGAGAAAGTATTTAAATAGTTTCTATACGGTTAATATTACAGACAATGGTTGTATTCGTTTTATTAATGCATATAGTGATTGGCAAGTTTGGAAGGTGTAGTATTTGCCACTGATATTTTTCATGCAGTTGTGATTGTTGATTTTGAATATTCAAATTTGTGTGAAATATATAAGATGAATAGGTAAAGAGAATAAGCATTTGGAGGCAATGCTTGTCAAGATTGAGGGATGTTACAATAAAAGATGAAAAGATGAAGAAAATAAGCATTTGAAGGCCATGTCTCCCAAGATTGAGGGATGTCTTTGTTATCATACAAAGGTGGAGTTTCCTTCTAGAAAATTAACCGAAGTGCAAAGTATCGCATGCTTCTAATCACTGATGGATGGCACACGTTACTTTCTTTTCTTTTCATCTCCTTCGATAGTGTTTAATTTTCTGCAAGTAATTGGGAATCGCTGCAATGCTCATTTGGAAGGATTAGCAACTAGCCAAGAATAGTCAGTAATTTCTCTTATGGCACAGTAAGGTGATTTAGTCTTTTTCACTGGATGGGATGTGCATGTTTGATTTTCAAAAATCCCCACAGTTTGATTGGGATAAGTTTTAACAGTTAGGTAAACTCTTTTATTTTGATAAAACTTACGAATCATGATCAAGGACTGCAAACAAAATTCTGCATGAACTATACTAGCAAAGATCATATATTCACATTTTTTATTCTGTCTCTTGTTTGCTTTGTTGACAATGTGGAATCTGCAGGGACTGGCTCAACTATATTAGTTGAAGTAGGCCCTCGCCTTTCATTTACTACTGCATGGTCAGCAAACGCTGTTTCAATATGCAAGGCCTGTACATTGACCGAAGTCACTCGCATAGAAAGATCAAGGCGGTATTTGTTATGTCTAAAAACAAATGCCTCTGCACTGCAACAAAGCCAGCTAGATGACTTCGTGGCAATGGTGAGTGAGAAATCTGTGGTTTTATTTCATGAGATTGCCTCATACTTTATGTAGAAAGATATTGACAGCTTTTGTAAAATGATCCCAAATTTAGATCAAACCATTATGATTGTATATTAAGCTTTATTTGTAGTTTGGGAATTAGCAAAATTTGTATTTCCTTTTCTCAAACTTCTATGAACATTGATTTGTTTTTTTCAATTGACAGGTCCATGATAAAATGACAGAATGCATTTACCCCTCAAAGCTATTATCTTTTAAGACAAATGCTGTGCCAGAACCTGTCGTTCAGGTGCCATTACTCGAGGTATCACTACTTTTTCTTTTTCTTTTTTGTTTCAAAGAAGAAAAGTGAGCAATTTTATTATATGTATAACAAAATTACATTTGCAGATGCTTGCATTCCTGTGGCTTATAGCCCTTGGTTTTCTGGGAAATGGAGATCCCTAAAGCCATTCAAAAGAAAGTCTAGTATATAGCTTCAGTTCTGAAGTAGACAAAATTATAGAGTTTTAACATCCTGTAGAGATACAATGTAATATCTTAGGGAATTTTTTGCCCTAGGGTTGCTTAGATAACTAGGGTTTCAACAGAAAACTCCTTTGCTTCTTCAATACAACCTAGTTCATTCAATAGCCACTGTAGTGTCCAAGGAAATTTTGCCTTATGGTAACTTAGGGTTTCAACAAAATCCTTTGTGGCTTGGAAATGATACCAATTATTCAATAGGACAAATGTAATTAAACAATACAATCTTCAGTAAATAGCACTGCTCCTTCAAATCAACAAAATAAAACATTTGATTCAGTAGCTATAATTCAACCATTCATTAGTTCCTGAAAGTTCCAGATCCAACAATTTCGGCACAATCCCTAAATTCAGCCAATCTTGACTGATAAGTAACCCTAACCAGAGACCGAGCTAATCTAGACTAATTCGCAGAGTTCTGAACAATTTCTTGACCAGAAAAGATACTGAATAAATTCAGAATGGATCATTATATGAAGATGCTTAAGTCCTGTCTCAGGTTCTGCCTCCAGTTTCCCTCCGAATTCTGGCACAGGGACTGTTGGTTTGTTTCAGGGGACTCCTAATCTGCCACAGATCTATGTCACCCTTTGAATAGCCTCAGGGGAGACTCAGCACTGCTTGAAATGATGCCTGTTTTTCTTAGAAAACCCTTTGGATTGCTTCAGGAAAAAGTCGTTGTTCTACCCAGGATCTCCTTGCAAGTCAGTCTCTATCTAACTCAGAATTCTGTTCAAGAAATGGGCTTTATGAGGGGCCTGGGCTGGGTATCAGGTAGGCCGAAGTGCCTCAGGGCAGCTTATGTGAAGTCCCTTCAGAACTTACTCACAATCCTTCGCTGTGTAGAAAATCCACGAAATTCTGCAACTGCTAATATGAACAATCTGAAACTAATTTCTTTTCATATAGACACATAATTTCTCTACTTATTTTGCAGCAGAATAGGAACAGAAATAAATACACAATCACACAATTCGGCAACTCAATTTTTCTAGGGAACCCAGTTGGGAAAACCCTCTGTTTGCTTGAGAATTTTATTGATAGAAGAATGAGCAATGATCTCTCACGAAACAATTTTGTTTCAATAGAGGATACAATGATCTGCCTGCTTGAACTAAGCTTGAAACAATCTGCGAAACCCTGATCTGCTTGCCTTCTTGCCTTGCCTGAATGAGCCCGAAATCCGTGCGCAAATCCTGGAAATAGCCTCCTATTTCCTAGTGCATGAGGAGACCCTATTAAATAGGAATTTCCTCTTATTTCATAGCACATTCCCAAGGCAATTCTTCCTTCTATCAACTCACACAAGTCTCCTGCTTGACTCGTTCTCTGACTGAATGGATGCCTCTACTCGCCCTGGGCTTTGCTGCTCATCATCCTGCTGGTTAACCCAACTGCCAACTAGTTTAGACTCAAACTGAGATACTGGCTGAGGCTCCATCTCGAGAGCTCTATCACGCTCTCGCTCAAGTGCCACATCTCTACTCTAAGAACTCGTTGCCTTGCTGCTCAAGGCTGCACTTGTCTCTACCTACAACTTGTAGAGATCCTTCACCCTCACACCTATCTGCTTCTTACATCCAGAAGCTAAGTGTTGGAGGTATGCCTTACCTCTGTTGAAGATGATATCATGTCCCTTGTCCTCAAGTGTATCTATTCAAACAAGATTTTGCCTCAATCTTGGAACATAGAGA
The DNA here is from genome assembly GCA_031772625.1 of Pinus tabuliformis. Taxonomy (NCBI): domain Eukaryota; kingdom Viridiplantae; phylum Streptophyta; class Pinopsida; order Pinales; family Pinaceae; genus Pinus; species Pinus tabuliformis. Next base: position 1,139,198,474 of record CM062811.1, read on the forward strand.
ACATCTTTGAGATGAAGAGGATTGCTTGACTCCCTTTGAAAATTGACAGTACCAACTCCTCTAACTGCATACTGACCATCATCTCCTAGCTCAATCTAAAACTGCATGTCCTCCTTCAGGTGGTTGAAACTCTTCTCGTTCCGAATCATGTAGATGGATGCTCCCGAATCAATATACCATATACTGCTATCTGCTGAGCTTGCCATGCAAACAATCAATGAGAAATCTTTCTCAAACTGGGCAGAAAGTGCATCTATTTCTGCTGATGCAGCGACGTGATCCTTACTGGACTCCTTTCGCTTAGGACACTTAGTGGCATAGTGTCCAAACTCATGGCAATGGAACTCTTGATATTGCTTAGATCCTTCTTGTTGCCTATCTGACTGGACTCGACCTCTCCTTGGTCCTTCTTGCCCTTGGGCTTACTTGCAAGAGCAAAATTCTCCTCATCCTTCTCAACCTTTGATCCCTTGTCACTTTTGCTCTTGGCAAGATTGAGTTTGCGCTCCCCCTGAGTGAAATCTCTCCATAGGCGTTCCTAGTTTGGCAGTTTATCTCATTCATTAATCCCTTGAACGAAAGTAGCCCACTCCTTGGTAAACCCATTTATAGCAACTCGCACCAGTTCACTGTCTTTTGGTTTCTCTCCTATAGTTGCTAGCTCATCACGAACGTTTTGAACTTTGGTGAGATAGGAAGTTACGTTCTCACCCTTTTGCATCTTGGTGACCCTCAGCTTCTCCTTGAGAATCATTTTACGATTCTTAGATGGATCCTGGTATAGCTTCACAATGACATCCCACATTTCCTTTGTGGTATCCTTACCGGAAACATGCAGAACTATATGATCCCAGACTCCATCTAGGATCATCCTCTTGGCTTTGGCCATCTCCCTTTGGAACTGCTGTAACTGGTTTGGATCTGAAGGTTTTGCAACACCTTTCTCTACATAATCCTTCAGTCCAAACTCGTCCAACAAGAATGACATTCAGACTTTCCAAACACCAAAGTTCGAGGCACTATCAAGTCTATCTTGAACTCTCAACTCTATTGTGGCCATCTCTCAAATCTGAAATTTTTCTACTGGTTGATTTTGTTCAAAGCTCTGATACCATGTAGAAAATCCACAAAATTATGCAACTGCTAATATGAACAATCTGAAACTAATTTCTTTTCATATAGACACAATTTCTCTACTTATTTTGTAGCGGAATAGGAACACAAATAAATTCACAATCACACAATTCAACAACACAATTTTTCTAGGGAAAAAAAATGAGTAGAGGATTTTATTAGATTTGTGCTTGGACGCAACAAAAAAAACTTGGGAAATTCCTTACATTTGCCACTTTCCTCATGATTACAAGAATAAATTCTTACAATTTGCAAACATAATAATATGCAAAAACAATACATTGACTAATTTGGGAGACTTTTGCAACATGGACTCTACACGAAGTTGGGATCCTGAAGCTAAATTAACATCCCGCTTCACGTTCCCATTTTTCCTTATAGGATTTTTAGCCACTTGTGAGAGGCAGTTTCGCTGCATTCGAGGAGAGTGATTTTCTAGCATTACCTCCTATACTTGACTTAGCGTGAGTTGCTTTGATTGCCATAACTTGTCTGTAAAATGTTGGAGTACATCTATTTGTCTCGGCAAGCTCAGAATCTGACATTGTTAATACTTTTGCCACAAAGTGTGATTCAACATCTGAAGAGACAACAGTTGAAGGAGCTTTCTCTTCATTCTCCACTGGCATTGCTAAGTTTCCTTGATCCTCCTTTGGGGTTTCATCCAGAGGAGTATTTTCATATTGTTCTGGATCTTGAAGAGCCTCAAAAGGATTTTTGTTGAAGGAAGGTTCTGGAAATTCTTCGGCAAATTTCTTTGGAGCTGCAACCTTGTTTTGTTGATTCTTCCTTCACTTTTGAACTGATGGAAAATTGCCCTCATTAGATATGGGGGTATGGGCATGCCCTCCTTTAGATATAAGGCCTTGGGCCTGCTCATCCTTTTTCTGTTGCGGGCAGTTTTTGGCAAAGTGCCCATGAGATTGACAAATGATGCATTTGACGGGAATCTGCTCATAGTCCAATTCTTGAATATGGCTCCATTCCCCTAAATTTATTTTAAGGGCCTCCGGTAAACCTTCAGAGCAATGTTACTTGGGAGCGGGAGCGACCATTTTTAGAAGCTCCCGGTTTGGGAGCGAATCCGGGAGCGATTTTTTAAAAATATATATATTTTTTATATTTTTTAATTTTTGATACATATATGTCAACAAAAACATGTAGAATGATGAATTAGACATAAAAAACATAAAAAAACATAGATTGATCATTGAACCATATCACATCAATCATCTAGAAATTATAATCGTCATCAACCATGTCCACAAGTTAGTAAAATACATATTACAACTGCAACATATTGAGTCTTATAAATCTTGATTCATCAAATTCAATCTTAAAGTTTCAACTTCAAGCTTTCAGAATTGAAAATTCAATAACATTTATCATCATTTATCACCAAAGTTGTACTTGTAAGCTAAGTTTAACCATTACAAGAAGTAATATTGAAGATATTTCTAAGTCCTAACTTCTAACTGTTAACATGATATGAAATGTTAAAAATTTATAAAATGAAACATGAATAATGAGATGAAATGAAACAACTTTAGTCTTTCACAAAGCATCATATTCATAATTCACAATCATTACCAATGAGTTATAATTGCCAAGGCCCAACTTCAAACTTCAAATTTTCATTGTCACAGTGATATAATGTTTACAAAAAATATCATTATGATATGAAAGAGTCAAGAGTCAAGAGTCAAGGACTCAAAACTCAACAGTTATGAAAACTAAAGTCTAATAGAAACTAAAAAAGACAAGTAAACTGTAAATCTACATGTGGCCCTTGCCACGAAGTCTCCAGGAGTATAAGCAGGTCGTGGTGGTCTTCTAGGAGTCTCCCGCACAGACCGACGACCAGAACTAGAACCTCCACGCGAGGGTGTAGATGGAGGTGGCAACAGCAAAGGAACAAGACTCGGACCTCGAGCACTGCTACTGGATGGTGGAGGTGGCATGGCTGCTGCAGCTGCTTCATTTCCATCTCTTACAAGTTCCTCTTCTAGTTCTTCAATATGTACAATGCCATCCTCCAAATTGTCATCCTCTGGGTGACTGTCCCAAATTTTATATGTGGGATCCTCATTAGCCCGATCACAGTAATGACTCAACAACCTCAAGTTGTAGTGCACATAAACCAAGCTTTCTGCTCGGTTTTCATTGAGTCTGTTTCTTTTCACATTATGTATATAGCTGTAGGTGCTCCAACACCTCTCTGCAGAAGAAGAATTTACAACCTGTGAAAGAATTTTTTTTGCCAGTTTTGGCAAAAGTCCATGGCCGCCATATGTTTCCCACCATGTGAGAGATTCAAATTATCTTTGTCGTCCATTGCATGGAAGTTACCATACAAACCAGTGCCACTGAAGTATCTGCCTATTTCAAGGCGCACAGCTGCACATTCCTCCTTGTCAGGTACCAACTTTTCTAATGCTTCCAAATATCCTTTAGTTACCTCTGGATCTAAATGGTTTTTGGTCCTAACCCCACCCCTGCTGCAGGTTGGCCCAACCAAGATGTAGAGTAGTATTTTGGCGTAAGGATATACGCCAAACAATGTAGTGGAAGGTTAAGCCTATTCCACCGTTCACACACACAATCATGAATCAGTTTGTACAAGTTGGGATCTCTATTATGAACAATGTCTTTTATTTCCCCCAACATGGTATACATTTGCTCATACACCTCGCCAATCACTGGTTTGTCTGTATCTGCAAACCGAATCATGTGATAAATTGGCTTGGTGAAATCTAATACCTGCCTCACACTTGTCCAAAACTGCTCATCAAGAGCGGCCTCCTCCACCATTTCAAAACCTGCCATGTTAGCTACATTTGTAGCCCTTTCCTTTAACACCTGCCAATGTGGACTTGATACCATGCTAGCTAATGCCTCTCTTACCTTCAAAAGGCGCCTGAAGGTGAGGTAATAGCTACCAAATCTAGTCTTCGCAATCTTCAGCAACTCCAATCTCGAGTGACTGCGGAAAAGGCCATGGGTATTGCTATGATTTGTAATAAATTTTATCATTTGTTTGCCTTTCTTGTACAAATTACCAATCCATTGGTATTGTTCATTTTTGTTTTTGACAATATCATGCAACAGAAGGTTCAATGTGTGAACCAAACATCCAGACCAAAATATGTTGGGGTATTTATCCTCAATAATTGCTCCCGCTGCCTTACAATTAGGAGCATTATCAGTGATGACTTGGATGACATTGTATGGGCCAATACGCTCAATTGTTTCAAGTAATGCTTTTGCAATGTTGATGGCGGTCTTGAACTTGTCTGAGTAATCATGTGCAGCTAGGAAGATGGGACCACTAACAGACACAACAAGAACACTTATCAATGGCTTGCCTTTTACATTTGTCCATCCATCAGATACAATGGACACCCCATGGTCAGTCCAAGAAGTTGTCATTTTATTCAAAGAATGTGATATTTTTGCTTTTTCATGATCAAGGCCAACGGTTCTTGCCTTGTCATACCCAGGGCTCTTGTATCCTTTAGGGGCATCATTTATGGTAGAAACCATTTCGTGCCAATAAGGTGAGCGAAGAACATTGAATGGTATCCCACATGCATAGGCGAAACCTGTAAACTTTTGAATCCACATCATTCCTACACCCCTCATCAAGGAAATCTGATATGGTTCTACGCCTTAAAGATGATGACCCCGTGCCTCCATGTCCATATCCACTGCCTTGGGAGGATGCTGAAGGAGTTCTTTGTGATTGTGAGCTTGGTTCAAAGAAACCCCTTGATTTTTTTGTTCTGTATTGGGCTTCCTCCTCTTCCCTTATGTATTTGGCTCTCTCCGCTGTTGACACAGCTGTACAAGTTTTGATTCCTATTTGTTTCTCTCCATCCCATGGCCTTTTCCCGCAGAGGTGTCTTCTAGCACGGGTGTATGAACCTGTGTAATCAGTGTTGCAATGGGGGCAATGAAATTTAGTGGTTCCACCCCCTCTCCCTGTTTCAGCCCTGTTAACATATTTCCACAATGGAGTTTGGTCTTGTTTAGTTTTTTGAGGGTCATGTTCACCCTCCTCCAGCTCCTCCTCACCGGGGTTTTCACCCATTTGACTTTCTCCGGCTTCTTCATCCCCCTCTTCAGTTTGAGGCTGGCCCCTCCGTTTCCTACTCTCCAGCACCATAATAACCATAAAAGGGACCAGGAAGAGGAAAATGCCAAGAAATATAGCCAGGTCCATGGTGTTTGATGTTTGTAGGGTTTTGATTCTTGAATCTGCAAATTAATTTAATTTATTGGGATTAATTAATTTAATTTATTAATTTGATTTAAATACATGATTTTTAAACTCAATAAGCTAAATTAAATTAACTAAATTACTACCTAACCAGCTAAACTAACTAAATTACTAAGTTACTTACCTCTGCAGGCTTGCTCCTCGCTCCTTGGCACTTGCTCCTCGCTCCTCAGCACTTGCTCCTCGCTCCTTTGCTCTTGCTCCAGCTCCAAACTCAAGCTCAATGAAGTAACAATGAATATTTTTTTGGCCCATTGGCCTTTTAAAACCAACTTTTTTTTTCAAAATTTAATTTTTTTTGGGTCCGTCGAATTTTTTTCCGCAGACCCGCTCCCGGCCCCGCGCGAATCTCTCTCGGAGCAATTTTTAATGCCCGGGCATTAAAAATCGCTCTGGGAGCGCTGGAGCGATCGCTCCCTAAATCGCTTCCGAACAGACCAGGGAGCGCAAATTTTTTTAAGGGAGCGCGCTCCCGCCCAGAGCGCGATTCGGGAGCAGGTTCGAGGGGGGGGTGCTCCCCCGCAACATAGCTTCAGAGAGATTTACTTCGACACAAATGCGAGCATAAGAAAATTGGCCTCCTTTTGGTTTTGCTTTGTCGAGATAGCAACCCAACTTATTTCCATTCTCTTTTAGTGCATCAGGTCCCCATAGATGGAGAGGAAGGTGAGGCAACCAAATCCACATCGACACAAAAGTAATTTCTTAATTTGGATTGAAATCCAGAGTCCATGGGGAGGTAAAGAGGCCTTTGGTCCCCATAAAATATGACCTTGATTTGAAAATCATATCTCTTTCCAGTTTATTGACAAATAGAAAAACATAGAAACCCTTGCCATCTACAAAGAAAGTTACTTGACCTTGAAGCTTGGGGGTCCATTGTTTCGTGATCCAGGATTCAATAACTTTTGGATTCGGCCATAAGCCCATTAACTTGCCAATCGATGCTTTTTCTAAGAGGGCTAAGGCTCTCTTGCATGGATCTGACGAAGAGAGTTCCACATCGGGAATCTTAGCTAATTTCTTCACAAATTTTTAGGGGAGAGAAGAAGGTCCCTGCGGTTTCTGTGCCTGCAACAGGGCTCTTAATGCAGCCACCTCCTTCATAATGAGCAAAGGAAAATCGATCTGCAAGTTCAGATTTGTGATGTCCCTACAGTACGTCTGTCAAATACAAGCTTGAACCTTACTAGAGTTGCAACGACAGTTGCGAGGGTCTCTTTCTGCAAAAATTAATCTTCAGCGACCAAATCACGAAATGGAGTCCAAGATCGAAGAGCTATAGTCTTTTGCATATCAGATCTGAGCTAGCAGATGTCGCAGTTAGGGAAACCCTAGCTGCCAAGAACTAGTAGCCACAAAGCTCATTTTTTGCTTGCTTGAGAATTTTATTGATAGAAGAATGAGCAATAGATCTCTTACAAAACAATTTTGTTTCAATAGAGAATATAATGATCTCCCTGATTGAACTAAGCTTGAAACAATTTGCAAGACCCCTGATTTGCTTGCCTTCTTGCCTTGCCTGAATGAGCCTAAAATCCTTGGACAAATTTTGGAAAGAGCCTCCCATTTCCTAGCTCATGAGGAGTTCCTATTAAATAGGAATTTCCTTCTATTGCTTAACACATTCCCAAGGCAATTCTTCCCTCTATAAACTCACACAAGCCTCCTGCTTGACTCGCTCTCTCACAAGCTCACAATTGTGCCTTCGTTTCTCATAAGCGATTCAAATGGATAAATCTGGCAAATTATATTTTAGGAATTGATTTTGTGATTGATGTGTTAATTGAGTTGAACTAATTCATGCAACCCGTCTCATCTCAATTCTAGAACTTGAGATTCAGTCACTTGTCCTTTTCCCAAATTAACTCGCACTAGAAGACAACAAACTCAACCTTCCACTTTTGCACATTAGTTAACTGATTCATAACTCGTTCTAACTTTTAGGAACATATCCTAAATTATAGGAATTCGTCCCAACTTATAGGGAAATCGCGCATGCTAAGGAGAAACTCGTTGTGGTTCCTTTTGTTAGAAAATCAGAAAGGCAGAGATATTTTCTTATGTTGACAATTACTTGTGATACTCTTATATTCTTAATAGTTTTATTTATGTTCTTCTTTATCTTCTTCTCATCAAGCAATCATCAAATCAAAAGCATGAAGATCAATGACACCAAAAGTAGGCACACTTAGTCGGGGCTAAAACCCCTATGCAGGGGAAAACCCAGTCAAACTCTTCCACTAATAGATTCAAATCAAATTGAGACAAACCAAGACCTTAGACCAGACCAAAAGATTTTCGTCACTCCACCTAGTCAACCTTCCAAGATGATTAACCAAACTTCAGTAGTCATTTTTTGTTAGCGAGCATCAACCCAACAACAATACAAAATTTCGACCCTATTGCAGATTTGAAATTTCGGCCCTCCAGCAGCAACCCAGAAACTCGCATGTGTGGTAGAAAGGAGAGAAATTTGACTTCTTGCTTGACAAAGGTCTCCTTTGCTAGGGTTTTGTCCTTCTCCTTAGGTATTTCACTCTTCTTTTTCTTCTCTAACAACTGCTCATCAAACTTGCTTGTCTTATGCTCTAAATGAGGTTCGTGCTGTTGCTATAGTGGTTTTTGACCTAATTTACATCAAAATAATTTTCTTTCTTGATACACAAAGCCCAAGAAGGGTCTATTACATGATGACAATGACTAGGACTCAAGACACAAACCCTAGAAGCCTACAATAGAGACTTTGACCTATAAATAAAATAATAAAGCATGAAACCCATGCTAATAAATAATTTTTCTTTCATAATAATTTTTTTTTCTTTCTTTTGACAAATATATTACATCATGACTCAAATACAATTATGAAGAATGACACTAGTTACATTCTTCAACAACTTTGATTAAGGCACAAATCAAGGAACCTTTCTCGCTACTATTTTCAACACGCTAGACACAAAGGAAAGACACTGAAGAGATCATGAACAATCCCATGAAATTTGCTTAACCTTTCCACCAGTTTTATGACCTTATGCTAGACGATTTCTTCCTACATTTCCAGAACAAAACAAAGAAAGAGAAAGAAGAAATTTACTGAGTAGGGTGGAATCTTTCACCATCGAAATTAGTAGTATAAAAGGGGTCTTAAAATCCTCAGAGTTTCAGGCTCAAGATAAACAAAGACAAATAATCCAATCCAATGATGCCTCAAATGAATCTAAACCTCTTGTATTTATAGATTTCCTTGAGGGGATTTTTCTCCTTAATTAATTGAGTGGGGTTCACAACAAACCCCAACTTTGGGCTTTTTGCCCTAGCTGCCCCAGAACTTGCCCTCTGTTGCCCAAACATTGGAAATTTTGGGTTTTTCCCCTTTATCCAAGACTATAGCCTACGAGGATCGATAGGCTACTTCGTCTCTTGGGGCAATTAACCTCTTGGGGACATCACATACTAGCCATATTTAAAGTTACATACAAAAAAATTCCTGCAAATATTCATGGTATCCAACTGGAAAGAATTGGACATTGTTTCTATAACTATCAAAAGTGATAAAAAATGTAGGTAACAAAATTAATATATGTTCTAAATAGACTTAGAACCAATCTTTGTGAAAATGCTCAACGATGCTGGCTTGGGTTTTTCCTGTGATTTCTTAGGATCCTCGTTTTATTTCCAAACCAAGCTTCAAGAGTATGTTCGCAACTTGGTTCTGCTATCTATTGATGCGTGAAAGAGAGATACGAGAATGTGTTGATGGTTCTTTTTTTTGAAGCTTGTGGTAGCTTTAGAAGCTCTTCTACATGATCTTGGTGTCTTAGCATGTAGGAGATGGTTAATTTCCTCTTGGTGGAGTAAGTGATTTATGACTTTCTTCCTAAGTCTAACTTAGGAAAAGCACATTAATTAAAATCAATTAATTATTGTGGATTATTAAGCCAAAGTACCAAGGATAGATAGTAAAATTATTTAAGTGACTTAAATATGATCTCAATCCTTGATGTCAAGTGAGGTGAGATTTAATATCAATCGTCAATCACTTAGGAGATTAGGGTTATGGATTTGGCTTAATGAATATTATAAAGAGAAGCCTAAGGGAGAGGTGAAGACACAAGACAATAGACAACTGTTGCATTTTGAGAAAGCTGTTTTCTTAAAGGGTGAGAGAGCGATCTTCTCCAATGCTAGAGGCTCATCTAGACTGAGGAGAAAGAGGAAGAAAGTAGGGTGATTCAGGAGTATTTATAGGAGGTCAATATTTGGAGATCGAGGGAGGCTGAATTGGTGAAGTGTGGAGGCTACGAATTGGAGACGCTGATTTATCTAGGGTCAAATTACTGGTGAGAGATGGGCCTAATTTCTTTGGGGGCTAATTTTTAGAGGGAGAAAATTCCTTGGGCTGAATTATCCTCAATGTGGCCAAGTTACAGGTTTCAATAATTGGGTCGAAACCCAGATTTTCTTGAGATTATTGAATGAAGGAGAATTGTTATAAATTTACATTTTTTGTTGTGATGTGACTGATCTCTTTATTTTATTTTTCCGCTACATATTAATTTATGGAAGTTAAAATACCTATGATTTTAGTTTTTAGCAATTTAGAAATTATTTGGGTAACAAAATAAATTTCTAGGAATAATTGTTGAGAGAAAATAATCTGGGCTGGTATTAGAAATTTAACATGGTATCAAAGCATCAAAAACTTTGAGGGAGAGATTCAAGATCATAAGGGTTTTACAACAACACATTTTTTATTTTTCCGATAGTAGAATTTTTATTTTGTAGCTAGGGTTTTGTAGCCAAGGTCGATATGTGAAATGGCATCAATGAGTTTGAGATATGAAAACATGTTGGACATGGCTGTTAATTTTAGTTCATGGAAGGAGTGGATCACTCTTGTTTTGAAAATGGTTTGTGGGATTTTGCAAATACAAATATCTAGATTCCTTTTGATTCTATCCAAGCAACCGAGCACAAACTTAAGGATGTGAAAGCAAGGGGTGTAATCTTGGATGGTGTGAGGGATCATATATTCCTCACATAATATGGAAGGACACAACATGACAAACTTGGGTATCCCTATCCAGTATTTATCATAGCTCGAGTAGGAAGATAGTGCTGCGAGAAAAATTAAACACCATGATGAATGGATCAAAGATTATAACATCTTACCTCACCAAGATCTAGCAGGCTTGTCTGAGCTATCAATTGTTTGGATGATAGTGAAAGATTGTGAAAGTAGCTCTAAAAGGATGCGCTAAGCATTGGACCACGTTTGTGGATGGGATCCTTGCTAAGTAATGGCTTCTTGATTGGGGCCGGTTGTTGGATGACTTCATCTAGAAGGAGATTTAGGAGAATTTATTGACTGGTGGACAACGAAGGAGTGGTGGTGGGAAGAAGAACTTGCTCTTGCTACCTAAGCGAAAAAGTGCAAGGGGAAGGCCAAGAAGAACCAAAGTGGAGGAGGATCTTCGCAAAAGAAGGAGAAGGACATGAGCGAAGTAAAATGCTTTGCATGTCATAAGTTCGGTCACTTTGCCGGATAATGTCCAAATAGGAAGAAGGGCAAGGGAAAGGCATTTGCAACAACCAAAACACAGATGGATGAGTTGGTTGAGAAGTTTGAGAAGAACTTTGCCTTGTTGTCATGCCTTTTTGGCACCATTATGAGAGGGGTGTGGTTTGTGGACAGTGGAGCATCTCGTCACATGATGGTATCTTGAGATATTTTCACCAACATGGCCAAAGAGCCTAGAGACCTACATGTGGAGCTTGGATGCAACACAAGTATCTAGTAGATGGCATTGGAAGCATTGAGTTTCAGATGGACTCAGGGGATATCATGGAGGTGAATCAAGTGATGTTTGTATCGAGGTTGGAAAATAATCTCCTACCAATTTCGGCCATGGAGGACAAAGGACTAGAGGTCAGCTTCACGGGAGGTGAAGTAGTTATTGGGCTGAAAGGAGCTAATCCTAGGAAGACGCGAGTAATTGGGGGTAGGGAGAACAACCTATAATTGTTAAGAGGACAATCAATGAAGGCTTTCATACATGAGAGTGAAAGCTAGTGTGAGACTTGGCACAAGAGGATGGGACACCTACATTATAGGGTTCTTCCTATGTTACAGAGAATGGTTATAGGTTTTCTGAAGATTTGGGTGGAGTAGGAGAGAGTGTGCAAAGGGTATGTGCTTGAGAAAGCATGCCAAGGCAGTGTTTCCCAACAGTGAGACTAGGTCCAAGTGGATATTGGACTTGGTGCATTTAGGTATATGTGGTGCTATGTTAGTGGAATCAATCACAGGGTCTTGTTACTTTGCGACATTCATATAAACATAGATCCTTGCATAGACACAAAATATGCAAATTTTGCTCATCTATATACCATGTAAAGGTGAATATATCAAAATGGCACCAAGTGCAATACATATCAACAACAAAATACATAATCAATGAGGCTGTAAATGGCCTCTAGAGTCCAGAAACAATGGTACAATCTATCGGACCACTGGTCTACTACAAGTCTACATATTAGTGATCAACATGATCAACCACTCATCATGATCAAACTCATCACCACTACTAGACATGGGATCATCAATAGGAGCTACATAAACATCATCTGGCTCAGAGTTTGAAGACTACTTAGACTTTTATGCAACCTCAGTAGTAGCATAGCAACAAAACTAGACCTAATGGAAGCATGAGTTGGTTGAGCTGCATGACTAGTGCCTTCCATTGGTTGTTTGGCTTTCCTTGATTCAAATATTGGTTCTGGTTCCATTGGTACTACTAGATTTGCATTATGATCAACCCCCTTAACTACATGGCGTTAATATCAAAATCAACATCAAACTCAGTTAGTTGTTGGTTGGTGGTTGAGTCTCCTCCACCCACTTTGATGTTGGATCAATGTTGTCCAACGCAATGGGATCTAGATCAGTTCTTTTGTTCATTAACTGGTTACGCCTTAGTCAATGGTTGTATTGCACGAAGACGAGATCACTTAATTGTTTTTGTTCCAAATGGATTATCTTCTTTGTGTGTATCTGCTAAAAAATAAACCAATTGTACTCATAAATAGAAGCACTGCAAGTATGGATGAGGACTCTAATTGCAACTTTTGCAATTGAGGACATTGGCTACCAAATGATTCCCACCAATGTGCTGCAACGACAAAGACATTAGTTAGTTCATTTCATTACTTAATTGTACAACAATTTAGATTCTAAGTTTGGGTAAAAACAAGTATTTATAGTTTGAATTGTAAACAATTGAACTTTAAAAGAAAAACAAATTGGAATTGTTTACTTGGTTGATCCACATCTCTTGCCATTTTTTCCAAGTTTTTGCCAAAGGTACCTGCCGCCTTACTGAAAAGACTAAGCTGTTTATGTATTTCCAACTAGTCGGAATGGTTAGGGACCATGCAGTGTAAGCAATCATACAACCCATCTTGACCTTCCCAGTGTGCTCTTCTCCTAGCTGAGCTTTATAATGATACTTTGGGTTCAGGAAATATTTGGTTGCATGTATAGGACGATGGAGTTGATTGTTCCATCTGTTATCAATGATCTCCCAAATAAACCCATATTTAGCTACTTTATCCTTCTAGGTTGCCTACATCTACTCCTTTTCCTAATCCATAGTCTCATAGGTGTAGCCCATGGCCATTTTTTCCCCATCCCCCATTTGTAACACCTTAACAAGTAGCTCGCCAATTTTCACAAACTTTGTAGATTTTCTCCAAAAGAAATTGTCAAGAACTTTCTTTTTGGTGTCTTTGCCATCTTGTCTATGAGCCCACTGAGATGAATTCCATCCATCAAAAGGAAACAATTTCTGCAAGTTTTTTTGTTGAGAATTGAGAGATTGCAATGTAAGGAAGCGAGTTGAAAATCTCATAATTGCAGGCCTAAGCTCCTTGCCCCCAATGTTTTCTCTCATTAGGCTCAATACCCATAAGTGGGTGTAGATGTATTTTGTGATGCACTTGGCATGCTCTACAATGTTCTTTACCCACTCCACCTTGCCTATGCCCTCAAGCATGAGGTCTATGCAATGTGTAGCACATGGAATCCAAAATATGGTCTTATGTTTGGACTCTAGCATCTTTCCAACAAGACCATAGTTTGAGGCATTATATGTGATAAATTGCATAACATTCTCCTCCCCCACTGCTTTAATCATCTCATCCAAAAGCTCAAATAGAATGTTTGAATCCTTCACTGTATAAGATGCATCAACTAATTTAAAAAACATGGTTCCTTGAGGGCAAGAAACAAGGAAATTAATGATAGTGCGGTTTTTTCCATCTGTCCATCCATATGACATGATGGAACAACCTATTTTGGCCCATTACTCTATATTCAGTCAAATATTCGTTAATTCAAACAATCTCTTTTTGCAGAAGAGTTCCCTCAAGTCATGTACACTAGGGCCGTTGAAGCCCTTTCCTGCAGATATAACAAAGTCCCACATAGCTTGGTAATAAGGTGAGTAGGCATCATTAAATGGGATATCTACATCATACCGACATCTAGCAATGTATTGAAAATAAACTTCTTTGCATAGTTTTTTTCAGTGGTTATCCTAAGTGGGTTGAGTTAGACGTGGTTGGGAGGAAGTGGCATTAGCAGACATAGTGGCAAGGGAAGTTGAAAATTAACTCTTTATGTTCATCATCCTTTTTCCTTTAGATTGTTGGCCTTGATTATAAGATCCAGGAGCAGGAGGAACATAGTGGAAGGGGTCATGGACACTGGTGGAAGAGATAGAAAAGGAGCCCTGAATCTCAAAATCTTCATACCCACCAGCTCTCACGGCTTGTAAAAGTTCCTTCTTCCTTGCAATTTCTTCTTGGATAGCCTTATTCTCAAGCTTCTCAAACTTCATAAGGTATTCTGACCTAATAATGCCTATCACTTCTTAGGTGCTTTACATGGCTTTACTTGGCTCTTATCCCAACCAAGTGTTGTTTCAACCTGTAAATACCCCCTCCAACATATTTTTGGCAATATTTGCAGGTCATTTTGCCATCAATGATATCACAATGATTCTATGTAGTGTCCTTGGCTTTTGGAGTCATGGTGGCTAATGAAATATTTGAAATTTGCAAAACCTAAGATGAAAACCTAAGATAAATTTGGAAAAAAAATGGGGTAGATTTAGGCTACAAAATGGTTGAAATTTAAGACTTGAAAACTAGCAAGATGAAATTCGCAAGAACACAACAAAATAAATTAAATACACGGACACCAATGAAATATGGATTTTTTCAAGTGAAAATCCTTACCTGGAAATGCAAACTAGCTGCTTAGCCTCCTCTTGAAGATGCCAACTCCACTAGACAACTCCAAAGTAGCTCCAAGATGATAAACACAACCCAGACTCTTTGCTGTTCCACTACAACAAAATCTTAGCACTCTCCAAGCTCACAAAAACTCCAAATGAGATGTGTGAGGCAAATGAGAGGGGAGGCATGCTTTTAAAGGCTTGGAGGGGCTGTTTTTGGAGGGAAACAAGCCCTAGTTTCCCTCAAAACCACTCATGCATGCCCAAAACCATTGTGCATAGGTTCTGCGGCCGTGTTGGTAATGAACGGCCAGTTTATAATGAAACTGACCGGTTTATGGAAAAACTAGCAGGTTCTGTCATAAACCAGCCAGTTTATGACCTGTTTGATGCAATCCGTTGGTTTGCAAGGGGATGAACTGGATTTATTGGTCGGTTTGGTCATGGAGGCTAATGAACCGAACGGTTTGACCGGTTATAGGTTCGACCCGACCGGGTTTGAATAATATGGTAACAACTCACATTTTGCATGAAACAATATCCACACAAAAACCCTTAAAACTATAATAGCACTCCATGATGTAAATCTATAAGAAAATTCCTTGAACAAAATTATTTGTGAAATGCACACAAATATTGAGGCATACTGAGTAGAGTGTTGGGTCTTCAGCATGCCTACTAGCACTAGCAAACTTGTACCTAGATCGTCACCTATGACCAGGTCAATATTATGTTATTTGGATCCATTGATGTTTTAGGTGAACACTTCACCTATATTCAGGGACATAAAGCTTAACTAATGATGCGAAGAGTGCCAGACCTTGGCATATAGAGGATGGAGTTAGAATACAACTGTTAGGGTAGGTGAAAATGATGAGACTGTTGAAATTAATAATGAATAGGAACGTTTGAACTCGAATTAAAAAGAATTAACTAAAAGGGTTATTAATGAAGTCAGCTAAGGACAATTTTTTTATTAATAAAAATGGTCAAAATGAAAGTAGGTCAAATTATCTAATTGATAATAGGTCAAATAATTTAAATTAAATTAGTATCTAATTTGTTAAGAATTGGAAATTATTATTAATAATAATAGGTAAGAAATTGTATTAACTTAGTATTAATTTAATTGGAATCAAAAAATATTTTTAATTATGGGATAGGATCAGAAAACAGGTAATGGAAGAATTAAAAACAAAGGGAATAAGAATAAAATATTATTAGTAATTAATTAGTTAGAATGAGATTGATTTTGGTCCACATAGAATAAAATAGAATTAATATTGAATTGATGAAATAAATTAAGATTTTTTCTTGATTTAAGTTAATTTGAATATTAAACAAGAAATATTTAATGAAATTGGAATAAATTGAGTTATATTAAGAATAGAATAGAATAAATGTTGAAAACAAAAGAAAAAAGATAGTTTACAATTAGAATAAAAAAAATTATAAATGTTACTGAACCCAAGTAACATTACTAAGTTGAAATCAAAACTAAGCTGTAATAAGTAGCTCTTCTCTGTAACATAACTTGCACACATGAAACTGGTTTGTCCCTGTGGATGGGATAGGGAAATTGTCATTTACTTCAACATGTCAATCTTATTTTCTTTGTTATTTTTAAAATTTAAGTTAAAGTTCTTGATAATACCTTTTTTTGAACTCTGAAGAAAGGAAAGGAAGCTTTGGAGGAGATTAACAAACAAATGGGACTTGCTTTTGATGATTTTGACTTGGAGGTAATCTTGCAATTCTTTGATACTTTGGTTGAGTTCAACTGTACATTTTCTCTTGAGAGAGAATATTTAATTTAATATTTTGGTTTGGCTGTAGTATTACATGAGGCTTTTTCGAGATGATATCAAGCGCAACCCCACCAATGTAGAACTTTTTGACATTGCTCAGTCTAACAGTGAGCATTCCAGACACTGGTTTTTCCAGGTACAATAAAGTGTTCATTTAAATTTTACCTATGTGCTGAATGCTTGGTTTGGTAGGTTTGTGTTTTAAAATCTTGTTTTAGATAAAATTTTTGTGCCTTGCATAAGATAATTCTTAGCTGTCCCATTAATGTTGTCTCACACATGATCAGGGAGATTTAGTCATTGATGGACAAGTTACTGTCAGCAATCTAATGAGAATTGTAAAAGATACACTGAAAGCGAATCCAAACAACTCTGTGATTGGCTTCAAAGACAACTCAAGGTAAAGTAATACAATCCCATAGATTTTACTCTTGGATGTCACCACCCCTTCTTTGGGTTTACCTTTAATTGGATTCCATTTTTGTTCCCATGTTGTTACTTCAAAGACATTTATTTTGGCTGTGAACTTAAACAAAAATTTAGTCTGAGACATACTGTACATAGATTTATACTCTAGATTGATTATGAAGTGAAATTGCTGGTTTTATCTGCCACCTAAATACAACATGATGATGTTCTGAGTTACAAATTTTTATGATTGTGCATCAGTGCAATCAGAGGCTTTCCAGTACAGGCATTAATTCCAGTATCAGCAGGCTCAACCTCTCCACTGAGTACTGTTCATCGTGACTTTGACATTCTTTTCACTGCAGAGACTCATAATTTCCCTTGTGCGGTATGCTCTTTCAGTCTATTTGTTCTTTGTGTCACAAGGTTGGTTTAGAAATTTGCCAGTCTCTTCATGCTGCATGATTTGTTGTAATTGTTCAGAAGTGTTTTGAGACATTGATGTGTAATATCTTCAGTGTTGAGAGTTGCATCCAACTTTTAAGTGGTAATCAAGGGTAAAACAGTGAACTGAAGATTGAGATTTTAATATACATGGTGCACTTGTAACATCAAAAATGTGTTTTTTGTTTTTTGTTTTTTGTTTTTTTTTTTTGTTTTCTGTTTTCTGTTTTTTGTTTTGTTTTGTTTTAATTTTTAATTTATTTATTTAAGGGGGTTTATGTTTAATGCAATCATGAACACACATGTGCATAGGCATCTCAAAATGAAACTTGGATCTACATGCTGTAGGGACTTTTGCTGTGGAATATTAATCAATATAAACCCCATAAAGCATTGTTTGTCTTCTTCACATTGACATTTATTTTTGCATTTTATTGGACATTTCAGAATCCATATATTTGGGTGTAATAAACGAAAGAGGTGTGTGAGTTACATCTTTGGAGTACTTGAATGAGATGATGTTGTGGCACTACATTTTTTTTCCTGGAGAAATATAGCCCCCCATTTTGTTTATTTGTTAAGCATTACAAGTGAGGAGGCTGTTACCTTGTCAACCCTTATGGATTTCCACCCTCTTTCCTAGTTTTCTG